>CM076581.1:1080389205-1080921003 GCA_034641835.2 Pinus albicaulis
AGGTGTTTGATGATGGAAGAGAAGACAGTTAGCTAACTGGTTCTGTTAGTGTGACCCATACAGAGCAGAAAGGAAAAGCTTTGCACAAGCAGTTGAGTACTGAAGTATCCTCCTTTAGGCCACCAAAAACAGATACATGGGATATAAAAAGAACTTTCATCAATATAAAGGCAAAGAATGATCCATTAAGAATGAAGGTATATGATCAATATTTGAAAATGGCTCCACATAATCAGGAAAGGTTAATGTCAGCATTTGACATTTCACAAGGCAAAATGATGATGAGCCACTTCAAGTCAAAGGTGCCAAAACCCATGTCAGCAGCTGATTATATTAGAACAAATTTTGAGGTCCTGGCAAAGGATATTCATCCTTTAGACCATATAGAGCTGCATAAAAAAACTGGGGAAATGGTGTATTCCACTCTTACTAATAAGGCCATGGCAGCCCTAACGCTGCAAGATTCTTTAAATAACACAAGCGCCCAATTGCAAATTGAGAAGGCCTCTTCTCAGGCCAAAGATAACAGAATAAAGTCTCTGGAAGACATAATTATCAACTTGGGTCACAACCCGAAAGATATTAAAAGCATTGAGGCACTAATAAAGAAGAAAGATGATGACATAGCTGCACTGAGAAAGCAGCTAAAATTGCCAGCCTCAAGACACCCTTAGACCCAAGAAATTTTGAAGGAGAGTTCACAAGAAGAGGTAATGGAGTTGCTCTTAAAAGTAACTGAGTGACTAAGTGAAACAGAGAAGGAATTGGAACAAGCTTTACAGGAAAAGGAAGCTATCAAGAAGGCACCCACCACAGAAGCTACTACAACCACAGGTACTACAACAGCAAAGCAACAAACAAAGCCAGAAAAGGTAAACACTTCTGGTTTGAGTTCTGATGAGTTAATAAAAAAAATGGAAAGTTTACAGTTAAGAGTCACAGAACTTCAAACCACAAAGTTACAATTAAAAGATTTGGAGTAGAAGTATGATACATCTAAGAAGACAGTTGCTGATAATACCAGGGAAATCAAAAGATTGGACAGATTAGTTAAGGCTTTGGAAAAATATCTTTCACTAGAAAAGCCTATGAAGGAAATAAATGAAATTCTTTGGGGTAATATAATTGAGTTAATAAAAAGTATTTGGCCCTCTATTCAAGCAATTTTTGAACAAAATGACCTGATTAAAGTAGCTCAGGAAGAAATAAACAGAACAAGAGATGAACTAAGAGGTAGACCTGAGCATGCCAATCAACTTATTCAATTTTTGAACACCCGAACAAAACAACAGCTTGCAAGACTAGGAATTGAAGACAGGACCGGCACTATTTTGATGATAAAAAGAGTTTTCATCAAAAGAAATTTTATGCAGAATTTAGAAAGGAAGTGTTCAGATATTTTGGAGGATATTAATGCTTTCAGACAAAAATTTCAAGTTTTGTTAGACAGTGGGTTACCCAGTCCAATGCTCTCACAGGACCAAATAATGGAATTAGAAACCTATGTCAAGAAAATAGATATCCATGCTCAAAATACAACTGCTAGTTCTATCAGTTTGAAAGAAACAACGTTGCCAATAGGGAGAAATATCTATGACAGGTTGAAGAATTTATTTCATCTTGAACATGAAATAAAGTATTTGTTTCCTAATGAGCCCACTTTTTACAAACTCACAGAGGCTGATGAGACATTGAGAAAACTCAAGAGGACTATAATACCAGACGATCAATGGTGGAAAGACCTATTGGAAATTCTATGAAAATTATCTTCAGGATGAGAATTTTATCTTTTTACTATTATGTGAAAGATAAAAATGAGCACAGATGAAAGAGTATCATTTGAACAGGTTAAAGAGTATCCGTAAAGACAAAGAGTATCAAACAAGCAAAGAAATTACTCCAAGGGACAGCACCGAGCCCTATTTCAGCACTTACCTCCAGCACATCAGCAAAATGAGGAAACAACACATCAGCAGTTACTTATTATTCTATCTACGAGACCATTTGTCTCCCGTTTATTTGTAAATTACTCTTTAGTCACCCTAGATTATTGGCTAGGTTAGTGTGAGATTTTTTCAATTATTTTTTGTATAAATAAACCCTCAAAGAGAGTATTGAGGGTGGATTCTATTACTTTGCTGTAACATTGAGATTTTCGGAATAAAAGCATTTTGGAGAAATTTATTCGTGGCTTACTGGATGACGATTTGAAGCTCAGGACTTTTTGCAGGATTCATGTGTTGGACTGTAGTTCAATAAGTCTTTCTACCCTTTGTCTTAAGTTTTATATCAGTTTATAATATCATTATGTCCATTTCTGAATAATTTACATAAAGGATTGAATAAGAATTTACTTAATTGTACTCTGATTCAGATGTGATTGTTCTTAATGTTTTCCTCTAAATTGGTTATAAGCATGAATTCTTAAATGCTCTTGCTTTGCTAATTTAAACATTGTTGATTACTATATTAAAGAATTCTTCATTGCTCTTTGTTTGTAGTCATCTCATTTCTTTCTTTTGAACATGGTGAAATATTCTTAGCTGCCTTTCATCCCTTCAAAATCATCCTATCCACTTTAAATTTTAAGGATTGTTCTCTGTCTAGCTATCTTGCCCTGTAAAGCCATCTTGTGTGTAGAATAGAAATCCAGTAAAGCCATCCTTTGACTCCATAGCCCAATGGACTGAAAACTTTCAACCTTGCCCTTATTTTGTGGATTCCACCATTTTTCAAACAAACTCTTGGATCTATAACTAGCCTAAAACCTTCTAAGAACAAAGACAAATCATAAAGAGAGAGCCCTCTCTGGATGCAGATTGGCTAGATTCTGCATCTGAAGGTTGGTTTGTGGTTACCTCAGGTATACTTTCCTTTTCTTACAACTTCAAGGAAAACTTGAGTGATAAAATAGTGGCGACCATACTCGGGATTTGAATCATTTTATTGATACTATTGTTTGATTTATAAGCTATAGACAGAGTCTGAAGATCAGCCAGGTAGCCATTGAAATTGCTTTTGCTCTGCAATTGCAAAAGTAAATAAATGCTGCTTCAGTCTATCTCTGATTTAGCTTATATACTGAACCTTAGTTTCAAAATTTTCAATCAGATTCTCTACTTTAACAGATCTTTGAGAAAATTTTAATCATACATCATTATTTCTTGAAGAATTTGTAGAAGTTGTATTTATTCTTTCAATTAAAATCAAAAAATCTAAAAACACATAGTCTAGGAAAACTGGCTTCAGAAAGGATTCGACATACTAGGTCAAACCCTGACCCCAATCCACCACTAATATTTGAAAATCCAAATCTGATTTCTAGGATTCTTAGAAGACAAGGAAGTCAAGAAAGTTCTGAAAGAGGAAGTCAAGAGAGTTCAGGAAGTTCTAGACCACTTTCTAGATCTGCATCTTGTCTTGTGAAAATTATATATATTGATGAAATTCCTTTTGATGCACGATTTGAAACATCTTTATTTGTGAATTTTTCTGAAACCGAACTATCCAGATTAGTTCCAGATCCATTGTTCTTTGAAGATTTGCAATACAGATTTGTTTCACGTCATCTTGACAGAGAATTACATAACTCTATTCAAACTGAACAAACCTTTGAAGAAAGTTCAAACATATCTGTAATTACTGAAGTATCTCCAAGTTCAGTTACTTTTTCTCAAGCTTTTCAAACACCTGTCACCCCTTCTACTCCTCCATCTCCCCCTGCAAGACCATCAACTCCTATTACCCCACTATATCTTCCAATGGCCAATCGATACGCCCCTTTACAGCTACCAGCCAACCCTCCTGCTTTGCCCCAAGATTACCAGAGTAAGATCACACCTTTTGATGGATCAGGTACTTACACAGCACAACAACACACCAAAAGGATGACTGATTACTTTGAGTTCTATGAAATTGACACTGATAATGTCCGAATGAGAATTTTCATTCAGAGTCTTACTGGAGAAGTTAGGACATGGTTTAGGGCCCTTACTCCAAATAGTATTGCTGATTTACCAGCTTTATATAGGGAATTTTTGAACAGATGGGAGAAGAAGAAAGATCCTCTTCAGATCCTGTCAGAATTAGAAAAATTAAGAAGAAGACCTAACGAAACAGTACAAGATTACATCATTAGATTCAATGAAGCATATAACGCTGTTCCCCAGAACCTTAGACCCCCACCTGACTCTGTATTGGTTAAATTTCCAGACGGTTTTGATTCTGTCATTGCTTATTCCCTTAGGGAAAGAGCTCCCCAAACATTAGAGGAAATGCAAAGCATAGTGGTGAGTGTAGAAGCAAATCTGATAGAAAAATGAGCCAGAGCAAGAGCAGAGAGAAGAATGCCTATGAATGAAGAACCTTCAGCTTTTGAAAAGAAGCTGGATGCAATCATTAAAGGTATGGAAAGATTAGGAGACAGAGTGGAGACCATTGAAAGAAAATCTTCTACTAATAATCAGAATGTTGCAAGAAACCCAAACTTTAGGAGAAATCTGAATCAAAATATTGGAAAGAATGTCCCTGACCAAAACATTAGGCCACCTTTCCAAGAAAACTTTGTTGAAGGTTCAACTTCTGAAGAACCTATAGAAGATGTAGAAATAAACAATGTAACCGATGACAAAAATGAACCAGAAGTCTTCCTATCCCAGGATGATCAAGAGAATCATATCCTTGAAACATTCCAAACTCATTGAGGTGAGACTTTTGATTTTAAGGAAGGCTATGACACAGCAATTTATGAGGTCCATAGACAGTATAATTTGAGAAGTAGGTGGATTGATGTGCCAGAGAATAGTAAACAGAAAAATGCAAAACAAAATGTCAAAGGTAAAGTTAACATTCCCCCTGTACAAAACATTCCCCAAGTACAAATTTTGTCTAGGATAACTCCTAACCCTTCAAATCCAATAATTGAAGATGTCTCTGACAACCAACCAAACAATAAACAACAATCTAATACTTTTCCTCCTGTGGGAAATGTAGAAGAAACAGTAGAAGTTAGTTCAGATACCCCTTCAAAACAAAATTTCATTCATGAAAAAAAGAAAAACATTGAAGACCCAAAAAATAGAGAAAACCCAACTGTGCAAAACACTAAAACTCAAACAGAAAAACCTTTCAATCTAGAGGCTGAAATAGGCAAACTCAAGATAGTTGTTCCTTTATCAGAATTGGCTAAACATGATGTCTATAGAAGTCAAATTACCAAGTCCCTAAACATTAACATTACTGGATTGGATGATTCAGTAAATATTCTTGATGATCAACCCAAACTTCTTTTTGGCCCCGAGGTAAATGGCAAACCAGAAAGTGGGGGAACTCCTCCATTTTATGTAAGCCTGAATGTTCATGACAAGATACTCCATAATGCAATGCTTGATTCTGGAGCATCTCACAATTTGATGCCAAAAGCAGTAATGGAAAGATTAAATCTAGATATTACCAGACGGTACAAAGATTTGTTTTCATTTGATTCTAGTCAGGTAAAATGTTTAGGTTTGATTAAAGATTTGTGTGTTACTTAGGTACAATACCCTGCTAAGTCTGTTTTGATGGACATAGTAGTGGCTGATATTCCACCTAAATATGGTATGTTATTGTCTAGATCTTGGGGTGCTAAACTTGGAGGGTCTATTCAATTAGACATGTCATATGGAACTATTTCAGTATTTGGTCAGCCTAAAAGACTTTATAGAGAAACATTGATGAAATATTTAGTTAGTAGCCATGAGAAGCCTGAAAACTTCCCTGTTTACTCTATACATTCTGATATGGATTCTTTTATTTTATACAATGCTGAGTTAGATATTCCTACTGAAATAGAAGCTCCAGAATTGGAAACCACAAACAAAACTACTGTTAAAATTGAAGAAATTTCTGAAAATAAAGAAACACCAGATGATCAAGAAAAACCAGAAGAAACTAAAAAACTAGCTCCTGTTAAGAAATATTTTAAAACAATTGATGAAGATTATGAACATGAAATTCTATGGCATTTAGAGTTTGATGGCTCAGTAAACAAACTAGGGGCAGGAGCTAGGATTTGGTTACATAATGTTGAGAATAATCATGCAGAGGGTCATGCTTATAGGTTGAATTTCAAATGCACTAACAACATGGCAGAGTACGAAGCTCTTTTATTAGGGCTTAAACATGTCAAGAAGTTAGGAGCTATTAGGGTATCAATCATAGGAGACTCTGAACTAATCATTAAATAGATTAAAGGAGAATGTTCAACAAAAGATATGAGATTGAAACAATATAGAGAGACAGTTGTAGAAATTCTCAACACCTTTCTACAAGCTCAACTTGCCAAGATTCCCAGGAAACAAAATTTGCATGCACACAGCCTCGCAATGTTCGCTAGCACATGCAAGTTACCTTTTGATCCTAATCATCAGTTTTCAGCTGAGATTAGACATAGGCCTACTATACCAGACAATCTTTTGAATTGGCAAGTATTTGTTAATAACAATCAAATCAATAGTTTTTTGACACTTCAAAATGAGTTTTCTAACTGTAATATAGATGAAGACATAACCATTGAGGAATCTGATCAAGAAAAAGAACAAAAAATAGAAATTTCAAGAGAAAATGCAATTCATATGCTGTACCCAACCACATTCACAGAAAAAGACATGCAAAATCTGAAACACATGGAATCTGATGAGATCATAGAAGATGAGACAGAAATCATAAATCTGAAAGATAATCATTTGCCCAAAGGATTAACTCCGTTGGAAGATCTATTTGACTCAAATGATATTCCATTTAGACCTAAAATGGAACCTGTTAAGGCTGATATGGAAGAATGCAACTTAGGAACCCCAGAAAATCCCAAAATGGTAAAGTTGTCCAAATCTCTTCCAAAAGATTAAAAGGTCAAATATGTTGAACTATTAAAATAATTCCAGGATGTTTTTGCCTGGAGTTACGAAGATCTGAAATCTTATGATACATCCATCATTCAACACACTATACCTTTGAAACCAGATAAAAAACCTTTCAAACAAAAGCTTAGAAGAATAAATCCTGTTTTATTACCCTCAATTAAAAAGGAAATTAAAAGAATGTTTGAAGCAGGGATTATAGCTCCTATTAGATTCTCATAATGGGTTTCTAACCTGGTACCAACAAGGAAGAAGACAGGGGAAATTAGACTATGTGTTGATCTAAGAAATTTGAATAAAGTTTCTTTAAAGGATAACTATCCTCTACCAAAAATGGACCATATTCTACAAAGGGTAGTAGGATCTTCTAGGATATCTCTACTGGATGGATTTTCAGGATACAACCAGATTCTGGTTAACCTGATGATCAGGATAAAACAACATTCACTACACCATGGGGTACGTTTAAATATGTCAAAATGCCATTTGGACTCAAGAATGCAGGAGCTACCTTTCAGAGAGCAATGGATATTGCTTTTGCTAAAGAAATACATGATTTTCTGGTTATTTATCTAGATGATTTAACTGTTTTTTCTAAAACAGATCAAGAACATTTAGATCATTTAAGGCAAGTATTTATAAAGTGCAGAAAATATGGAATTTCTTTAAACCCTAAAAAATCATTATTTGGTTTGGAAGAAGGAAACCTTTTAGGCCATATCATTTCTAAAGATGGCATTAGGATTGATCCATAAAGAATACAAGCAATTTTACAGATACCTCATCCTAGAAACATAAAAGAGTTGCAAGCATTCATAGGAAAAATTAATTTCTTGAGAAGATTTATTTCTAGTTTAGCTGAATTACTTAGATTTCTCACTAACATGCTGAGGAAAGATTCAAGCATTGACTGGACTGTAGAAGCCAAACAATCATTTGAGGAAATTAAAATGGCTTTAACAAGGACACCAGTTCTTACCAGTCCCAAATTTGACAGAGATTTCATTATTTTTTCATTTGCTTCTGAACACACAGTTGTAGTTGTTTTACTTCAAAAAGATGATCAAGGGTGTGAAAAACCAATAGCATTTTTTAGTAAAGCACTTAGGGATGCATCTTTGAAATACAATATTATGGAAAAACAAGCTTTTGCATTGGTAAAAGCAATTAAAGATTTCAGAGTTTACATATTATATTCTCATGTGATAGCTTATGTGCCTAATGCTGTAGTTAAAGATATTTTGACTCAAGATGGCATTGAAGGTAAAAGAGGTAAGTGGATAGCTACCATTTTAGAATATGATATTGAGATTAAACCAACAAAACTCATAAAAGGTTAAGGTTTGGCACAACTCATGACTGAAACTAATTGCCAAGCCTTAGACATTAACGAACTGGATGACAACCAGGAGATGGCGACTCCACAGATCAGTCAAGCTTTCTTAGATTCACCCTGGTACACTGATATCATTCATGTTTTATTAAACCTGCAAGCTCCTCCAGGGTTATCGAGAACGAAAAGAAGATTTGTAAAAATGACATCTTTGAAATATTGTATTTTAGATAGCACCCTATTTTGGAAAAATCATGAAGGAATCTTGTTGAATTGTCTATTAAAAGATGAAATTGATAAAGTTCTTAATGAATTTCATGCAGGGGATTGTGGAGGACATCTCTACTGGAAATCAACTGCAGACAAAATATTAAGGGCCGGTTTTTACTGGCCAACATTATTTTCTGATGTTAAGAAATTTGTAACAACTTGTCATAAGTGTGAGATTTTTGAGGGTAAAAGAAAGTTGTTACCTCTGCCATTAAAACCAATTTCCACAGAAAGACCTTTTCAACAATGGGGATTAGATTTTATTGGAGAAATCCATCCCCCTTCTTCAGGGCAACACAGATGGATTCTTACTGCCACAGACTACTTCACTAAGTGGATTGAAGCTATCCCATGCAGACAGGCCAATGATTCTGTGATTATAGGGTTTTTAGAAACCAAAATACTTTCAAGATTTGGATGTCCAGAAAAGATTATAACAGATAATGCTGCTGCATTTAAGTCAAAGAAAATGATTAGTTTCTATAGTAAATATCATATTACTTTAGGCCATTCAACAGCTTATTACCCTCAGGGTAATGGACTAGCAGAATCCTCCAATAAAAGCCTTATCAATATCATCAAAAAATTATTGGAAGAAAACAAAAAGAATTGGCACAAGAAACTGACCAATGCATTGTGGGTAGACAGACTTACAGCTAAGAAATCAATTGGGACTAGTCCATATGAGTTAGTTTATGGCCTTGAAGCAAGATTCCCATCCTCTTTAGGAATTCCTGTTATGAAATTACTTTAGGAGGCTCAAGTGGAACCAAATGACATTCAAAGAAGAATTAATCAAGAAATCCACTTGCAACAAACCAGGGAAGAGGTATACCAAAGATCACAAGTCTTGCAGGAAAAGCTAAAGAAAATGTTTGATAAAAGGACTAAAGCAGAAGATTTTCAACTAGGTGATAAAGTCCTAAGATGGGATTCTAGAAGAGAAGAAAAAGGGAAACATGGGAATTTTGATTTCTTGTGGAAAGGGCCTTACAGCATACATGCCTTGCAAGGAAACAACACATACTTTTTGAAGGATTTGGACAATTCAAAAGCTGAAGAAGGACCAGTCAATGGTCGAATGCTGAAGCATTATTTTGATCCTATTTACTAGAATGTTTGAATTTTTCTAACTTGTACATAATATATCCTTTTCTAATGCAGTTTTGATTCGATGGTGACTTCTTGGAGTTGAAGCCCGAAGTGAAGGCCCTAAGCTTCAAAAGTTTCACTATCATAAGTACAATAAAGCTTCTAGAAGAAGGAGATTACATAGTTCAGTTTGAAGACAGGTTGAGGCAACTGACCTGCTGTTCTTGACTTTTCACAAGGAAAAGCCATCCCCAAGTGGAGCCAGTGTTAGTATCCTATACCAATAGGTGTCATTTTTCATGATTGTCTTAATTGAACTATGGAATATGTTCAAACCTTTTTCTTGAGCAAAGGTGTTCCATATTCTTGAAAAACCAAAAAATAAAAAATTTTAAAAAAATGTAAAGAGGGTATACCCTAAAAGAAAAATCAAAGGGTAAGAAAAATAAATTGGTCAAGAAAATGAAAGAGATGAACCCCAAGCAAAAATAGACCAAGGAAAGTGTGCAAATCCAAATGCCACTACTATTTCATTTTTGCAATAAACCAATTGTGTGCAGCTTGTCAAACTTTTGCCACAATTTATGAAGAGTCAAACTGTTTAAACTTGACTCATTCATGTTTCAATTTCATGTTGTAGAATAGAGAATAAATATCTGACCAAACAGTTTAACCTTGGCAGATAAGTAGATAGGTAGAGTTAATAAAAGGTGCTCAACAGTTTAAACTGAGCCCTTGGATGTAATAAGGGTAGAAATAGATAGATTTATCATGTAAAAAGAAAAGGTTGAAAAGGGTTTGCAAGTCCAAATGCACCCTAATAAAGAAGAGAAAATGGTAGTAGTATATAGGGTAGGTATATGGTGTTGCAAAGTTTTATCTGATGAATGATGCTGCTAAATGTTTTTGATCCTTTACTTTATCAGAAATATTGCAAGCAGGAAATACACTGGAAAATCACAGCAAGCAAAGTCAAAATCATTAACCTCCCTCATCACTTTCCCCTTAAAAGTTTTACTAATTTCCCCCAAAGTACTAAGGTATTTGGAGATCAAAAGGGCTCAAGGCATTTCCTTGACTTTTGGAGGGACCGGACCCTCGGCCTAATGATCAAAAAGACCTAAGTACTTGAGATAATTCATCATTATAATCATTCACCTTTAACCTTTTCCTAAGTAAAATCCAATTTTACTTAGGAAAATCATCCTATATTTCACAAAAATCCCTCAAAATCACTTACTATTCTAAGTTTAAGTGTTGAAGATGAGATATTGCAATTTACTTCAGAAATTCTCACTTTCTTAGATGAGCAAAGTGTTTTGAGTTCCCTTGTCCCTTTGTCATATTAATGTTTAACTTTAGTTACTAAATCCCTAGTGAAAATGCCTTATCCTAAGTATATAATTCCTTTTAAACTAATATCCCAAAAACCCCTCTATTATGTTTTAACCAAAGTAATTACTTCCCAAATATTCATTAAAAACCCGCTATACAAGCCATTTGGTTAAATATATCCTTATATCATAGTCCCGCCCCTATGGTAATTAAATAATGTTTATTTACTACCATATAAATAGAAATATCGAAATAACGTTTAAACATGTAATTCTATATGTTTAATACAAAAAGGATCAAACCCGAAGTTTTACTTTTTAAACCAAACTTTGGAAAAATCCCATGCCAACGTGGCTCATTCACCTGGCATCCCACCCGACAGTTTAACTTTAATACCCGTGCCCAACAAAACCCCGCCACGACTCCTTTTTCCATTATAATTACGGGATTAATTAGTTATCAGAACTAATTAATAACCTTACCTCCACCAATAAACTCTCGCCCAGGGTGATTAATTAATGATAAATATATTGGGTCCGCACCATTTAACTTCCCACGATCTCCCCGTCATTGCAACCGTCCGATCGCTCTTTCAAATATCAACGCTCCTCGGCAATTCCGCTACCCATCCTTTGTCAGAGTTTTAACGCGCGGGGGATTGGTGGTATTTTACTAGTCACCCGTCCACGTGTCGATACTCTAATGGAATCGCTGCCCGCTCATCTAATACCACCTTTGTCCATAAGCGGTGCGGGGACTAACCGCTTACCGCCCGGCCCTCCTGCCCCACGTCAGCCCGTACCAAAGTGACGTCACTCCTCGAAAAACTAAAACCCCTCTTTTTCCTTTGGAAATAAAACGAATTTTCACGTTTTTATGTCATTTTCTTCATTTGAATGCGACTGTGATTTCCGCTAAAGAATTCGAATTTTCACTAAAATCCACTGTTCCATTCGATTTCGCTCCATAATTCCGCTAGACATATGTTCAAGCATCCTCCTGCTACCGCCTGTTACCTGTTAAAAGCCAACTTTCCTCCAAGAACAGGTATTTATCCTATAGCGCTTCGAAACTGCAAAAGAAAGTCTGTTTTCCTTGTTTTCCACTGGATTAGTGATTAAATCTTATCACTGAGATCATTCCCTGAGGTTTTAAAACTGTGAATTGTTCCCCTGAAACTGCAATTGTGTTAATTTCCTTCATTTAAATTGAAATTGCACCCGACCTGTGAAGAAAAACCAGAAAGCTCCGTTTTGAATCCATAAGAACCAAAATGGAGGCGCCGACAGCTTTGAATGTAACTCCACTGAATGCCCCTCACCGAGAGTTAGAATATTTACCTTTAGTAGATAAAGATTTCCAGATTAAAGACTTACATTTTGATGAAAGTCCCCTTCTGAGTTATTGTCACTGCAGAGACGAGTACTCGAAGGGGCAAGATCTCATTGGGTTGAGGGAATCCAATCTCCCCTGATATCTCATCCCCTCAGTCATTTTTTTCCCAGAAATCATCCACTATTGCCATTATAACTATGATCCCACTCAGAGAGCTATAATATCCCCTGACCAGAGTGTTCTTTTCCACATTACTCCCCAGGCTATCAATGCAATGCTACATTTTGAACCAGGTCAAGAACTAGCACCTTTGTCTATAGAAGCACTAATTGAAAAGTCTAATCAATTGACCCCAGAAAAATTGAAGTTCATTTGCCAGAATTTCATGCTGCATGAACATCAACCTAAGGGACTTCCTCCTTATGGTTTTTATTATTTCACTAAGTTGGGAAGGCTCATCCTAAATATGATATCTTTTGTCTTGGGTTTCAATACCAGTGAATATGTTGATGAGATAACACTAGCTTTGCTGTCTATTTTTACTCCTGGGCAACCTCCTGAAGTCAAATATGACTTTGCCTCCTTCATAGCCAATAAGATCCATGATCAGTTCATGAGGCTAGATGATGAGAAAGTTTTCAAATATTCCTCAGTTATTTATCATCTCATTATCTTCTATCAATCAGAAAAATTCCCTTTCCCTGTTAAAAATCTTGATGCCAAGGGAAACCCTAGGTCAGTCATATTTTGGTCTCCCATAATTCATTCTTCCTATAAGTCTCCATATTCTTATACTGAGTTCATAGATCTTTTTTTATATCCTGCAACTACCTTGTTGACAGGAATCCCTCCTCCAAGGCTCAGTAATGAAATCAAGAAGACCTTGCAACTTTCAAGGACTTATAAAGTTGGAGATTGGTATTTATATCAAAACCATACAGTCATCAGAATCCATGGATGTGAATTACATCCATTCAAGTTGCCAAGATATGTGCCCATGAGAATTTTTTCCTTGGAATATTTCAGGCAAATGAATAATTCAAATATGATCCATTTTTGTAGTGTGAAGAAGAAAGCCCAACTAAGGATCAAAAGTCAATTAGGTCATTTCATCTACAACTCTAGGGAGGCCGAGCGAGAGGCAGAAAATATACTACAAGGCCATTGCATGTCCAAAGAAATTTTCATTGGGTTCCTTATGACCCATTTGGTTTTATTTGTGAAAAGAGAATAAAGAATAAATCATCCCCTTACATACACCACAAGATTCCTGAACTAGAACAATATGCCAACCAAGATGAATGGGTTGAAGAAACACTAGTTGAAGAAGAAAGTGAAGAAGAAAAAATGAATAGAATGATGAAATATTTTGAGAAGGAGTATGACCTAGAATCTTGTGGTCAAGTGTAGGTACCTGACATTGGCACTTCTTCAGCAGAAAATATACAGCAGACATTACAGGAAGGCAGTTCACCAGTGGCAGCAGAATCAAAAGGCAAAGGAAAGGAACCTGAAATTCAGGTCATTGAAACTTTAGTCATGGCAGAGAAACCTCAAACTTCCAGAGCACCTGACCAAACACAAGTTTCTCCCACTCAGGTAAAACATCCTGAAGTTTCATAATTACAAACTCCATCCAACATGGAAATAGGAAAGAAAAGGCAGGTTCCAGACACTACTCCTCCTAAAGAGTCCTCAGGAATACATCAAGCCAAAAAACATAAACCAAATCCACTTCCAGATGTGGAAATCATAGATGAGGTGTTTGATGATGGAAGAGAAGACATTCAGCTAACTGGTTCTGTTAGTGTGACCCATACAGAGCAGAAAGGAAAAGCTTTGCACAAGCAGTTGAGTACTGAAGTATCCTCCTTTAGGCCACCAAAAACAGATACAGGGGATATAAAAAGAACTTTCATTAATATAAAGGCAAAGAATGATCCATTAAGAATGAAGGTATATGATCAATATCTGAAAATGGCTCCACATAATCAGGAAAGGTTAATGTCAGCATTTGACATTTCACAAGGAAAAATGATGATGAGCCACTTCAAGTCAAAGGTGCCAAAACCCATGACAGCAGCTGATTATATTAGAACAAATTTTGAGGTCCTGGCAAAGGACATTCATCCTTTAGATCAGATAGAGCTGCATAAACAAACTAGGGAAATGGTCTATTCCACTCTTACTGATAAGGCCATGGCAGCCCTAAGGCTCCAAGATTCTTTAAATAACACAAGCACCCAATTGCAAATTGAGAAGGCCTCTTCTCAGGCCAAAGATAACAGAATAAAGTCTCTGGAAGACATAATTATCAGCTTGGGTCACAACCCGAAAGATATTAAAAGCATTGAGGCACTAATAAAGAAGAAAGATGATATTAAGATAATAAGGACTGAGAAAGTGCCTAAAATTGCCACCTCAAGACACCTTCTTTAGACCCAAGAAATTTTGAAGGAGAGTTCACAAGAAGAGGTAATGGAGTTGCTCTTAAAAGTAACTGAAAGCTACTTAAGTAAACTTCGTAGAAGGAATTGGAACAAGCTTTATGGGTAGCATATGAAGCTATCAAGCAAACACCCACCACTGTAAGCTACTACAACCACAGTATCACAACATCAATATAACAAAACGAGTCAACAAACACTTCTGGTTTAGTTCGATGAGCACAAACAAATGGAAAGTTTACAAAGGAAGATTGCGTAACTTCAAACTGCAGTTACAATTAAAAGATTTGTTATGTATGATGATACATCTAAGAAGAAAGTTGCTGATAATACCAGGGAAATCAAAAGATTGGACAGATTAGTTAAGGCTTTGGAAAAAGATCTTTCACTAGAAAAGCCTATGAAGGAAATAAATGAAATTCTTTGGGGTAATATAATTGAGTTAATAAAAAGTATTTGGCCCTCTATTCAAGCAATTTTTGAACAAAATGACTTGATTAAAATAGCTCAGGAAGAAATAAACAGA
Source organism: Pinus albicaulis (assembly GCA_034641835.2). NCBI lineage: Eukaryota > Viridiplantae > Streptophyta > Pinopsida > Pinales > Pinaceae > Pinus > Pinus albicaulis. Next base: position 1,080,404,443 of record CM076581.1, read on the forward strand.
ATAAGAGATGAACTAAGAGGTAGACCAGAGCAGGCCAATCAACTTATTCAATTTTTGAACACCTGAATGAAACAACAGCTTGCAGTACTAGGAATTGAAGACAGGACCGGCACTATTTTGATGATAAAAAGAGTTTTCATCAAAAAAACTTTTATGCAGAATTTAGAAAGGAAGTGTTCAGATATTTTGGCTGATATTAATGCTTTCAGAGAAAAATTTCAAGTTTTGTTGGACAGTGGGTTACCCAATCCTATGCTCTCAGAGGACCAGATAATGGACCTAGAAACCTATGTTAAGAAAATAGATATCCATGCTCAAAATACAACTGCTAGTTCTATCAGTTTGCCAGAAACAACGTTGCCAGCAGGGAGAAATCTCTATGACAGGCTGAAGAATTTATTTCATCTTGAACATGGAATAAAGTATTTGTTTCCTAATGAGCCCACTTTTTACAAACTCACAGAGGCCGATGAGACATTGAGAAAACTTAAAAGGACTATGATACCAGAAGATCAATGGTGGAATGACCTATTGGAAATTCTATGAAAATTATCTTCAGTATGAGAATTTTATCTTTTTACTATTATGTGAAAGATAAAAATGAGCACAGATGAAAGAGTATCAGTTGAACAGGTTAAAGAGTATCCGTAAAGACAAAGAGTATCAAACAAGCAAAGAAATTACTCCAAGGGACAGCACCGAGCCATATTTCAGCACTTACCTCCAGCACATCAGCAAAATGAGGGAACATCACATCAGCAGTTACCTATTATTCTATCCACGAGACCATTTGTCTCCTGTTTATTTGTAAATTACTCGTTAGTCACCCTAGATTATTGGCTAGGTTAGTGTGAGATTTTTTCAAGTATTTTTTGTATAAATAAAGAGAGTGTTGAAGGTGGATTCTATTACTCTGTTGTAACATTGAGATTTTCGGAATAAAATCATTTTGGAGAAATTTATGCGTGGCTTACTGGATGACGATTTAAAGCACTGGACTTGTTGCAGGATTCATGTGTTAGACTACAGTTCAATAAGTTCTTCTACCCTTTGTTTGAAATTTTATATTAGCTTATAATATCATCATGTCCATTTCTGAATAATTTACATAAAGGATTGAATGAGAATTTGCTTAATTGTACTCTGATTTCAAATGTGGTTGTTCTTAATGTTTTCTTCTAAATTAGTTATAAGCATGAATTCTTAAATGCTCTTGCTTTGCTAATTTAAACATTGTTGATTACTATAATAAAGAATTATTCATTGCTCTTTGTTTGTAGTCATCTCATTTCTTTCTTTGAACATGGTGAAAGATTCTTAGCTGCCTTTCATCCCTTCAAGATCATCCCATCCACTTTAAATTTTAAGGATTGTTCTCTGTCTAGCTATCTTGCCCTGTAATACCATCTTGTGCTTAGAATAGAAATCCAGTAAAGCCATCCTTTGACTCCATAGCCCAATGGACCGAAAGCTCTCAACCTTGCCCTTAGTTTGTGGATTTCACCATTTTCCAAAAACAAACTCTTGAATCTATAACTAGCCTAAAACCTTCCAAGAACAAAGATAAATCATAAAGAGAGAGCCCTCTCTGGATGCAGATTGGCTAGATTCTGCATCTAAAAGGTTGGTTTGTGGTTACCTCGGGTATACTTTCCTCTTACACAACTTCTAGGAAAACCTGAGTGATAACACTATTTTCTACCAGGATTAGACTATCTGGCATATTTTTTTCTCTATTTTCTAAAACAGAAATTTAAAGCACATCCAAATCAAGATTAGACTGTCTGATTTGTCGTGGTGTCTATGGCTATATGTATAAGCTGCACATAGACTTTATTTGGAGAAATTTAAAACAAAACTATGAAGGCTTAAGATTTGAAAAATAAAAACATCCTTCATTATTTTTGCAGCTCTGATTTTGATCTTTTTGAGTTGTTCTCTTTTTCTTTGGTTTAGATTTTAATTAGATTTGAACCAATTCCTCATCAATCTTCCAGGTTCAGGTTTTCATCTTGTTGTAACCACTATTCTCTATCTTAATCTATTCTATTGATAAGCTAAGATTTAGCAGTTTGGCAAATCTTCTTCATTAATCTATCAGCAGAAAATTTAAATCGATCTTAGTCATGATTGAGCTGTATGAATAAAATAGCAGTGTTGTCTCAAGCAGTGGCATTTAAGCTTGCACACTTTCAGAATTTCTTTTTTGTGTATGGGGTTTTACCTTTCTTGTTTTATTTCTGCCCTCTTTTTCCTTTTCTATTGTTTTTTGTAGTTTTATTTCTTCAAATTGAAAAACCGTGTTATATATAATGAATAAAAAGCTTTGAAATTAAAAATATCAGTGAACATAAATAATGTTTGAGAACCCTGCCATTAACAGGACCTCCAAAGTACTCAGCTCCATCCAACTCTTGCAGAAAAAATGCATTGTTTCCAATAGCAGATTGGATAAGATAAGGGCCTTGCCATAAGTTATCAAATTTTCCATGTTTTCCCTTATCCTCTCTTCTGGAATCCCATTTCAAAACTTTATCAAAAATCTTAAAATCACTTGCCTTGGTTCTTTTTTCAAAGAGCTTCTTGATGTTTTCTTGTAATTGTTGTGCTCTGATGGAAACCTCCTCCCTGGTTTGTTGTAAATGTATTTTCTGGTTTATCTTTCTTGTTACATCATCATCTTCAGACTTAACTTCCTGGATCAGCTTCATGACTGGCACTCCTAAACTGGTTGGGAACACTGCATCAATTCCATAAACTAACTGGTAGGGAGACATTTCAATTGATTTTTTTATGGTTAGTCTGTCTGCCCATAAAGCAATTACTAGCTTATTGTGCCATGATTTCTTGTTATCTTCCAGCAACTTCTTGATAATGTTTACCAAACTTTTATTTGAAGACTCTGCCAACCCATTAACTTGAGGGTAATAAGTTGTGGAGTGACCCAATGATTTGATACTTGTGACAGAATTCTACCATATTTTTAGACCCAAATGCAGCAGCATTTTCAGTTATGATCTTTCTAGGACAACCAAATCTGGAAAGTATATGGTTTTCAAGGAATGAGATGATGACCGAGTCTGTGGCATTCTTAGAGGGGATGGCTTCTATCCACTTGGTAAAGTATTATGTTGATGTGAGGATCCATCTGTGTTGGGCAGATGAGGGAGGATGGATTTCCCTAATGAAGTCTAGACCCCACTACAGAAAAGGAGCTTCAACAATGATTGGTTGCAAAGGTAAGGGAAGCAGTTTCCTTTTTCCTTCAAATATTTTGCATTTGTGACAGGCAACAATCATTTTATGGACATCTTGAAAGAGGGTGGGCCAGTAATAACCATCTCTAAGGATTTTATTAGCAGTTGATTTCTAGTAGAGGTGGCCTCCACATTCTCCTTCATGGAACTCATACTTGATATTATCTGCATCATTCTCAGGCAAAAATTTAAGCAATAATCCACTAGCATTTTTCCAATATAAACATTTATTCAAAATGCAGTAATTTACAGCTTTCAATTTTAAAAATCTTGCCTTTGTTTTAGACAAACCAGGAGGGACATTAAGATTGAGCAAAACATAGAAAATATCAGCATACCAAGATGAATTCATAAAATGATCTTCAATAATTGGAGTTGAGAACTCCTCATGTTCATCTAATGCATTAAACATGTTTATATCAAGAGCTTGGAAGTTGGATTCAACCATTATTTTCGCTAGTCCTTGACACTTTATGAGTTTAGTGGGTTTGATTTCTAAGTCATATTCTAAAATTACAGCAATCCACTTTCCTCTTTTGCCATCTAGATCTAGAGTCAATATATCTTTTACAACTGAATGAGACACAAATGCTATTATGTGAGAGTGTAAAATGTAAAATCTCAAGTCCTTTAAGGCTTTGGCTAAAGCAAAGGCTTGTTTTTCTATTATGTTATACGTCAGAGGTGAATCTCTTAATGCCTTGCTGAAAAATGCAATGGGCTGCTCTTGTCCATTCAAATTTTTCTGTAATAGAACAACAACATCTCTGTGTTCTGATACAAATGAAAAAATGAAGAAATCTTTTAAAACATTACGACTGATAAGAACTGGTGTTTTAGTGAGTGATTTTTTTAGCAGTTCAAATGATTTCTTTGCTTCTAGGGTCCATTTAACTCCTCCTAACTTCTTAAGCATGTTTTTTATGTTTCTAAGGAGTTCATCTAGATTGGGTATGAACCTTCTCAAGAAATTAATCTTTCCAATGAAAGATTGAAGTTCCTTGATTTTTCTGAGATGGTTGATTTGCAATATACCATCAATCATTTTTGGGTCTATCCTTATTCCTTCTTCTGATATGATATGTCCAAGAAGTTTTCCTTCTTGGAGACCAAACAGTATTTTCTTTGGATTTAAAGATAACCCGAATTTCTTGCATTTCTCAAAGACTTTTCTCAGGTGTATTAGGCGCTCTTCATCTGTTTTAGAATATATAGTTATATCATCAAGATAAATCACAATGAAGTAACCTATTTCTTCTGAAAATTCAATACCTATGGCTCTCTGAAATGTGGCACTAGCATTCATTAAACCAAAGGGCATTCTGAAATACATGAAAGTATCCCAAGGTGTAGTGAAAACTGTTTTGAGTTGATCATCAGGATGTACCAAAATCTGATTGTACCCTGAGAAGCCATCTAGCAAAGAAATTCTTTTAGAACCAACTACCCTTTGTAAGATATGACCCATTTTGGGCAAAGGATAGTTGTCCTTAAGTGAGGATTTGTTCAAGTTTCTAAAATCAATGCAAAGCCTTATTTCTCCTGTTTTCTTTCTAACTAATACAAGATTAGACACCCACTTTGAGTATCTAACAGGAACTATAATTCCGGCATCATACATTTTGCTAATTTCTTTCTCTACCAGAGGTAATTGAACAGGGTTGATTCTGCACAATTTTTGTTTAAAAAGTTTATGGTTCTCTTTGAGGGGTATCTTATGCTATATTATTTCTGTATCATATGATTTTAGATCTTTGTAGCTCCATGCAAAGACATCAGAAAATTCTTTAAAGAGCTCAATATATTTTAGGTTAATTTGAGCTGGCAAAGTTTTAGAAAGTTTGATTAATTTGGGCTTTTATTCATTGCCTATGTTGCATTCTTCCACTTTAGTTTCTCTGGGTTCTAGTTTTGGCTTTTTGGCCACATCATTCAAGTCAAATAGTTCTTCTAAAGGAACCAGTCCTTTTGGCAAGCTTTGGTCTTTAGATTGCAGCACTTCTAAGTCTTCATCTTCTAAATCTGTGCTAATTTCTGTTATCTGTTTGGGTTCATGTGTTAACAGATTTATTTTTGCAATATCTAGAGACTTTTCTTCTTCAGTAAGTGGGTTTTCTTCAACAAGACAATCTTCATCAAAATCTAAATCTGAGTGTGTTGTTTGAAATTCATTTTTGAACTATAGGAAGTCTTCTATTTATTTATCTCCCCCAAAAACTTCCAAGTATTTTCCATTATCTGGGACAGCTAGTCTAAATTTGACTTGGGTTGTGCATTGCTTGGTTTCATAAGGTGTTAGACAAGTTCTAGCAGCAAAGGCTAAACCATTGGCAAGGGCATTTTGGTTTCTTGGGACAAAATTTAGTTGGAACTCATCAAATGTTTTCAACAAATCCATGGAATCATTTCTATAGGCTCTAAATCTGGGATGTTTAGCATTTTACTCCCCATTTTCTTGCCTAATAATCAACTCAGAATCCCCAAGAACTTTTATCCTTTTGGCCCCTAATTTTTTCAATAAATGCAGGCCTAAAAGGAGAGCTTCATACTCAGCTATGTTGTTTGTACATTAAAAATTTAACCTATAGTTATGCCCTTCAACATGATTTTTTTCAGTGTTTTGTATCTATATGCGTGCTCCCGCATCATTTTTAGTGCAAGACCCATCAAAATTCATGCTCCAAAGAGGACTGTTTTCAGATTTGGGATTTATTTCATTGTTGTCGTCTTCGTCTTCTTTGTCATTCTGTTTTGTACAAGGGTTTGCACTACGTTTTTATGTGTTGTGTTCCTCAAGGTTTTAAATGTTTTGACGCTTTTATTGTTTATTTTCATGGTCTACGTTATTTTTATGACTGTTTTGGACCTCAAGACCTCTAATCTGTTTGTTGTGAATTTCTAAATCAGCAGACTGCTTTTTTGTTTCCTCTTTATCTTCCTCTTTATCAATTTCTGTAACTATGTTTGAATGTGAAGTGTTAGAGCATTTGCTATTTTTTCATTGATTAGCTCTTGCTCTTTATGAATATCATCATTAAGAAGAATGAAAGAGTTAAGTTCGGTGTGTATGGACTAAAGAAGAGAGTTTTCTGGTCTTTCTTGGCTACTCACAATGTATTTCATGTGTGTTTCCCTATACAGTCTTCTAGGTTAGCTGAAGACAGGGATGGTGGCATAAGTCATATCCATTTTCATAGTACCTTGTAACTTAGCACCCCATGACCTTGAAAGAAGCATGCCATATTTGGGGGGTATATCAGCCACGACAATGTCCATTACTAAACTCTTGGCTAGTATTTGGGCTAAGTTAATACATAGATCTTTAATTAAGCTTAGGCATCTCACCCTACTAGAATCAAAGAAATATAAGTCTTTGTAGGGCCTGGTCACCTTAAGCCTAATATTTCCATTATTACCTTGGGCATGAGGTTGTGTGATGCTCCTGAATCAAGCATGGCATTGTGTAAAATATTATCATGGATGTTCAAACTGATGTAAAATGGATGCGTGGTTCCTTCTTGAAATTTTCCTTCAATTTTTGGTCCAAATATGAGCTCTGGTGTATCATCATTTAATTTAAATATGTCATGAACATCTTCTATGTTCAAAGCTTTCAAAATTTGACCTCTATTTACATTTTGAGTGACTAACTCAGTAATGTTGATATTTTTTACTTGGTGGAATTGATGGCTTATCCATAAGGGTAAAAGTTTCCCTTGAAATGAATTCAATATGTACCATGTATTGAACTATAATACAGGTGGCTTTTGAGAATCATGGATGAGGCCAGAAAAGGAAATGAGGCTAGGACTTGACAGGTCCCTTGGGTGGATCACAATTGATAACTAAAAATGGTGGCAAGTGTAAACCAACTACATGAAAGAGATGGAAATCCATTGAGTTAATTGCTTAAATGGAGTTAGGGGAATTATTTGTTCAATTATGAAGGATTCAATCCCACAATGGTAACATGAAATAAGGAAAAATATTCTAAACTAATCCCACTATTATCAAATGGGAATCAAGAAAAATAATTATTTTCATATGATAATTAGGCATAACAACTCACGAGCATACTTCAATAGCCATATACCACTTTACAGAAACACCCAAACAAGGGACTTTCCCACCTAATTAACATGGAGATATCCTAAATTAGTAGGATAAATGGCCTTCACACATCTTGTTAGATTAACCATTTAGAGAAGCATATATTTGGACGTAAAAAAAAGCTAAAGTAAACAATCACTTATGCCTGAATTGGTTGGGAATAAAACAAAGTATTTGCAATGGTTATCAAGAATTGATTCTTGAAGGAGTCAAGAATCAAGATAGTTTCATATCCTTAGCTTGGGCACAATTTAAACCCAAGATAAGTAGAGCTTTTTGGCATGCCTAGGTTCAAAAAATGCGCAAAATAATATAAATAGAGTGGTGGTTACATGAGAGAGTATATTGCTATGATATAGTGTTATATTTTCCAAAAAGGGTAAGTAGATAGTGTTCAAAACATGCATAAATGTTATAAAAACCACTTTCAAATTGTTAGGAAATGTGAATACAATAAATATAATTTTAGTTTTTATGGTATAGATATATAAAAATGGAATATATTTTTTAAAACATATATTATGTAAGTGTTAGTGTTTTTTAGGTATTAATGGAAAAATTACATAGAACAACATATTCTCAAGAGAAAAAAATATCCATGCATCATTAAATTCAACATGGTCCTCATGGTTTTTAAGGCTCAAGGAAGCAATAAGATTTGATTGTAGCATGGTCTTTACCTTTTCTTGATATTTTTTGTCTTTCAACTGTTATCAAAGAATCATTAATTAGTGCCATATGCTTTCATTGTAGCATGGTCCTTACCTTTACTTGATATTTTCTATCTTTCAATTCTTATCAAAGAATCATTAATTAGTTTTATATGATATTTCCTTAGGGAATTTTCTTTGCAACTTCTGGTGCAATTGGTAGTTAGAGATATTTTCCAATATGTAATCAAATTAGTAGTATTGTTTAGTATGCCATGAACACACTATATGTGAGAGGTTCATTAAGAGAAATGCCCCTATTGACATCACCTCCAAACTAACAATTAAAACCTCCAAATTAACAATTAGAAAATTTCTCCAAGCCATTAATTTTAATTCTTATATTTGCCTTATAACCCTTATTCAATTTTATTCCTTATTTTTATGCATGACAACAAAAAATTTATGGAAAATGATGATTTTGGATCACATTATGGAAAATAGTAAGCCCTACTACTTAATATGTATATGTCATATGTACTTCTTAATATGTATATGTCATATGTGAGTCCACTATATTATCCCATTTTGTACTTCCGCAGGAAATGTATAGGATTATAACGCTTCTTATATTTCTTTGGATCTATCTATTTAGAAAGTCCTTCCGATTCCTTTTTGGGTAGATGTTTTCTCCTAGGGCACAACATATTCTCCATTTTTATTCTTATATATTTTCATTATATGAAAATAATAAGAAAATTATCAAATTTATTTAAAAAAATATTTTAATAAAATTAAATAGTAGACATAAATTTTAATAATCTTTTTAGATATAATTGAAAAAATATATATAAGTTAAGTCCAATCTAAAAATAGAAAATTTCATTCAAATTTAATCTCCATGTTGCTACACACATGGCTTGATACTCTGCTTCTGCTGAAGACAAGGAAACTGTGTTATGTTTCTTACTGCACCATGTAATCAACCAAATACTCTTAAATGTTTTACTACAGGTTTAAATCCATATAATGCTTCAAAAGGAGTTTTAAACTCGATACTTCTTGTAGGAATCCTATTTTTTAAATAAAATACAGTATTCAATGTTTTAGCCCTAAAACCATTCAAAAGATCCTTACCTTTCAATATGCTCCTAGCACACTCCACCAATGTTCCGTTCTTTCTTTCTGCTACTCCGTTCTTCTGAGGAGTATGGTGTACTGTGAATTGCTGTAATATCCCATGGTCTTTACAATACTTGGTAAGTTCCTCCTTCCTGTATTCTCCCCCTTGATTAGAGCGGATAATTTTTATATGCTTCCCTATTTTCTTTTCAATCATATATCTGAACTGCTTAAAGTATTCAAATGTGTGACTTTTCTTACTCATGAAATATACCCAAGAAAACTTAGTGCGGTCATCAACAAACAGTAAAAAAATACAGTGCACCTCCTAATGACTTTGTTTGCATGGGTCCACAAAGGTCTGTGTGCACTAATTAAAGTATGTCTCTCTTTTTCTTTTCTACTCGAACAGGGAATTCTTCTCTATGCATCTTTCCAAATGCACAAGCATCAAACTCATTATGCACTTGTTTTGATATAGGAATATCTCTTACCATTTCCTTTTTCTCAAGTAACAACAAATCGTTGTAGTTGATGTGACCAAGTCTCTGGTGCAACAACTCTTCTGTAGTCAAACTCGATGCTTGCAAAAATCGATCTGGTGTTGTTCTCACATCAAATTTGTACAGACCTCCTGCTCAAATTCCTGAAGAAATAGTCTTCATGCCATCCAACAGATATTTAATATAACATTTAGATTTAAAAAATTCTACCTTGAGATCATGATCTGTAATCATGGATACATAAATCCGATTCTTTGTCACTCTGAGCACATACATTACATTATGAATATATCTGACATTACCATTAGGTAAAATAACAGAAACTTTCCCGCACCCTTTGATCTGATGACATCTATGATCACTAAGGTAGATTTGTACTCCGTTGTTGATTTTTTTAAAATCTTCGAACCATTGTCTATTCCCCGTAATATGTGTGGATGCTCCTGAATCTACATACCAGGTGTCTGCATCAACATTCTCATAAAATTCTGCCATGAACAATTTGAAGTCCTGAACATGGTCATTATTTGCGAAATGACCTGCATGTCTTTTACACCTCTGTTGTTCTTCATGAAATTTCTTCTTCCTGCACTCCTTAGCCATATGATCGATTTTTCCACAATAAAAACATTTAATTACAGAGTTTTTTTATTCGCATACATACCTTGAGTTTGATTCGCTCTTTTCTGTGGGTTTCCTCCGTTTTTCTATGATGGATTTCCTTTTCCTTTAAATAATTTATTCTTTTCCATTAATGCTAGATCTGCACTGTGGGGTTTCAGAGTCAATCTTATTTCTTCTTCTTGCATTAATATTCCTGTCAGTTCTTCAAAATTTCATATTTTTTCTCTCGCACTTATCCCAGTGATAAACATTTGGTAATCATCAGTCATACCATTCATGGTAATCATGACCAAATCTACATCTGCAAATACCTCACTGATATCTACCAATTTGTTCTTCAGATCTTTGATCCGCGATATGAAATAAGAAATTGTTTCATTCTCCTCCATCTTTATGGAAATAATATTTCTCTTCAAGAAGAGAAGACGATTTTTATTCCTGATCTCGTACAAATCCTTCAATACGGTACAAATTTCGTTTGTTGATTTGCATTCTCTGATATGCAGTATGATGCAGTATTTCACTAACATCTTCAACACCATCTTTGGCTCTCCAGGTGAGAACCTAGAGAGTGTATACACACTCATACAAGCACTGAATATTGAGTCAGATGAGCCTTAATTATATAGGCTTTCACACTAACGTGATGGTTTCAACCACTCCCTAGATATTAGGATATGAGGTCTAAGATTATATTCCCAAACCTATCCTCATCATAAAAATAATCTAATTTTAGGTTTCTCCATTATTTCCAACACTCCCCCTTAATGGAGAAAATGTACTCAACAATAACATACGCGTGCTGGTCTAGTCTCAGCTAGGCTTACAATAAAAAAGCATGAAAAAACTTGGTAACAGAGGTTTTCATTTTGGTCTTTATGCTTGTGACTCCATACTTATTCATTCCCAGGTGAGGTTTCATCTTCACTTTCCTCGCCATGAGGTAGTGATGTATTTTCATCTCATTTCTTCCCCAGTGATGGAAAGATTGAATTCTTATTTTTTCCCTTCTCAAAATTATGATAGGCTGGATAGGAGAATTTTCCCTCTCACTATTTCCGGTGTCAACCATTTGAATGTCAACGATAATGTATTCATCATTTATTGATGCAACTTCTGTGTTGATTTCATAAAGACATGGTGTTTCAAGCCATGCTTCAAGAAACTTTAATTCTTCTTCAAAATTTGTTGCTATTTCCTTGTTTTTGTTGCTAACGTCTGCACACACAGAAATATTCATGAGATCATCATAATTTAAATTCTCTCCAGCTTTGTCTTCTTCTACCACGTATTTTCAATCTACCACGTATTTGCAATCAGCTTCATGTGGCTCGTCCAATTGATCTTCAACACTTTGTTTCTCTTTACATCCTCCGTGAAGATCAACTCATGACTCTTCAATATCAGGATCTTGCATAACAAATTGTGCCTCTTGATTCTCGTGGTCATCAACAGAACCACATTGTTTTTTCTGAAATTTTTTCAGACTAAAAAATGCTACCCATGGTAGTGCCTTCAAATGTCCACATGAGGAAATCATCATCACCATAATAAAAAATATCTAAAAGTATAGACATGTTATTAAAATCCATATTTTCTTGTTTTATCTTGTTTACAGATTTCAACTCCACTCGGACCTCTAATGAGCTGCAACAACTCCGTTACCATGCAGGTGGGAAACTTCTCCCTTTGGAAGCGCTTCAATTGTAGAACCTTGTAGACTGTGGCTTCTATGCCACACAGGTCTTAGTGCCCTTGGCTCTTGCGACGAGCAACAAACGACCTCTCAACAAGATGGAAACATGATTGATATCCAATTCTGATGCATGTAATTAGCAATTTCTCATATCACACATATTTCTGAAAGAACACAACAAATGAATTAATATTATTTTTAATAAATGCTTTCCACCCAACCAGACTGCAAAATTTGGCTTCGGGATATAATTCTGTAAGAACAACCAAATGTTGCCAGTGAATAGGATCCCTAAAAAAAAAAATTCGATGCAACCAAGCATCAATTTACTGTGGTGTCAGGTACTCGGAATCTCAGCCGCTAAACTTGGCCTTCACAACACCATTAAACATTGTTGCTTGTCAACATTCTCAGTCCCATGCCACATCTTTACTCAAAAATTTTATCTGCACCGCTCCATGCAGAGGTCGGATCACAAATCGGGCAACAACGTTTCAGAAGTATTGGATCTTTAAATCCATGGCCCCTTCTTTATGCCCTTCAATAGCCTCATCAAATAGTTCTACAACCTCCACACATGCTCAACACACAAACGTCAATAGATCAGGCTCACAGGACCAGCAACAAACCTTCACTGCGATCCAAGCACCTGCGCATGGAGAAACTAATCTGCTCGGCGAGATCTCGGTGATATTGTTGAAGAATCCTAGGTTATCGGCACCGAGCTTGACCCATGTAGGTGCCTTCTGCCACAGCTCGCGGCCCTCAAATTTGGAATCACATCTCGCTGTCCACACTTTGATCTTGTGCTCCGACGAATTCACATTCTGCTAAGACGAATTCGTATTGAAAAAAAAAATCCCACGTCTCATGAACCTTTTTTTTTTAATTTTATCAGATTCGCCTCAACCACATAGCAAATTCACGCTCAGTCTTACGCGTCGGCGAAATGGGGGCCTCAGATAGTGAGGGAGACACACTGCCGGCTCACACATCGAGCTCACCAATTGATCATGAATGTACCCGACCCATCTCAAAGTTACTGTAGTGGCCGCTCTAAAAAAACTGAGTGCGAATGGCTTGAAATCCACACCCCACAACACGAGATCCGACCGATCGGCCTTTAAGATCCGATCCGAGTGCTGGATAGTTGGAGTTAGGCATCTCGGTAATGGGCTCACCACACCAGTGATCAACCAAGTGAGTAACAACAATCTGCTTTCTTCACGCAGGGATTAAACCGCCGATTCAATTTAACATCTGCTCCACCGATGCCAAATTCATGCTTACTGCTCTCTCTATGAACATACAAAGTCATCCAGCTTCAACCTGAAGCTCTGACACCAAGATAAAAAAGATGTTTGAGTGGATTAATATAAATCCCACTAGTCAGCTCTACGAAAGAGAGTATGAACCAGGAGAGTCTGGCTTCTGCAGAATGCTCTATGTTCTGAATACACTTCAAACATTATATACTATACAAGATATAGGAAAGTTAGAACCATTCCCTAAGAAATAGAAACTAATTATTATCCTAAGGTTTCGTGAACCAACTCTCACTAATATAGGAGATTCTCCATTATCTTCAACAATATGGTCACATGGTATTACTCGTCAACGGTTTATTGCACTTATCATTCTGAGTCAATGATTTACTGCATTTATCATTCTGAGCTGTGAGAAATTGGGGTTTAAACTTTATATATACTCAAAGACCCTGCGAAACAAAAGTAACAATACGAGAGGATATCATCAGCCGTGTAGTTGCAAAAACAAGGGCTCAACCGCGGAGCATGGACCAGAAAGGAGGATATGATTCTCTCCGAATATATTGGAATTCATGGCGATGGTGGTTGGACAGACCTCCCACGAAGAGCGGGTGAATCCCTGCAAAGCTTTAAAAGTAATTTATAAACTCTGACATAGATGTGTATTGAAAGGTTAAATAACTGAATTTTTGTTGCAGGTCTTAAGCGGTGTGGAAAGAGTTGTAGATTACATTGGATGAACTATCTTCGTCCCGACGTTAAGCGTGGAAACATTTCCCCGGATGAGGAGGAGCTCATACTTCGGATGCATAGCCTCCTTGGCAATCGGTATATGGAAAATTCGACATTATAAAATATTGATATAATAGGGAGAGAGGTGGTGGTGTTTAATGATATTTATGTTTGAGATTTGTGATTATATGTATTTGAGATGTTATTAGAGATTTGTGATTATATGTGTTTGAGATTTTATTAAGTCTATTTACAATAGAGTTTTTCAATAATAAATTACAACATGGCTATCATATTAAATAAATTACAACATCCTTGCCATATTAAATTAAAAATTTTTAATTTTTAAATAAAAAAATAACATTCCTACCTTAGCACACCAAACACAAGGAGGATCGTTCTTGCCCATAATATGTTCCTATGTACTACTTTATGTGTGAATTTGTGGACATGCATGCAGGTGGTCGCTGATAGCAGGACGACTGCCTGGACGAACAGTCAATGAAATCAAGAATTACTGGAACACTCGTCTGAGCAAGAGTCTGCTCTCAATGAACAATTCTCAACCCAAATCGGTTGCGCAAAATCTGGAGACAATCATGTGTTCAAATCCACTGCCGTCAGAATAACAGCGGCGGTGATATACTCTGAAATGGTAAGACCAAAGCGTTGCAACAGTTATTGCCGTATTAATTGCAGGTCAGATGAAGCCTTCAAATTGTTTAACGTTACAGAAAATACAAGTTCCATCACACAACGATGTGGAGCGCATTGCCTTTTTGTGATGGCAGAGGATAATCTCCCTGAAAACCATTGCAATTTTAATGGCTGTACTAATTATTGCAGTTCAGATGGCGCCTTTAAATTGTGTGATGTTAAGGAAAATACAAATTCCATGGCCTACGGTGATTCGGAAAACATTGCATCGGCAATGGCAGATGTTAATTTGATTGAAACAGAAACCGTGAACTGTAGCTCTTCCATTTGGAGTTTACACGAAGAGAGATCCCCGGAATCCTAGTATTTTGCAGGAGATGCAGCTACTTTAGCCGAAGGTTTGTCCGAATTGAACGTGCTGTCATCTCCAGACAGTACTCTGCTCTCCTCTGTATCCGGCAGTTCAACAGATTTAGAATTAGAAGAGTTATTCAGGGAACCGGCAACATTGGCCATGGAGATGAATAATAATGTATTCACATACTAAATCATTTTTCAAATTGGTAATGGGAATGTTTGGGTGCTGAATTTTGCAGCATTGGGTATTGTTTTGATTAAAAATATATAAACATTCTTTTTGACTTTTAAAAGGTAAAACTATTTTAAATTGGATTTTTTTGTAAAAGAAGTATTAGTATTGTTTCAATTGACCTTTTAAAATTACTAAAATTAGCTTAAAACTCACATTGTACATGAAATAAATTTATGGGGTACTTCAATTCTTTAATCTTATAATTGTGAAATAGTTGAAAATAGTTGAAATTCGAAAGTGATCAGGAACTAACTACATGGCAGGAACTAACTACATGGCAGAAATGAAAAATAATTGGTAATTTCAATTGGAGTGATTTTTTAAAAATAATTGTGATTAATCAGTCCACTTGAAATAGCAAATATCCAAAATCGAATATGCAGGAATGGATGAACTATAGCAGTATAGCGAATATTCAGAATCGAATATCCAGGAATGGATGAACTATAGCAGTAGAAACTCGAAGATGACATGTTAGATTTAGAAAAACCAGTCACAGAGCCACCGAGCTCCTTCCTGGACATGAGTGGGAAGAAACGGCATCTGGTAAACTTGTCATTGAAACCCCGTAAAGATCGAATAGGAAACATAATCGATTTAATATTTTATGTAGTTGTTTACAAACACTAAATGATATAGATTGGACGGTAGTAGTTTTCTGGTTGGAATTTGGTTAAATATATTTCAAAAAATCATATTGTCATATTTGAATGGTTTTTTTTTAATTGTGCAAATGGATTTAGCACAATTTTGGGCAATCAAAGTTTTGGACAAGTTTGACAACTATAATACATGGTTTTTTTTAATTGTGAAAATAGATTTAATATAATTTTGAGCACTCAAAACTCCAAATTTTAAGAGAATTTAACCATTATAATATATATTTTGAAAAATTTCTACAAGATTTTATCATAATCTTTCTAAAATTTCCATTAATTTTTTCAAAGCTAATTTCATACCGTCAAATTCATCTCTGTCCGTTTAATTTGCACGTCTGGCCTAGCGGATTTCCGTACTAAGCTTTCTGTTAATCGAAGCTGAAGTTCGGATAAAGTGTGACACAACGTAAACTTTTACTTTCTCATAAGTGAATTGATTAGGTTGGGTATGGAATATTTCCGTAGTTATTCGTCTGAAATTGATTAGATTTGGACTGGGATATTTTCGTGTCGGTTTAGTTGGCGACAGCTACTGAGGGGAAATTTAATACTTGATGGAAGTGTCTTCATATAATTGTACGATTGTAGACGCATAGCGTAATACTCTTCGAACAATAGACATTGCCCATTGGTATAGTTTAAAAGCGAGCGATATGTTCCTTTCCAGTTGGTTACTCCGGGCGACCCCACCGCTTGTTTACATTCTCTGGGTGATCACTGTTCATCTGTCACCCATCTTTCGAACATTTTGTCCTGATTCATAAATGAGAAACTTTATAGTACATTTACGTTATAAATACGGATCTTTTGCACAAATTGACTTTTAGTCTCTATTCTCCAAGTGATAAGATCTCTGTCTCCAATGTTGCCTTTGTTCTTCTGCAATTCTAAGAAAAAAAAAAAATTCAGCTTCAACAGGCTACAATACTGTATAAATTCTCAATATATGGATAATTTCAGTATAGGAATGTTGAAATCTGGTTATAAATTAATCAATTATAATTGTTTATTTAAACTTAAATTTAAATTTGATTATTAGGGAATGTGTAAGTTTGTTTGTCTTTTTTTTAACAGAGTAATTTCTCTTTTTTCATTTATTTAAAGATAACAAGACACAGTTATAATGTTCATGGCTTATTCTTAATCTATCTTTTTTGAAACCAGATCTGTTTGTCATCTATACGAGTTGTATGCTATCCAAAATAACCTCAACAATAACAATAATTGTACACACACAACCTATATACATATACATGATTATAATCAAAATTTGACAAAACTACAGAAACAACAAAACTGGAAACATCCATCAAAACTAGTCCTTCGAAAGAACTCCTTAGCATTGGAACCCTTGTTGGAAATTAATTCTAACTACTGATATGAATCAGCAGTAATTGTAGAATGACTAGAGTGCAGAACATTGAAGCCTTAGCAAAGGCGGTTGTTGTTTTCCTGAAGAATTGTAAAAGGATTGGAAAGCCTGCACAAGTGAAGTGCAGAGCAGATAAGAATCGACCCCTAGATATTTATCTAAGGCGGTAGCCGATTTCTTAGGAGCAGAGTAAATGCTCAAACTCAAAGTCTCCCAGCAACGCAGAGCTTTGATTACAAGTTGAATCAGGCTTTAAAGCCTTACCAACATATCGACGAAGTTAAATGACTGTGGCGACAATCGCAAGTTTTATTATAAGTTTCTTGTTGATATGGAAATACTCTGATGCGATGCGATCATCGCAATCACAAAAGGAGCGAGGTACCGCACATATATATATTCTGCTAATTGAAGTTTGCGATGCGATGCGATGTGGTCCCACCACAATCACAATCGCAAATCGCAAAGGGACAATGCATGTTCTGCCATCTGAAATATAAATCGCCGATTGGAAAGTTGCCATACGATCGCAATCACAACATCGCTATTCACAAGATCGCAAGCCGACTGTCGATGCGATATGGGCCCTACGCCATCGCAATCGCAAAGTGCAAAGGGTCTTAAAACCTTTGAACCGCTCTTTCGCTGATTGTCGATTGACTTCCGGATGCGATGAAGGTTATCAAAAGGATTTCATATATTTTGAGATCCGGTCTTATGGGTCGGTTTAATTGTTTTTATTGTAACCACGCCTTATAAAAGGGAATGAGCCTGAAGGCTTTTGTAATGAAATTTTTTGTTGTAAACGAATTTTTATGTATTAAAACGTTGTTTTTTGAGAAACAGAGAATTGTTGTAGCCCGCGGGCTGTTACACAACAAGTTTGTAAGCACTGTATGTGTGGATAGAGGACAGAGAAGTTTTGTGAGCACTATTGTTTTACAGTCCACTGATATACTTTGTAAATCCCTCTCAAGGAGGAAGAATCAAATTGCTGATTATGTATTTCTTTTATTCTTTTATGAATTAAGAAAACTTGTCCTAAATTGTTTATGTTCATTCTGCAAATTAAGTTTCAAAACTCTGTGTTGTAGAGGGAATCTTCATTCTCTCTTGTTGTTTTAAAGTAATCCGAAACTCCTACATGGTATCAGAGCTAGTCTAGGCATTCAGTGACTCAAAATAGAGTTTTTTTTTCACTGTAGGAGTTGTAAGAAGCTTATTGAGCAGATTTCTTCGGCTGAGAAATTTCTTGCTTTCCTTATTATACAGTCAGTATCTTTCTTTACTTATACAGTTAAGATGGCAGATGCTGGAACTGGTTTGACAAATTCCCAACTTCCACAGTTTAATGGGAAGAATCATAGTTATTGGTCCATAACTATGAGAGCTTTGTTTGCTTCTCAGGGATTATGGGAGCTAGTTGAAAATGTCTACCTTGAACCTGCAGATGCAGCAGCGTTGGCTGCTTTGACAGTAGCAGAAAGAGACCTGTTGAAGAGTGATAGGAAGAAGGACTCCAAAGCCCTCTTTTATCTCTTTCAATCAGTACATGAGAGTGTTTTCCCACGGATTTCAGTAGCAACAAAGTCCAAGGAGGCATGGGATATTCTCAAAACTACCTATCAAGGCATGGAGAAGGTGCAGACTGCAAAGTTGTAGATGTTGAGGAGAGACTTTGAAACACTCAGCATGAAGGAATCTGATACAATAGATTCATTCTTCACTCATGTTATTGGGTTGATAACCCAGATAAGATCTCATGGTGAAGCTCTTGAAGAAAGAAGGATTGTAGAGAAGATCTTGAGAAGTTTACCCTCAAGGTTTGAAGCTATTGTGGTAGCAATAGAAGAAACAAAGGATATCTCACAGTTCACAGTAGATGAACTGATTGCTTCTCTTATGTCTCATGAACACAGACTGAGTAGAGGAACAAATTCCTGTTTGGAGCAAGCATTTAAAGCTCAGATGTCATTCAGCCGAGGCAGAGGTCGAGGCAGAGCAAATAACAGAGGTCGTGGAAGAAGCCAAAACAGAGGAAAAAATAATCCTGCTAGCACAAGCGGAAGGAGCTGCAATCAAAACCAAGATGAAGGTTCAAGAAAACATCAAGCTCATGGACAAAGGTATGACAAATCCTAAGTCCAGTGTCATTGTTGCAAGAAATTAGGCCATTATGCCAATGAATGTAGGAAAAATCAAAATGACATGAAGAATAGACAAAATGCTAATTTTGCAAATGAAGAAGATAAGAACCCAAAGATTGTGTTGTTAACATGTAACATCGCACAAGATAAACAAGAAGATTTTTGGTTCTTAGACTCAGGTTGTAGTAATCACATGACTGGAAACATTGCAATGTTTGCCAATCTCGATGAAAATGTGAAATCTCAGGTAACAACAGGAACTGATAGTAATATATCTATCAAAGGTAAAGGCAGAGTCAGTATCCTAGCAAGAAATGGAGAACAGATGATTGTGCCAAATGTATACTATGTACCTGGTCTGAAGTGTAATCTTTTGAGCATTGGACAGCTCATTGACAAAGGTTAAAATGTGTTCTTCAAAGATGATGTGTGTACAATCAGAGACATACCTCCAAGTAAGAAGATCATTGCAGAGGTGCAGATGACCAGCAATAGAATGTTTCCTCTCAAACTCAGGGCAGATTTTAAGGAAGGAAGAACTATTGTAGCTGTAACACAAGAAGTCTTTCAGGAAGAAGTGAAAGATGAAAATTGGTTGTGGCACTTGAGATTTGGACATCTCAATTTCAGAGGCTTGAATCTGTTGCACAGAAAGGGAATGGTAAAAGGATTGCCATTGATTGAGAAGCCGGACAGCCTTTGTGAAGGTTGCATCTTGGGCAAACAACACAGAGAAAGCTTTCCAGTAGGAAAGAGTATAAGGGCAAAAGCACCCTTGGAAATTTTTCACTCTGATGTGTGTGGACCAATGCAAATACCATCATTTGCTGGAAATAAATATGTTTTAACTTTCATTGATGATTACACTAGAAAGACATGGGTGTATGTGTTAAAACAAAAGAGTAAAGTGTTTGAGAAATTCCGCCACTTCAAAACTCTTGTTGAGAAGCAATGTGGGCATTATATCAAAGTGCTCAGAATTGACAGAGGTGGAGAGTATATCTCCAAGGACTTTCTGCGTTTTTGCAGAGAGAATGGCATACAAAAGAAATTCACCGTGAGGTATACACATCAGCAAAATGGTGTTGCAGAAACGAAGAATAGGACCATTCTGGACATGGTCAGAAGTATGTTGAAGGCAAAACAATTGCTGCATGAGTACTGGGCTGAAGCTGTCACTTGTGCAGTTTACATCTTGAACAAATGCCCAACTAAAGCTGTCATGAACAAAATACCAGAAGAAGCATGGAGTGGACAAAAGAAAATTGTCCCTCACATGAGAGTATTCGGCTGTGTAGCATATGCACATGTACCGAATCAGCTAAGAAAGAAGCTTGATAGTAAGGGGGAGAAGTGTGTCTTTATTGGCTACTGTGATGAGTCAAAAGCATACAAACTTTATAATCCATCCACTAAGAAACTGATAGTAAGTAGAGATGTGCAGTTCTGTGAAGAAGAAGCTTGGGATGGAAGTCTAGAAAAGACTGTGAACGTGAAGAGAACTCTGTCTCACGAAGAAGAAGAAGAAGGAACAACAGTTGTTAACCCTTCTTTGGTGGTTCCTCCTCCACCACCACAAGCACAAAAAAACACACCACAAGCTGGAAATCGAACAGCCTTGAGAATTCAAGGAAGTGCTACTCAAAGCACATTGCAGGGATTCAGAACGCCCTCAAGTTCGAATGAAACTTCAAGCACACCAAGAAGACCAAGATTCAGAAATCTGAATGAGATTTATGAACAAGGAGAGGTAAGTAATAATACTGGTCTGAATTCATTATTCGCTTTGTATTGTCATGTTGATGACCCAATTCATTTTGAAGATGCTGTAAATGATGATAAATGGATTGAAGCAATGAATGAAGAAATTGGTGCAATTGAGAAGAGTAAAATATGGGAGTTAGTGGACCTCCCTGAAGGTAAAGATGCCATTGGAGTTAAGTGGGTCTATAAGACCAAAAGCAATGTTGAAGGCAAGATCGAAAGGAACAAGGCCAAACTTGTTGTTAAAGGCTACAAGCAACAACAAGGTAGAGACTATGATGAAACCTTTGCACCAGTAGTAAGGATGGAAATAGTCAGAACAATGTTGTCTATTGCAGCACAACAAAAATGGAAAATTTATCAGACGGATGTTAAATCTGCATTCCTGAATGGAGTGTTAAAAGAAGAGGTTTATGTTGAACAACCTATAGGCTATGAAGTTGCAGGCCAAGAGCATAAAGTATGCAGACTGAAGAAGGCTCCTTATGGGCTGAAGCAAGCTCCAAGAGCATGGTACAACAGGATAGATGCTTACCTGATTGAGAATGGGTTCGAGAAGTGTGATGGTGAACCCACACTCTACATAAAGGAGAATGACGGTAAGCTTCTTATCGTTGTATTATATGTAGATGATTTAATTTTTACTGGCAATGATGCTTCTCTCATTGTTAATTTTAAAGCAGTCATGAAAATTGAGTTTGAAATGACTGACTTGGGCTTCTTGAGATATTTTCTTGGAATTGAAGTAGACCAAAGTGAAAATGGTGTTTTCATTTCTCAAGCTAAATATGTAGAAACAATGTTGAAAATATTCAACATGCAGAACAACAAAGCAGCTGTGACTCCAACAGTGATGGGGTTGAAATTGAGTAAAGAAGATAACAGTAAGTATTTTGATCCAAATTTGTATAAAAGCATAGTTGGCAACCTTATGTACTTGACTGCAACTGGGCCAGACATTATGCACGCTGTTAGATTAATCTCCAGATTCATGGAAAGACCGAAAGAAGCTCACTGGAAGACACCCAAGAGAGTTCTAAGGTATGTAAATGGAACGAAGGGGTTTGGTATAGAATACTCCTCTTTTGAAAGTTTCATGTTGACAGGTTACACTAACAGTGATTGGGCTGGAAGTGTTGATGATCGGAAGAGCACATCAGGATATGTGTTTCATTTGTGATCGAGAGCAGTTTCATGGGATTCCAAGAAGCAACCGATAGTTGCTTTATCACAACTGAAGCAGATTATGTGGCTGCAACAGCAGCATCATGCCAAGCAATATGGATGAGAAGAGTTCTCAGAGATTTTTGTCATGAACAAGAAAAGGGCACAACCATTTACTGTGACAATAGCTCGGCGATAACATTGTCTAAAAATTCTGTTTTTCATAAAAGGACAAAGCATATTGATACCAAGTTTCACTTCATACGTGAATTGGTTAACAATGGTGAGATTGTTTTGCAACATTGCAGAACAGAGGATCAATTTGCAGATATCCTCACAAAGCCACTAGCGCAAAAAAGCTTTGATCATTTCAGGGAATGCCGGGTATGTAGAAAAACCCAGCAGTTGAAATTAAGGGGGAGTGTTGGAAATTAATTCCAACTACTAATATCAATTAGCAGTAATTGAAAAATGACTAGAGTGCGGCACATTGAAGCCTTAGCAAAGGCGGTTTCCGTTTTCCTGAAGAATTGTAAAAGGATTGGAAAGCCCACACAAGTGAAGTGCAGAGTAGATAAGAATCGGCCCCTAGATATTTATCTAAGGCGGTAGCTGATTTCTTAGGAGCAGAGTAAATGCTCAGACTCAAAGTCTCGCCAGCAGCGCAGAGATTTGATTACAAGTTGAATCAGGCTTTAAAGTCTTACCAACATATCGGCGGAGTTAAATGACTGTGGCGGCAATTGCAAGTTTTATTATAAGTGTCTTGTTGATGTGGAAATGTTTCGATGCGATGAGATCATCGCAATCGCAAAAGGAACAAGGTACCGCACATATGTATGTTCTGCCGATTGAAGTTTGCGATGCGATGCAATGTGGTCCCACCACAATTGCAATCGCAAATCGCAAAGGGACAATGCATGTTCCGCCATCCGAAATATGAATCGCCGATTGAAAATTTGCGATACGATCACAATCACAACATCGCTAATCACAAGATTGCAAGACGAATGCCGATGTTATATGGGCCCCGCGCCATCGCAATCGCAGGATCACAATCGCAAAGCGCAAAGGGTCTTCAAACCTTTGAGCCACTGTTTCGCCGATTGCCGATTGACTTTCGGATGCGATGAAGGTTATCAAAAGGATTTCATATATTTTGAGATCCGGTCTTATGGGTCGGTTTAATTGTTTTTATTGTAACCACGCCTTAGAAAAGGGAATGAGCCCAAAGGCTTTTGTAATGAAAGTTTTTTCTGTAAACGCGTTTTTATGTATTAAGACGTTGTTTTTTGAGAAACAGAGAATTGCTGTAGCCCGCAAGCTGTTACACAACAAGTTTGTAAGCATTATATGTGCGGATAGAGGACAGAGAAATTTCTTGAACACTGTTGTTTTACAGTCCACTGATATACTTTGTAAATCCCTCTTAAGGACGAAGAATCAGATTGTTGATTATGTATTTCTTTTATTCTTTTATGAATTAAGAAAACTTGTCCTAAATTGTTTCTGTTCATTCTGCAAATTAAGTTTCAAAACTCTGTGTTGTAGAGGGAATATTCATTCTCTCTTGTTGTTTTGAAGTAATTAGAAACTCCTACAACCCTTTCAAATAAAAATTATGCTCAAAATAGAAAAATAACTTTAACTATAATAATAATAAAAAATATGTTGTAAAGTAATTAGAAGTAAAAAAAATATGATAAATATATTGTAAAGTAGTTAGAATTAAAATATGTGTGAATAAGATGTTTAAATCTTATACTTTTCAAAAATATTTCAAAACTATTTGAAGATCTATAATTTATGTGAATATCAACTTCTAAATTTTTTTGTTAAAATAAAATATTTTAATGTTATATAAAAAATATTCAATATAAATTATCAATAAAATATTATAATACAAATTAATATTTACATATATTTTAAAATATAATAAAAAATATTTTAAATTGAGCATAATATTTTAAATATTTCAAATTGAGCATAAAATTTTAAATTTAGTGAACTTACATTAATACTAACCAAAAATACCACTTCACTCTACATTTAATCAATCAAACAATCTATGAAAACTCGAATCAGTTTTTTTATCATCCATGAATGGGGTAGAAAATTAGAACTCAAGGCCATTACTCAACAACGAAGCTAGTCCACTCAACGAGCGGAAACATGCTATTGAAATATTTAAAGTGTACTGGTAGGTATGCCTTCACTTGTAATTTGTTAAGAGTTCAGGCTCAGTTATTAACAATATGCATTGGTATAACTGATGGTATAATCACTATGTAATAATAATATAATAATAAATTTAATTGTATTATGTTATATAATGTTATATACTCTAATAATAGCTTTAATTACATTACGTTATATCTTATAGATTTAATTTAATAATCTAATTACATTATCTTATATATGCTAAATATATGGAATGCAGTTTTCAACAAATTCTCAACAATAAAGTAATGTTAGCCATGTAGAGTCCTTGTGAGGAATAAGGGAAACATTCCATCCTTCTTATGAATGTATGTGTTATGTATTCCAACCTAGCAAAACGTATGTTGCTCAGGGTCTCTATGATGAAGAGGTGGAAAAACAAGGCCATTTCCTTCAAATCCTTTGTTATAAAGAAGCAAGACAAAATCCTTGTCTTGGACTCTACAAAGAGGTTTAAAGATAATCCAATTGACATAATCTCTAAGTGAACCAGCAATGAAGAGATCTCCAACCAGGGAATAATGCTAAATTTTATATTTGGCTTTATAACCGTGCTCCCTTAACTTTTATTTTTCGCTTTTATGCATAACAGCAAAACTTAAGTATTTTGGATTACATTATGGAAAATAGTAAACCCTACTGTTTCATATGTGTGGCATATGTCAGTCCGCGATATTATCCCACTTTGTCCTTCTCCGGGAAATGTATAATGTATAATATTATAAGACCTTTTCTAAATTTTAAGATCTATCTCTTTAAGAAGAAAGTCCTCCTTTCATATATATGGCATATGTCAATCCACGATATTATCCCACTTTGTCCTCCGGGAAATGTAAAAGATTATAAGGCCTTTCCTATTTTTTGAGATCTATCTCTTTAAAAAGAAAGTCTTTCTTATTCCCGTTTGAGTAGATCTTGTCATCTTGTGGCACAAGAGATTCTGGACTCATGTTTATATATTTTCATTATATGAAAATAATAAATTATAGAAGTTGCATAAATAAATAAAGGAATATATAATATTTTAATAAAATTTGATAAATGGTGAAAAACATATAAGTTTAATCTTAAAATAAAAAGTATTGTTAGAATTTAATCTCTAACCTTACAACATAGAGGGGTTTGAAGAAAATATTTGAGATAGTTTTTAGGCAACTTTTCTTAAGTTCATATCAAGAAAAAATTGTGTATTGTTTTAAATATTCTCTTTAACCTAGTGTCTCAAATTATTATCTTAAAAAATGTATCTATAAAGATAATATATAACACAAGCATTAGTCTTTTTAGAAAAAAAATATTTTTTTATCTCTAGAGAGACAATAGTTGGGACTAAAGACATATTATCTTTATAGAGACAATATATATTTAATGCTAGCTATTGTCTCTCTATAGACGATAAAAAATCACATTTACAGACTATACAATATCACTTTTAATGAATCCAGAAAAAAATTTCTCACCATTGAAACGAATCAATATAAAAGGTATTTCATTAACAGTAAACTACAATATCATTGATTAATTCATGTCAGGGCAGATTGGAATCAAACTACTATATAATATCTCTTTTGTCACTTTAGACATAATATAAAACAATGAATCTAGAAAAACATCTCACCATTGAAATGAATCAATATAAAAGTTAGTTAATTAATAATAAACTACAATATCATTGATTAATTCATGTTAGGGCGCAGTGGAATCGAACCACCAACCTCCTGCTTATAAGGTATGTGCTCTTCCATTGAGCTAGCACCGTTTAAAGAATTATGTGAGGAGTTATGACTACCTTTGAAATTACATATATAGGCATTGGTTTAAAAATATATATATATATATTTTTAGCTTAATAAAGAATAATTCAATTTAAACTTAATGAAAAATAACTCAATGGACTTAAGCTAAATGTCACACCCCTGTAGCATGGCTCGCATGATAAGATCATATTTCACCATTCAAAAACTTTTTTCCAAATGATAGTTAAAACCATGTTAACTCACAAAACATCAGTACAAAAATTTAATAACAAATTCAATAATTTTGTAGTGAATTATAACCTTAGAATATAGCCCATAATATTGCATCATCTTTGATATGAACTTTGAAGATGTTAAAAAATATTAATGAACTCTTTTTTTTCTTTAATTTTTAATTCAGCAAGCTGAAATTTCATAACCAATCACATCACTCTCTATTAATTGAAAGAATAAATTACTATGAAATTAGCTCAAAACTTCCAAGTTATAACCAAACTAGGGGGGCATTATCTATTTTATAGAACACGAGAAGAGAAGGGTTACTTTGAAACTATACATGAAAGTGATGGGCCCCACTTGACAGTGTCAAAACCTAACCATAATGCACATAATAGAGTGTTACCTTGTGCATGGTTGATCATGCCTTGAAAAAAATTCTAATTCTAATAGAATGAGCACATGGATTCATGATCCCAAGTCACCTAGGGATCAGAGACATTTAATGATTAAAAACCTCCTCATGTAATGTGTCATTCCTCACGTTGGATTTTTCCGACCTAAAAATAGTGAAAACAAGGTTTCTTGAAAGGTTATGGATGAATTGAATTGCTTGTGTTGGGTTCGTGCTCTACTAGAGGAGAAAAACTCCCAAGCAATAGGTAAACTACAACATCTCTATTTCAATTCACAATTGAAAAAGCTACGTTGCACAAACATGGATGAAATGAACTCAATCTGGTGGGAACATGCTCGACTGAAGGAGAATAAATACCAAGAGATAAGTAAAATATAACGACTCCATTTCAAGTCACAATTGAAAAAGGGTTTGGAACCTGACTATGAACCACTAATAGAGAGAACATATGAGAGGTTAGGTTTGTCGAAATTGATGCAGGGCACCACATTTATGAGAGGGATGACCTTGAATTACTAGAATTTAATCCATTAAAATTAACAATTTTTCACATACAATCATACTAAATAGAAACAATCACAACAAAAGGTAGCCTCCCTTATTTACTACTACGGTGAAATAATTGTATATGATGTAATAAGTACAAAAAACTAAAACTAAATTCAACACCATCTCCATCACTAGTGATATTAACATCATCGACCAAATAAGTGACATTACGAGTTGTCACATCCATAAGCAAAAGGCTAAAAAGGACTAGGGCAGTGATTTGTAGAATATGAATTAATAACAAACACTAAATGTGAAGACTTATAACGTACTCTATATTGAACTATAGTATGCACCATATCCAACTAAAATAACTAACTTGATTTTTAAATTCGAATAGATTGAATGGTGTTATTTTTTGAGTTACACTAGAAAAGCGTTCTGCAATAGGATTGTGAATCGAATAGTAAGAGAGCACATATGAGAGCCTATTTTGTATGAAATTAATGCATTTCACCCTATCTATGAGAGATAAAACCATGCAAAAATAGTATTTATATTCTTCCCTCCAATAGCCACCATCATTATCACTATGGTGATTTGAGTGTGTATGATGTCCATATAAAAATTACTAAATTCCATGGACATAATTGTTTATTACTAGTTTTCACTTCTTTGTAACATATTTATGCCAATTCACCTATGGTATCGAGAGATTTATGAATTAAAAAAAATATTTTATGATATATGATAGCATTAATGATGAAATTGTGTAATAATTTATGACATTGGACTTATTCATTACAATTTTGACGGTGATTTGTGCGCAAAACTTAGTGTCTGGCCTTAGAAGACATGATTGATTTTATTTTTATAAATTCCCATGTTACATAGCCTAAATTCAATGATAAATCTCTTTCAATTGTATAGAATACAATTTAATTTATGTGATTCACCTTTCATTTGTCGAGTGTCAATGAGGAAGGAATTTTATTTATTTTTCCTTATCTCAATTCAAGGAGAAAGGTGTTCTACTCTTTTACCTCAACTCAAATCAAGTAGGAAACCATTATATCCACTTTTCCTTTCTTTGGTTCCACGAAGGTGCTACAATTATTTTTGTTGGTCATTTTCAATTTGAATGCAACATTAGCATGGGTATGTTATGTTAATGTAGATAAAAGAGGTAGAATGGAGATGGAAATTTCTTATGAAATCTATGTTGAATCGCTAGAGTGAACGGAGATAGCCTAAGGAGTTGCATCGTAAAGAAGGGGATCCCATTCCTTGTATTTTGTAGATTGGAGGAGAAATAGAGCTAGATGGTTGGAATTATTGTATGAGGGAAATACTAGTACATCAATTTCTTAGCCAATATATGTTAAATCCCTAGAGGGAATGAAGATATCTTGAGGAATTTTGTGGTCTATAAGGGGATCCCATTCCTTGGGTAGTTATATGGTTGAAACGATTGTAGGGGGGAATAATATCATATTATTAGGAAATGGGTTGTGTGTTAGGAATGTAGCTAGTGTTATAAAAAAAATTCCACTCGGGTAAAAAAAAAATTGCTATATTGTTACGCTATTACACTAAAGATAAAGGATTGATCACAATGTTAGTATAATAAGATAAATATCAATTAAATATATATAAAAAAAAGGAAAGAAACCAATGGAAACCATGAAAAGTAATGATATCTATATACCATTGCAAAAAAAATTATTGTTACAACATAGAGAATGAGTGACTGTAGGTCGATTTCCCCTTCCACCTTGGGAGGGTTCGTTTGTGTTCCTTGGAAAGTATTCTCTTTCTCTGGAAAAGAGGTGTGATTGAGATCTTCATGGGAAGAAATCAATAAAATTATGTGGCTATGCATGCTCTAAGTGATCACTCGAGACTATTGTAGCTTCAAGTATCATTCAAACAGAATAAACTTGCTTTGTCTTCTCTCCTTCAAATGTTATCCCACGGCCTCCTCTTTTAGGATGTTTTAAAGCTTCATAAAAACCAACTTTAAATGTGAGTGAACCAAATTTGAAATGTAATTTCACGTCTAAACATGCTTGGCTCCATCTAAGAGCTCACCATTAATGGAAATGTAATTCAGATCCAATACAGTAAGCCATCTAGGAAATACCTCTAACACATTTCTTTCATTTATTACGATGTATTCATGGATGAATTCACTTTTAGGATGTTTTCACAGATATTGAAGGAAAAATTGGGAAAAAATAGAACTGACAAGTCATGCAAATGCATGAAAATCTAGATTTCAAAAGTTTTGGTGCTCCATTGAATGTTGTGGTAGATTTCCCTATAATACCGCTTTACTATTGGAATGAACAACTTGTGTGGTAATCATGGGTATAAATTTGTGAGTGGATTTTAAGTGATAACAATTGTACCATGATAAGTGAGTTTAGGAGAACAAATGTAGTCAAAATATATCATTATTGTCTTTAGCTTCTACTATTGAAATGAAGAGAGAGAGAGAGAGAGAGAGAGAGAGAGAGAGAGCGCGAGAGAGAGA
The DNA here is from genome assembly GCA_034641835.2 of Pinus albicaulis. NCBI lineage: Eukaryota > Viridiplantae > Streptophyta > Pinopsida > Pinales > Pinaceae > Pinus > Pinus albicaulis. Next base: position 1,080,434,396 of record CM076581.1, read on the forward strand.
GAATCAATGAATGTAACAACATACCATAGAGGAAGAAGGAGAACCCAACTACAAAACAATCATCCATAGAAATTTTATTTTCTTCTATAAATGAGGCAAGTATGTACATAATCATGGAATTATAAAAATAGTTTTAAAATAGTTGACAAGATCTAGTTGGTTCTTTGATGAGTAGAATAAGAGTGCAAAAACTCACTAGAGATGTTGTAGCTAGATAAATTATGAAGTAGAAATTTATATCACCCTTGGGGGTGTTGATAATAGCAAAGCACTATGATAAAGAGAGGGAGAGAGAGAGAGAGAGAGACCTTCAATGTAAGAACATCCCATGGAGGAAGAAGGAGAACCCACTTATAAAATAATCATCCATAGAAATGTTATTTTCTTCTATAAATGAGGTAGCCATGTACATGCTCATGAAATTATCAAATATTTTTACAATAGTTTACAAGATGTAGTTGGTTCTTTGATGAGCAGAACAAGAGTGCAAAAGAGTAGTAGAGATGTTGTCACTAGGTAAATTGTGAAGTATAAATATATATCTCGCTCGGGAGTGCAGATAGAAACAATGCACTATATCCATAGGAATGTTCCCTAGAACTTGATACTAACACTAATGTTGATATTTTGTACTTGGTGGAATTGATGGCTTATCAAGCACGAGGATCTTTGACTTGAGCTAGAGACTACAACTATCTCAAGGTAAGACATGTTTTGATGTGGATATATTCTAATGTTGAACATCATAGGGACTAATGAAAGGAAAGGCCAATGATGGCTCTCTATGTCATTTAAAGTCTATCATTTGTATGAGTAATGATAATCAATATACCTCAACATCCCTTGAAGAAAGAGAGTTGATGGAATGATGATGAAACCATAAGGGTCAAAGTTTCCCTTGAAATAAACTGAGTATGTACCATGTATTGAACTATAATACATGTGGCTTTTGATAATCATGGATGATGTTAGAAAAGGAAAGAAGGCTAAGACTTGACACTTCCCTTGGGTGGATCACAATTGATAACTGACAATGGTGGCAAGTATAAACCAAATACATGAAAGATATGGAAATCCATTGAGTTAATTTCTTAAATGGAGTTAGGGTAATTCTTTGTTCAATTATGAAGGATTCAATCCCACAATACTAACATGAAATAAGGCAACATAATTCTAAACTAACCCCGCTATTATCATATGGGAATCAAGAAAAATACTTATTTTCATATGATAATTAGGCATAAAAACTCACCAGCATAGTTCAATAGCCATCTATCACCTTACAGCGCAAAAACAACCAAACAAGGGCCTTTCCCACTGTTGAGGAGGTAAATCCCCTCTGCGGACAGAGGCGATCCCTACTAGCCCAGATCAGTTCTAGCAAAATTCAAACACGCTACAGTGCAGGTTCCTAATCGTAAATAAACCGACTTGCGAGGAAGGCTTACCTGGAATCCAATGTTGTTGTTTGTAGAAGAGGTGGTGCTCCCGTTCCTTTGCCCTGGCAGATCACAATCCTCACGATCTCCGTGATCGGACACCTGCACATGCAAGAAACAACACAAACGCAAGCATAAAATCCAGTATATACAACTATATGTCAGTCGAAGAGGACATAAATCATGAACATAATCAAGAACAAGAGTGGAACCATAACCAATAGTCACTTATCATTAATGAGTCAAAAGAAGAATACAACCATAGCTTCGACGCAGCATTCTCCTTTGGCGGGTTGTCAGCAAAACATGTCTCGATAAAGCCTGTCAAGGATGGGACAAGCCTCTCTCTCTGGATACTTAACAATAGTCTCCTTGCTTGGATTTGGCCTTAAGGGAATCAAGAAGGCTCTTGCAGCATAAGGATGTGAAAGCTCTTGGGAACTTGGAGATTAGCTTGCCATCGAAATGAGCAAGCTTTTATAGAAGGAGGAAGGGGAGTTGGGATCCCTATAATTATGGGATTGGCCCTATCATCAAGGAAGCCTCCATGAGAGGTGGCAAACCACTTCCTCTCTATGGAAATCCGTAGCCAAACCTCCCAACTCAAGATAGATATCAGTCCAGGAATTTGTTAGGACGAAACTTCCGCCATTTATTTTAAAAAAACACCTCTTAATATGGTTGGCGCGGGTGCGGCTCTATGACAGAGCACCAATTGGCGCGCCCTCTTTGGAGGATTTGCCCCTTTGGCGCGAGGGCTGAACTGTGGAACCGCGCCAATGGAAAAAGAGCTATTTTTAGGGTTTTTTGCAGGGAGATGTCTTCAGGGCAATGAAAGCTCATCTTCAGAGGGATGCAATGAAAGTATTTTCAAGTCTTGTCTCTGCTCACAGGTCATGGAATGAGCCCTCCAATGTGCGGGATGGGGATTGCAGGGATGGTGACAATTTGATGCGTAACAGATGCCCCTTAAAGCATGAGGCCCGAGAGAGAGAGAGGGGTGAAATGCTTTACAAGAACATGCCGACTGAAAACACTGCCATCGAAAAACCTGCGGAGCGAAGTACAACTGATGTCTCAGATACATGATATATATAGGTGGTATGGGCGCAGCCATCCATAACAGAGCATACAATAATCTAGATCAAAGGCATGGACGCAGCCATCCAATGAGGATCGATAAATAGACTCATGTATGGTTGTAGCCATCCAATCAGTGAGTCATGTAAATAATCATAATAATCCACAAAATCGCAGCCTAGATTACAACAGACACAATCAAGGGTCTTGCGCTCCATCTCGACCCGAAAAAAGTACAAGTTCAAGCATGTGAATATGTGAGCTGAAGTTGAACATGCAAGAACATCGTCTGATTACCATCCAATGATGAAAGATGTTAACAGACGTGAGAGGTACCACCATTAATGCCAATGGACCTCAAGATACTACAAGTACAATCTACGGCATGTGAACAGTGAGCTGACGTCGAACACCCGCAGAATCACTCGATCGAAGGCCAATGATGAAAGCCTCACGTCGAATGCGAAGAACCTGCCATTGAGGCATGCAGGCTCTAAGGTACCAGAAGGGAGTCTCTAGATCAGCTTCCTGGATAATGAGCTGAAGTCGACAGGAAGTGACCTTGATCGAAGGTGGGCCATAGTGTTTCCCACATAATCGACACGAGACAGAGGAAAATAATATTTTTGTGAATCACGATCAGATGAGAATCAGAGGAAGGTTGGTATTTTGCAGAGGTCAACTTCTCTTGAACATATAACGACACAACAGTGGATTTGGCAGTATTTGACATCAAAAGATTAGAGGTCATGATGACAAGGAAAAGAGCAGATGAGAGGTCAAAAGGGATCACCCAAACCCATGGAGGCAAGTGAAAAACGAGATGAGATGTCCCCAACCTGACACAACTGCATACAAGTCCCATGTTCAAGAGCGACATATTGCCGACACGACAATGATGTTGGTTCCATTTTCCCCACCATTTCGGTGAGTACCTCTTTATTTTTACGGAAGAAATTAGGCCATTATGCCAATGAATGTAGGAAAAATCAAAATGACATGAAAAATAGACAAAATGCTAATTTGGAAAATGAAGAAGATAAGAACCCAAATATTGTGTTGTTAGCATGTTACATCACACAAGAAAAACAAGAAGATTTTTGGTTCTTAGACTTAGGTTGTAGTAATCACATGACTGGAAACATTGCAATGTTTTCCAATCTGGATGAAAATGTGAAATCTGAGGTAACAATAGGAACTGATAGTAAGATATCTATCAAAGGTAAAGGCAGAGTCAGTATCCTAGCAAGAAATGGAGAAAAGATGATTGTGCCAGATGTATACTATGTACCTGGTCTGAAGTGTAATCTTTTGAGCATTGGAAAACTCATTGAAAAAGGTTACAATGTGTTCTTCAAAGATGATGTGTGTACAATCAGAGACATACCTCCAAGTAAGAAGATCATTGCAGAGGTGCAGATGACCAGCAGTAGAATATTTCCTCTCAAACTCAGGGTAGATTTGAAGGAAGGAAGAACTATTACAGCTGTAACACAAGAAGTCTTTCAGGAAGAAGTGAAAGATGAAAATTGGTTGTGGAACTTGAGATTTGGACATCTCAATTTCGGAGGCTTGAATCTCTTGCACAGAAAAGGAATGGTAAAAGGATTGCCATTGATTGAGAATCCGGACAGCCTTTGTGAAGGTTGCATCTTGGGCAAACAACATAGAGAAAGCTTTGCAGCATGAAAGAGTATAAGGGAAAAAGCACCCTCGGAAATTGTTAACTCTGATGTGTGTGGACCAATGCAAATACCATCATTTTCTGGAAATAAATATGTTTTAACTTTCATTGATGATTACACCAGAAAGACATGGGTGTATGTGTTAAAACAGAAGAGTAAAGTATTTGAGAAATATCGCCACTTCAAAACTCTTGTTGAGAAGCAATGTGGGCATTATATCAAAGTGCTCAGAACTGACAGAGGTGGAGAGTATATCTCCAAGGACTTTCTGCGTTTTTGCAGAGAGAATGGCATACAAAAGAAATTCACCGTGAGGTATACACCTCAACAAAACGGTGTTGCAGAAAGGAAGAATAGGACCATTATGGACATGGTCAGAAGTATGCTGAAGGAAAAACACTTGTCGCATGAGTACTGGGCTGAAGCTGTCACTTGCGCAGTTTACATCTTGAATAGATGCACAACTAAAGCTGTCATGAACAAAATACCAGAAGAAGCATGGAGTGGACAAAAGAAAACCATCACTCAGATGAGAGTATTCGGCTGTGTAGCATATGCACATGCACTGGATCAGCTAAGAAAGAAGCTTGATAGTAAGGGGGAGAAGTGTGTCTTTATTGGCTACTGTGATGAGTCAAAAACATACAAACTTTATAATCCATCCACTAAGAAACTGATAGTAAGCAGAGATGTGAAGTTTTGTGAAGAAGAATCTTGGGATGGAAGTCTAGAAAAGACTGTGAACGTGAAGACAACTCTATCTCACAAAGAAGAAGAAGAAGGAACAACAGCTGTTAATCCTTCTTCGGTGGTTCCTCCTCCACCACCACAAGCACAACAAACCACACCACAAGCTGGAAATCGAACAGCCTTGAGAAGTCAAGGAAGTGCTACTCAAAGCACATTACAGGGATCCAGAATGCCCTAAAGTTCGAATGAAACTTCAAGCACACCAAGAAGACCAAGATTCAGAAATCTGAATGAGATTTATGAACAAGGAGAGGTAAGTAACAATACTGGTCTGAATTCATTATTCGCTTTATATTGTCATGTTGATGACCCAATTCATTTTGAAGATGCTGTAAATGATGATAAATGGATTGAAGCAATGAATGAAGAAATTGGTGCAATTGAGAAGAGTAAAACATGGGAGTTAGTGGACCTCCCTGAAGGCAAAGATGCCATTGGAGTTAAGTGGGTCTATAAGACCAAAAACAATGTTGAAGGTAAGATCGAAAGGCACAAGGCCAGACTTGTTGTTAAAGGCTACAAGCAACAACAAGGCAGAGACTATGATGAAACCTTTGCACTAGTAGTAAGGATGGAAATAGTCAGAACAATGTTGTCTATTGTGGCACAACACAAATGGAAGATTTATCAGATGGATGTTAAATCTGAATTCCTTAATGGAGTGTTAAAAGAAGAGGTTTATGTTGAAAAACCTCCAGGCTATGAAGTTGTAGGCCAAGAGCATAAAGTATGCAGATTAAAGAAGGATCCTTATGGGCTGAAGCAAGCTCCAAGAGCATGGTACATTAGGATAGATGCTTACCTGATTGAGAATGGGTTCGAGAAGTGTGCTGGTGAACCCACACTGTACATAAAGGAGAATGACGGTAAGCTTCTTATCATTGTATTATATGTAGATGATTTAATTTTTACTGGCAATGATGCTTCTCTCATTGCTAATTTTAAAGCAGTCATGACAAGTGAGTTTGAAATGACTGACTTGGGCTTCTTGAGATATTTTCCTGGAATTGAAGTAGACCAAAGTGAAAATGGTGTTTTCATTTCTCAAGCTAAATATGTAGAAGAAGTGTTGAAAAGATTCAACATGTATAACAACAAAGCAGTTGTGACTCCAATAGTGATGGGGTTGAAATTGAGTAAAGAAGATAACAGTAAGGATTTTGATCCAAAGTTGTATAAAAGCATAGTTGGTAGCCTTATGTACTTTACTGCAACTAGGCCAGACATTATGCACGCTGTTAGCTTAATCTCCAGATTCATGGAAAGACCGAAAGAAGCTCATTGGCAGGCATCCAAGAGAATTCTAAGGTATGTAAATGGAACGAAGGGGTTTGGTATATTATACTCCTCTTTTGAAAGTTTCATGTTGACAAGTTACACTAATAGTGATTGGGCTGGAAGTCTTGATGATCGAAAGAGCACATCAGGATATGTGTTTCATTTGGGATCGGGAGCAGTTTCATGGGCTACCAAGAAGTAACTGATAGTTGCTTTATCTACAGCTGAAGCAGAATATGTGGTTGAAACAACAACAACATGCCAGGCAGTATGGCTGAGAAGAGTTCTCAGAGATTTGTGTCATGAACAAAAAAAGGGCACAACCATTTACTATGACAATAGCTTGGCGATAGCATTGTCTAAAATTTTTGTCTTTCATAAAAGGACAAAGCACATTGACACCAATTTTCACTTCATATGTGAATTGGTTAACAATGGTGAGATTGTTTTGCAACATTGCAGAACAGAGGATCAATTTTCAAATATCCTCACAAATCCACTAGCGCAAAAAAGCTTTGATCATTTCAGGTAATGCCTGAGTATGCAGAAAAACCCAGCAGTTGAAATTAAGTGGGAGTGTTGGAAATTAATTCCAACTACTGATATCAATCAGCAGTAATTGCAGAATGACTGGAGTGCGGCACATTGAAGCCTTAACAAAGGCGGTTTCCGTTTTCCTGAAGAATTGTAAAAGGATTGGAAAGCCCGCACAAGTGAAGTGCAGAGTAGATAAGAATTAGCCCCTAGATATTTATCTAATGCGGTAGCTGATTTCTTAGGAGCAGAGTAAATGCTCAGACTCAAGGTCTCGCCAGCAGCATAGAGATTTGATTCCAAGTTGAGTCAGGCTTTAAAGCCTTACCAACATATCGACGAAGTTAAATGATTGTAGTGACAATCACAAGTTTTATTATAAGTGTCTCGTTGATATGGAAATGTTTCGATGCGATGCGATCATCACAATCGCAAAATGAACGAGGTACCACACATATATATGTTCTGTCGATTGAAGTTTATGATGCGATGCGATGTGGTCCCACCACAATCGCAATCGCAAAGGGACAATGCATGTTCCACCATCCGAAATATGAATCGCCGATTGAAAAGTTGCGATACGATCACAATCGCAACATTGCTAATCACAAGATCGCAAGCCGACTGTCGATGCGATATGGGCCCCGCGCCATCGCAATCGCAGGATCAAAATCGCAGAGCGCAAAGGGTATTAAAACCTTTGAACCGATGTTTCGTTGATTTCCGATTGACTTCTGGATGTGATGAAGGTTATCAAAAGGATTTCATATATTTTGAGATCCGGTCTTATGGGTCGGTTTAATTGTTTTTATTGTAACCATGCCTTATAAAAGGAAATGAGCCCAAAGGCTTTTGTAATGAAAATTTTTGCTGTAAACGCATTTTTATGTATTAAGACGTTGTTTTTTGAGAAACAGAGAATTGCTGTAGCCTGCAGGGTGTTACACAGCAAGTTTGTAAGCACTCTATGTGCGGATAGAGGACAGAGAAGTTTCGTGAGCATTGTTGTTTTACAGTCCACTAATATACTTTGTAAATCCCTCTCAAGGACGAAGAATCAGATTGCTGATTATGTATTTCTTTTATTCTTTTATGAATTAAGAAAACTTTTCCTAAATTGTTTCTGTTCATTCTGCAAATTAAGTTTCAAAACTCTGTGTTGTAGAGGGAATTTTCATTCTCTCTTGTTGTTTTGAAGTAATCAGAAACTCCTACAACCTTTTCAAATAAAAATTATGCTCAAAATAGAAAAATAACTTTAACTATAATAAAAAAAAAAATGTTGTAAAGTAATTAGAAGTAAAAAAAATATGATAAATATATTGTAAAGTAGTTAGAAGTAAAAAATGTGTGACTAAGATGTTTAAATCTTATACTTTTCAAAAATATTTCAAAACAATTTGAAGATCTATATTAGCTAATTTATGTGAATATCAACTTCTAAAATTTTTGTTAAAATAAAATATTTTAATGTTATATAAAAAATATTCAATGTAAATTATCAATAAAATATTGTAATACAAATTAATATTTACATATATTTCAAAATATAATAAAAAATCGTTTTAAATTGAGCGATAAAATGTTTCTATCTGCATATAAAATATAAAATTTTAAATTTAGTGAACTTACATTAATACTAACCAAAAATACCACTTCACTCTACATTTAATCAATCTATCTATCTATGAAAACTCGAATGGGGTGGAAAATTAGAACCCAAGGCCAGTACTCAACAACGAAGCTAGTCCACTCAACGAGCGGAAACATGCTATTGAAATATTTAAAGTGTACTGGTAGGTATGCCTTCACTTGTAATTTGTTAAGAGTTCAGGCTTAGTTATTAACAATATGCATTGGTATAAGTGATGGTATAATCACTATGTAATAATAATATAATAATAAATTTAATTGTATTATGTTATATAGTGTTATATACTCTAATAATAGCTTTAATTACATTACGTTATATCTTATAGATTTAATTTAATAATCTAATTACATTATCTTATATATGCTAAATATATGGAATGCAGTTTTCAACAAATTCTCAACAATAAAGTAATGTTAGCCATCTAGAGTCCTTGTGAGGAATAAGGGAAACATTCCATCCTTCTTATGAATGTATGTGTTATGTATTCCAACCTAGCAAAACGTATGTTGCTCAGGGTCTCTATGATGAAGAGGTGGAAAAACAAGGCCATTTCCTTCAAATCCTTTGTTATAAAGAAGCAAGACAAAATCCTTGTCTTGGACTCTACAAAGAGGTTTAAAGATAATCCAATTGACATAATCTCTAAGTGAACCAGCAATGAAGAGATCTCCAACCAGGGAATAATGCTAAATTTTATATTTGGCTTTATAACCGTGCTCCCTTAACTTTTATTTTTCGCTTTTATGCATAACAGCAAAACTTAAGTATTTTGGATTACATTATGGAAAATAGTAAACCCTACTGTTTCATATGTGTGGCATATGTCAGTCCGCGATATTATCCCACTTTGTCCTTCTCCGGGAAATGTATAATGTATAATATTATAAGACCTTTTCTAAATTTTAAGATCTATCTCTTTAAGAAGAAAGTCCTCCTTTCATATATATGGCATATGTCAATCCACGATATTATCCCACTTTGTCCTCCGGGAAATGTAAAAGATTATAAGGCCTTTCCTATTTTTTGAGATCTATCTCTTTAAAAAGAAAGTCTTTCTTATTCCCGTTTGAGTAGATCTTGTCATCTTGTGGCACAAGAGATTCTGGACTCATGTTTATATATTTTCATTATATGAAAATAATAAATTATAGAAGTTGCATAAATAAATAAAGGAATATATAATATTTTAATAAAATTTGATAAATGGTGAAAAACATATAAGTTTAATCTTAAAATAAAAAGTATTGTTAGAATTTAATCTCTAACCTTACAACATAGAGGGGTTTGAAGAAAATATTTGAGATAGTTTTTAGGCAACTTTTCTGAAGTTCATATCAAGAAAAAATTGTGTATTGTTTTAAATATTCTCTTTAACCTAGTGTCTCAAATTATTATCTTAAAAAATGTATCTATAAAGATAATATATAACACAAGCATTAGTCTTTTTAGAAAAAAAATATCTTTTTATTTCTAGAGAGACAATAGTTGGGACTAAAGACATATTATCTTTATAGAGACAATATATATTTAATGCTAGCTATTGTCTCTCTATAGACGATAAAAAATCACATTTAAAGACTATACAATATCACTTTTAATGAATCCAGAAAAAAATTTCTCACCATTGAAACGAATCAATATAAAAGATATTTCATTAACAGTAAACTACAATATCATTGATTAATTCATGTCAGGGCAGAGTGGAATCAAACCGCTATACAATATCTCTTTTGTCACTTTAGACACAATATAAAACAATGAATCTGGAAAAATATCTCACCATTGAAATGAATCAATATAAAAGTTAGTTAATTAATAATAAACTACAATATCATTGATTAATTCATGTTAGGGCGCAGTGGAATCGAACCACCAACCTCCTGCTTATAAGGTATGTGCTCTTCCATTGAGCTAGCACCGTTTAAAGAATTATGTGAGGAGTTATGACTACCTTTGAAATTCCATATATAGGCATTGGTTTTAAAAATATATATATTTTTAACTTAATAAAGAATAATTCAATTTAAACTTAATGAAAAATAACTCAATGGACTTAAGCTAAATGTCACACCCCTGTAGCATGGCTCGCACAATAAGATCATATTTCACCATTCAAAAACTTTTTTCCAAATGATAGTTAAAACCATGTTAACTCACAAAACATCAGCACAAAAATTTAATAACAAATTCAATAATTTTGTAGTGAATTATAACCTTAGAATATAGCCCATAATATTGCATCATCTTTGATATGAACTTTGAAGATGTTAAAAAATATTAATGAACTCTTTTTTTTCTTTAATTTTTAATTCAGCAAGCTGAAATTTCATAACCAATCACATCACTCTCTATTAATTGAAAGAATAAATTACTATGAAATTAGCTCAAAACTTCCATGTTATAACCAAACTAGGGGAGCATTATCTATTTTACAGAACACGAGAAGAGAAGGGTTACATTGAAACTATACATGCAAGTGATGGGCCCCACTTGACAGTGTCAAAACCCAACCATAATGCACATAATAGAGTGTTACCTTGTGCATGGTTGATCATGCCTTGAAAAAAATTCTAATTGTAATAGAATGAGCACATGGATTCATGATCCCAAGTCACCTAGGGATCAGAGACATTTAATGATTAAAAACCTCCTCATGTAATGTGTCATTCCTCACGTTGGATTTTTCTGACCTAAAAATAGTGAAAAGAAGGTTTCTTGAAAGGTTATGGATGAATTGAATTGCTTGTGTTGGGTTCGTTCTCTACTAGAGGAGAAAAACTCCCAAGCAATAGGTAAACTACAACATCTCTATTTCAATTCACAATTGAAAAAAGCTACGTTGCACAAACATGGATGAAATGAACTCAATCTGGTGGGAACATGCTCGACTGAAGGAGAATAAATACCAAGAAATAAGTAAAATATAACGACTCCATTTCAAGTCACAATTGAAAAAGGGTTTGGAACCTGACTATGAACCACGAATAGAGACAACATATGAGAGGTCAGGTTTGTCGAAATTGATGCAGGGAACCACATTTATGAGAGGGATGACCTTGAATTACTAGAATTTAATCCATTAAAGTTAACAATTTTTCACATACAATCATATTAAATAGAAACAATCACAACAAAAGGTAGCCTCCCTTATTTACTACTACGGTGAAATAATTTTATATGATGTAAGAAGTACAGAAAACTAAAACTAAATTCAACACCATCTCCATCACTAGTGATATTAACATCATCGACCAAATAAGTGACATTACGAGTTGTCACATCCATAAGCAAAAGGCTAAAAACGACTAGGGCAGTGATTTGTAGAATATGAATTAATAACAATCACTAAATGTGAAGACTTATAACGTACTCTATATTGAACTATAGTATGCACCATATCCAACTAAAATAACTAACTAGATTTTTAAATTCGAATAGATTGAATGGTGTTATTTTTTGAGTTACACTAGAAAAGCGTTCTGCAATAGGATTGTGAATCGAATAGTAAGAGAGCACATATGAGAGCCTATTTTGTATGAAATTAATGCATTTCACCCTATCTATGAGAGATAAACCTAGAAAAAATAGTATTTATATTCTTCCCTCCAATAGCCACCATCATTATCACTATGGTGATTTGAGTGTGTATGATGTCCATATAAAAATTACTAAATTCCATGGACATAATTGTTTATTACTAGTTTTCACTTCTTTGTAACATATTTATGCCAATTCACCTATGGTATCGAGAGATTTATGAATTAAAAAAATATTTTATGATATATGATAGCATTAATGATGAAATTGTGTAATAATTTATGACATTGGACTTATTCATTACAATTTTGACGGTGATTTGTGCGCAAAACTTAGTGTCTGGCCTTAGAAGAGATGATTGATTTTATTTTTATAAATTCCCATGTTACATAGCCTAAATTCAATGATAAATCTCTTTCAATTGTATAGAATACAATTTAATTTATGCGATTCACCTTACATTTGTCGAGTGTCAATGAGGAAGGAATTTTATTTATTTTTCTTTATCTCAATTCAAGGAGAAAGGTGTTCTACTCTTTTACCTCAACTCAAATCAAGTAGGAAACCGTTATATCCATTTTTCCTTTCTTTGGTTCGAGGAAGGTGCTACAATTATTTTTGTTGGTCATTTTCAATTTGAATGGAACGTTAGCATGGTTATGTTATGTTAATGTAGATAAAAGAGGTAGAATGGAGATGGAAATTTCTTATGAAATCTATGTTGAATCACTAGAGTGAACGGAGATAGCCTAAGGAGTTGCATCGTAAAGAAGGGGATCCCATTCCTTGTATTTTGTAGACTGGAGGAGAAATAGAGCTCGATGGTTGGAATTATTGTATGAGGGAAATACTAGTACATCAATTTCTTAGCCAATATATGTTAAATCCCTAGAGGGAATGAAGATATCTTGAGGAATTTTGTGGTCTATAAGGGGGTCCCATTCCTTGGGTAGTTATATGGTTGAAACGATTGTAGGGGGGAATAATATCATATTATTAGGAAATGGGTTGTGTGTTAGGAATGTAGCTAGTGGTATAAAAAAAATTCCACTCGGGTAAAAAAAAAATTGCTATATTGTTAGGCTATTACACTAAAGATAAAGGATTGATCACAATGTTAGTATAATAAGATAAATATCAATTAAATATATAAAAAAAAGGAAAGAAACCAATGGAAACCATGAAAAGTAATGATATCTATATACCATTGCAAAAAACATTATTGTTACAACATAGAGAATGAGTGACTGTAGGTCGATTTCCCCTTCCTCCTTGGGAGGGTTCGTTTGTGTTCCTTGGAAAGTATTCTCTTTCTCTGGAAAAGAGGGGTGATTGAGCTTTTCATGGGAAGAAATAAAGAAAATTATGTGGCTATGCATGCTCTAAGTGATCACTCGAGACTATTGTAGCTTCAAGTATCATTCAAACATAATAAACTTGCTTTTTCTTCTCTCCTTCAAATGTTATCCCATGGCCTCCTCTTTTAGGATGTTTTAAAGCTTCATAAAAACCAACTTTAAATGTGAATGAACCAAATTTGAAATGTAATTTCACGTCTAAACATGCTTGGCTCCATCTAAGAGCTCACCATTAATGGAAATGTAATTCAGATCCAATACAGTAAGCCATCTAGGAAATACCTTTAACACATTTCTTTCATTTATTACGATGTATTCATGGATGAATTCACTTTTAGGATGTTTTCACAGATATTGAAGGAAAAATTGGGAAAAAATAGAACTGACAAGTCATGCAAATGCATGAAAATATAGATTTCAAAAGTTTTGGTGCTCCATTGAATGTTGTGGTAGATTTCCCTATAATACCGCTTTACTATTGGAATGAACAACTTGTGTGGTAATCATGGGTATAAATTTGTGAGTGGATTTTAAGTGATAACAATTGTACCATGATATGTGAGTTTAGGAGAACAAATGTAGTCAAAATATATCATTATTGTCTTTAGCTTCTACTATTGAAATGAAGAGAGAGAGAGAGAGAGAGAGAGAGAGAGAGAGAGAGAGAGAGAGAGAGAGAGAGTGAGTGAGAGAGAGAGAATCAATGAATGTAACAACATACCATAGAGGAAGAAGGAGAACCCAACTACAAAAAAATCATCCATAGAAATTTTATTTTCTTCTATAAATGAGGCAGGTATGTACATAATCATGGAATTATAAAAATAGTTTTAAAATAGTTGACAAGATCTAGTTGGTTCTTTGATGAGTAGAATAAGAGTGCAAAAACTCACTAGAGATGTTGTAGCTAGATAAATTATGAAGTAGAAATTTATATCACCCTTGGGGGTGTTGATAATAGCAAAGCACTATGATAAAGAGAGAGAGAGAGAGAGAGAGAGAGAGAGAGAGAGAGACCTTCAATGTAAGAACATCCCATGGAGGAAGAAGGAGAACCCACCTATACAATAATCATCCATAGAAATGTTATTTTCTTCTATAAATTAGGTAGCCATGTCCATGCTCATGAAATTATCAAATATTTTTACAATATTTTACAAGATGTAGTTGGTTCTTTGATGAGCAGAACAAGAGTGCAAAAGAGTAGTAGAGATGTTGTCACTAGGTAAATTGTGAAGTATAAATATATATCTCGCTCGGGAGTGCAGATAGAAACAATGCACTATATCCATAGGAATGTTCCCTAGAACTTGATACTAACACTAAAGTTGATATTTTGTACTTGGTGGAATTGATGGCTTATCAATCACGAGGATCTTTGACTTGAACTAGAGACTACAACTATCTCAAGGTAAGACATGTTTTGATGTGGATATATTCTAATGTTGAACATCATAGGGACTAATGAAAGGAAAGGCCAATGATGGCTCTCTATGTCATTTAAAGTCTATCATTTGTATGAGTAATGATAATCAATATACCTCAACATCCCTTGAAGAAAGAGAGTTGATGGAATGATGATGAAACCATAAGGGTCAAAGTTTCCCTTGAAATAAACTGAGTATGTACCATGTATTGAACTATAATACATGTGGCTTTTGATAATCATGGATGATGTTAGAAAAGGAAAGAAGGCTAAGACTTGACACTTCCCTTGGGTGGATCACAATTGATAACTGACAATGGTGGCAAGTATAAACCAACTACATGAAAGATATGGAAATCCATTGAGTTAATTGCTTAAATGGAGTTAGGGTAATTCTTTGTTCAATTATGAAGGATTCAATCCCACAATAGTAACATGAAATAAGGCAACATAATTCTAAACTAACCCCGCTATTATCAAATGGGAATCAAGAAAAATAATTATTTTCATATGATAATTAGGCATAAAAACTCACCAGCATAGTTCAATAGCCATCTATCACCTTACAGTGCAAAAACATCCAAACAAGGGCCTTTCCCACTATTGAGGAGGTAAATCCCCTCTGCGGACAGAGGCAATCCCTACTAGCCCAGATCGGGTCTAGCAAAAATCAAACACGCTACAGTTCAGGTTCCTAATTGTAAATAAACCGACTTGTGAGGAAGGCTTACCTAGAATCCAACGCTGTTGTTTGTAGAAGAGGTGGTGCTCCCGTTCCTTTGCCCTGGTAGATCACAATCCTCACGATCTCCGTGATCGGACACCTACACATGCAAGAAAAAACACAAACGCAAGCATAAAATCCAGTATATACAACTATATGTCAGTCGAAGAGGACATAACTCATGAAAATCATCAAGAACAAGAGTGGAACCATAACCAATATTCGCTTATCATTAATGAGTCAAAAGAAGAATACAACCATAGCTTCGACGCAACACTCTCCTTTGGCGGGTCGTCAGCAAAGCATGTCTCGATAAAGCCTGTCAAGGATGGGACAAGCCTCTCTCTCCGGATACTTGACAATAGTCTCCTTGCTTGGATTTGGCCTTAAGGGAATCAAGAAGGCTCTTGCAGCATAAGGATGTGAAAGCTCTTGGGAACTTGGAGATTAGCTTGCTATGGAAATGAGCAAGCTTTTATAGAAGGAGGAAGGGGAGTTGGGATCCCTATAATTATGGGATTGGCCCTATCATCAAGGAAGCTTCCATGAGAGGTGGGAAACCACTTCCTCTCTATATAAATCCGTAGCCAAACCTCCCAACGCAAGATAGATATATGTCCAGGGATCTATTAGGACGAAACTTACGCCTTTTATTTTTAAAAAACACCTCTTAATATGGATGGCGTGGGTGCGGCTCTATGACTGAGCGCCAATTGGCACGCCCTCCTTGGAGGATTTGCCCCCTTGGCGCGAGGGCTGTACTGTGGAACCGTGCCCATGGAAAAAGAGCTATTTTTAGGGTTTTTTGCAGGGAGATGTCTTCAGGGCAATGAAATCTCATCTTCAAAGGGATGCAATGAAAGTATTTTCAAGTCTTGTCTCTGCTCATAGGTCATGGAATGAGCCCTCCAATGTGCGGGATGGGGATTGCAGGGACGGTGACAAATTTCTGTGTAACAGATGCCCCATAAAGCATGAGGCCCGAGAGAGAGAGAGGGGTGAAATGCTTTACAAGAACATGCCGACTGAAAGCACTGCCATCGAAAAACCTGCGGAGCGAAGTACAACTGATGTCTCAGATACATGATATATATAGGTGGTATGGGCGCAACCATCCATAACAGAGCATACAATAATCTAGATCCAAGGCATGGATGCAGCCATCCAATGAGGATCGATAAATAGACTCAGGTATGGTCGCAGCCATCCAATCAGTGATTCATGCAAATAATCATAATAATCCACAAAATCGCAGCCTAGATTACAACAGACACAATCCAGGGTCTTGCGCTCCATCTCGACCCGAACAAAGTACAAGTTCAAGCATGCGAATATGTGAGCTGAAGTCGAACATGCAAGAACATCGTCTGATTACCATCCAATGATGAAAGTTGTTAACAGACGCGAGAGGTACCACCATTAATGCCAATGGTCCTCAAGGTACTACAAGTACAATCTACGGCATGTGAACATTGAGCTGACGTCGAAAACCCGCAGAATCACTCGATCGAAGGCCAATGATGAAAGCCTCACGTCGAATGCGAAGAACTTGCCATTGAGGCATGCAGGCTCTAAGGTACCAGAAGGGAGTCCCTAGATCAGCTTCCTTGATAATGAGCTGAAGTCGACAGGAAGTGACCTTGATTGAAGGTGGGCCATAGTGTTTCCCACATCATCGACACGAGACAAAGGAACATAATATTTTTGTGAATCACGATCAGAAGAGAATCAGAGGAAGGTTGGTATATTGTAGAGGTCAAATTCTCTTGAACATATAACGGAAAAACAGTGGATTTGGCAGTATTTGACATCAAAAGATCAGAGGTCATGATGACGAGGCAAAGAGCAGATGAGAGGTCAAAAGGGATCACCCAAACCCATGGAGGCAAGTGAAAAATGAGATGAGATGTCCCCAACCTGACACGACTGCAGACAAGTCCCATGTTCAAGAGCGACATACTGCCGACACGACAATGATGTTAGTTCCATTTTCCTCACCATTTCGGTGAGTACCTCTTTATTTTTACGTAAGAAATTAGGCCATTATGCCAATGAATGTAGGAAAAATCAAAATGAAATGAAAAATAGACAAAATGCTAATTTGGAAAATGAAGAAGATAAGAACCCAAATATTGTGCTGTTAACATGTAACATCGCACAAGACAAACAAGAATATTTTTGGTTCTTAGACTTAGGTTGTAGTAATCACATGACTGGAAACATTGCAATGTTTGCCAATCTGGATGAAAATGTGAAATCTGAGGTAACAATAGGAACTGATAGTAAGATATCTGTCAAAGGTAAAGGCAGAGTCAGTATCCTAGCAAGAAATGGAGAAAATATGATTGTGCCAGATGTATACTATGTACCTGGTCTGAAGTGTAATATTTTAAGCATTGGAAAACTCATTGAAAAAGGCTAAAATGTGTTCTTCAAAGATGATGTGTGTACAATCAGAGACATACCTCCAAGTAAGAATATCATTGCAGAGGTGCAGATGACCAGCAGTAGAATATTTCCTCTCAAACTCAGGGTAGATTTGAAGGAAGGAAGAACTATTACAGATGTAACACAAGAAGACTTTCAGGAAGAAGTGAAAGATGAAAATTGGTTGTGGCACTTGAGATTTGGACATCTCAATTTCAGAGGCTTGAATCTGTTGCGCAGAAAGGGAATGGTAAAGGGATTGCCATTGATTGAGAATCCGGACAGCCTTTGTGAAGGCTGCATCTTGGGTAAACAACATAGAGAACTCTTTGCAGCAGGAAAGAGTATAAGGGAAAAAGCACCCTTGGAAATTGTTCACTCTGATGTGTGTGGACCAATGCAAATACCATCATTTTCTGGAAATAAATATGTTTTAACTTTCATTGATGATTACACCAGAAAGACATGGGTGTATGTGTTAAAACAAAAGAGTAAAGTGTTTGAGAAATTTCGCCACTTCAAAACTCTTGTTGAGAAGCAATGTGGGCATTATATCAAAGTGCTCAGAACTGACAGAGGTGGAGAGTATATCTCCAAGGACTTTCTGCGTTTTTGCAGAGAGAATGGCATACAAAAGAAATTCACCGTGAGGTATACACCTCAACAAAACGGTGTTGCAGAAAGGAAGAATAGGACCATTCTGGACATGGTCAGAAGTATGCTGAAGGAAAAACACTTGTCGCATGAGTACTAGGCTGAAGCTATCACTTGCGCAGTTTACATCTTGAACAGATGGACAACTAAAGCTGTCATGAACAAAATACACGAAGAAGCATGGAGTGGACAAAAGAAAACCGTCACTCACATGAGAGTATTCGGCTGTGTAGCATATGCACATGTACCGGATCATCTAAGAAAGAAGCTTGATAGTAAGGGGGAGAAGTGTGTCTTTATTGGATACTGTGATGAGTCAAAAACATACAAACTTTATAATACATCCACTAAGAAACTGATAGTAAGCAGAGATGTGAAGTTTTGTGAAGAAGAAGCTTGGGATGGAAGTCTAGAAAAGACTATGAACGTGAAGACAACTTTATCTCACGAAGAAGAAGAAGAAGGAACAACAACTGTTAACCCTTCTTCGATGGTTTCTCCTCCACTACCATAAACACAACAAACCACACCACAAGCTGGAAATCGAACAGCCTTGAGAAGTCAAGGAAGTGCTACTCAAAGCACATTACAGGGATCCAGAACGCCCTCAAGTTCGAATGAAACTTCAAGCACACCAAGAAGACCAAGATTCAGAAATGTGAATGAGATTTATGAACAAGGAGAGGTAAGTAACAATACTGGTCTGAATTCATTATTCGCTTTGTATTGTCATGTTGATGACCCAATTCATTTTGAAGATGCTGTAAATGATGATAAATGGATTGAAGCAATGAATGAAGAAATTGGTGCAATTGAGAAGAGTAAAACATGGGAGTTAGTGGACCTCCCTGAAGGCAAAGATGCCATTTGAGTTAAGTGGGTCTATAAGACCAAAGGCAATGTTGAAGGCAAGATCGAAAGGCACAAGGCCAGACTTGTTGTTAAAGGCTACAAGCAACAACAAGGCAGAGACTATGATGAAACCTTTGCACTAGTAGTAAGGATGGAAATAGTCAGAACAATGTTGTCTATTGTGGCACAACACAAATGGAAGATTTATCAGATGGATGTTAAATCTGCATTCCTGAATGGAGTGTTAAAAGAAGATTTTTATGTTGAACATCCTCCAGGCTATGAAGTTGTAGGCCAAGAGCATAAAGTATGCAGATTAAAGAAGGCTCCTTATGGGTTGAAGCAAGCTCCAAGAGCATGGTACATTAGGATAGATGCTTACCTGATTGAGAATGGGTTCGAGAAGTGTGCTGGTGAACGCACACTGTACATAAAGGAGAATGACAGTAAGCTTCTTATCATTGTATTATATGTAGATGATTTAATTTTTACTGGCAATGATGCTTCTCTCATTGCTAATTTTAATGCGGTCATGAAAAGTGAGTTTGAAATGACTGACTTGGGCTTCTTGAGATATTTTATTGGAATTGAAGTAGACCAAAGTGAAAATGGTGTTTTCATTTCTCAAGCTAAATATGTAGAAGAAGTGTTGAAAATATTCAACATGTAGAAAAACAAAGCAGTTGTGACTCCAATAGTGATGGGGTTGAAATTGAGTAGAGAAGATAACAGTAAGGATTTTGATCCAAAGTTGTATAAAAGCATAGTTGGAAGCCTTATGTACTTTACTGCAACTAGGCCAGACATTATGCACGCTGTTAGCTTAATCTCCAGAATCATGGAAAGACCGAAAGAGGCTCATTGGCAGGCATCCAAGAGAATTCTAAGGTATGTAAATGGAACGAAGGGGTTTGGTATATTATACTCCTCTTTTGAAAGTTTCATGTTGACAAGTTACACTAATAGTGATTAGGCTGGAAGTCTTGATGATCGAAAGAGCACATCAGGATATGTGTTTCATTTGGGATCGGGAGCAGTTTCATGGGCTTCCAAGAAGTAACCGATAGTTGCTTTATCTACAGCTGAAGCATAATATGTGGTTGAAACAACAGCAACATGCCAAGCAGTATGGCTGAGAAGAGTTCTCAGAGATTTGTGTCATGAACAAGAAAAGGGCACAACCATTTACTGTGACAATAGCTTGGCGATAGCATTGTCTAAAATTTTTGTCTTTCATAAAAGGACAAAGCACATTGACACCAATTTTCACTTCATACGTGAAATTGTTAACAATGGTGAGATTGTTTTGCAACATTGCAGAACAGAGGATCAATTTTCAAATATCCTCACAAATCCACTGCCACAAAAAAGCTTTGATCATTTCAGGTAATGCCTGAGTATGCAGAAAAACCCAGCAGTTGAAATTAAGGGGGAGTGTTGGAAATTAATTCCAACTACTGATATCAATCAGCAGTAATTGCAGAATGACTGGAGTGCGGCACATTGAAGCCTTAACAAAGGCGGTTTCTGTTTTCCTGAAGAATTGTAAAAGGATTGGAAAGCCCGCACAAGTGAAGTGCAGAGCAGATAAGAATCGGCCCCTAGATATTTATCTAATGCGGTAGCTGATTTCTTAGGAGCAGAGTAAATGCTCAGACTTAAGGTCTCGCCAACAGTGCAGAGATTTGATTCCAAGAGAGAGAGAGATAGAGAGAGAGAGTGAGAGAGAGAGAATCAATGAATGTAACAACATACCATAGAGGAAGAAGGAGAACCCAACTACAAAACAATCATCCATAGAAATTTTATTTTCTTCTATAAATGAGGCAGGTATGTACATAATCATGGAATTATAAAAATAGTTTTAAAATAGTTGACAAGATCTATTTGGTTCTTTGATGAGTAGAATAAGAGTGCAAAAACTCACTAGAGATGTTGTAGCTAGATAAATTATGAAGTAGAAATTTATATCACCCTCGGGGGTGTTGATAATAGCAAAGCACTATGATAAAGAGAGGGAGAGAGAGAGAGAGAGAGACCTTCAATGTAAGAACATCCCATGGAGGAAGAAGGAGAACCCACCTATAAAATAATCATCCATAGAAATGTTATTTTCTTCTATAAATGAGGTAACCATGTCCATGCTCATGAAATTATCAAATATTTTTAGAATAGTTTACAAGATGTAGTTGGTTCTTTGATGAGCAGAACAAGAGTGCAAAAGAGTAGTAGAGATGTTGTCACTAGGTAAATTGTGAAGTATAAATATATATCTCGCTTGGGAGTGCGCATAGAAACAATGCACTATATCCATAGGAATGTTCCCTAGAACTTGATACTAACACTAACGTTGATATTTTGTACTTGGTGGAATTGATGGCTTATCAATCACGAGGATCTTTGACTTGAACTAGAGACTACAACTATCTCAAGGTAAGACATGTTTTGATGTGGATATATTTTAATGTTGAACATCATAGGGACTAATGAAAGGAAAGGCCAATGATGGCTCTCTATGTCATTTAATGTCTATCATTTGTATGAGTAATGATAATCAATATACCTCAACATCCCTTGAAGAAAGAGAGTTGATGGAATGATAATGAAACCATAAGGGTCAAAGTTTCCCTTGAAATAAACTGAGTATGTACCATGTATTGAACTATAATACATGTGGCTTTTGATAATCATGGATGATGTTAGAAAAGGAAAGAAGGCTAAGACTTGACACTTCCCTTGGGTGGATCACAATTGATAACTGACAATGGTGGCAAGTATAAACCAACTACATGAAAGATATGGAAATCCATTGAGTAAATTGCTTAAATGGAGTTAGGGTAATTCTTTGTTCAATTATGAAGGATTCAATCCCACAATAGTAACATGAAATAAGGCAACATAATTCTAAACTAACCCCACTATTATCAAATGGGAATCAAGAAAAATAATTATTTTCATATGATAATTAGGCATAAAAACTCACCAGCATAATTCAATAGCCATCTATCACCTTACAGCGCAAAAACATCCAAACAAGGGCCTTTCCCACTGTTGAGGAGGTAAATCCCCTCTGCGGACAGAGGCGATCCCTACTAGCCCAGATCGGGTCTAGCAAAAATCAAACACGCTACAGTTAAGGTTCCTAATCGTAAATAAACTGACTTGCGAGGAAGGCTTACCTAGAATCCAATGCTGTTGTTTGTAGAAGAGGTGGTGCTGCCGTTCCTTTGCCCTGGAAGATCACAATCCTCACGATCTCCGTGATCGGACACCTGCACATGCAAGAAACAACACAAACGCAAGCATAAAATCCAGTATATACAACTATATGTCAGTCGAAGAGGACATAACTCATGAACATCATCAAGAACAAGAGTGGAACCATAACCAATAGTCGCTTATCATTAATGAGTCAAAAGAAGAATACAACCATAGCTTCGACGCAACACTCTCCTTTGGCGGGTCGTCTGCAAAGCATGTCTCGATAAAGCCTATCAAGGATGGGACAAGCCTCTCTCTCCGGATACTTGACAATAGTCTCCTTGCTTGGATTTGGCCTTAAGGGAATCAAGAAGGCTCTTGCAGCATAAGGATGTGAAAGCTCTTGGGAACTTGGAGATTAGCTTGCTATGGAAATGAGCAAGCTTTTATAGAAGGAGGAAGGGGAGTTGGGATCCCTATAATTATGGGATTGGCCCTATCATCAAGGAAGCTTCCATGAGAGGTGGAAAACCACTTCCTCTCTATATAAATCCGTAGCCAAACCTCCCAACGCAAGATAGATATCTGTCCAGGGATCTGTTAGGACGAAACTTCTACCTTTTATTTTTAAAAAACACCTCTTAATATGGTTGGCGCGGGTGCGGCTCTATGACAGAGCGCCAATTGGCGCGCCCTCTTTGGAGGATTTGCCCCCTTGGCGCGAGGGTTGAACTCTGGAACCGCACCCATGGAAAAAGAGCTATTTTTAGGGTTTTTTGCAGGGAGATGTCTTCAGGGCAATGAAAGCTCATCTTCAGAGGGATGCAATGAAAGTATTTTCAAGTCTTGTCTCTGCTCACAGGTCATGGAATGAGCCCTCCAATGTGCGGGATGGGGATTGCAGGGATGGTGACAATTTGATGCGTAACAGATGCCCCTTAAAGCATGAGGCCCGAGAGAGAGAGAGGGGTGAAATGCTTTACAAGAACATGCCGACTGAAAACACTGCCATCGAAAAACCTGCGGAGCGAAGTACAACTGATGTCTCAGATACATGATATATATAGGTGGTATGGGCGCAGCCATCCATAACAGAGCATACAATAATCTAGATCAAAGGCATGGACGCAGCCATCCAATGAGGATCGATAAATAGACTCATGTATGGTTGTAGCCATCCAATCAGTGAGTCATGTAAATAATCATAATAATCCACAAAATCGCAGCCTAGATTACAACAGACACAATCAAGGGTCTTGCGCTCCATCTCGACCCGAAAAAAGTACAAGTTCAAGCATGTGAATATGTGAGCTGAAGTTGAACATGCAAGAACATCGTCTGATTACCATCCAATGATGAAAGATGTTAACAGACGTGAGAGGTACCACCATTAATGCCAATGGACCTCAAGATACTACAAGTACAATCTACGGCATGTGAACAGTGAGCTGACGTCGAACACCCGCAGAATCACTCGATCGAAGGCCAATGATGAAAGCCTCACGTCGAATGCGAAGAACCTGCCATTGAGGCATGCAGGCTCTAAGGTACCAGAAGGGAGTCTCTAGATCAGCTTCCTGGATAATGAGCTGAAGTCGACAGGAAGTGACCTTGATCGAAGGTGGGCCATAGTGTTTCCCACATAATCGACACGAGACAGAGGAAAATAATATTTTTGTGAATCACGATCAGATGAGAATCAGAGGAAGGTTGGTATTTTGCAGAGGTCAACTTCTCTTGAACATATAACGACACAACAGTGGATTTGGCAGTATTTGACATCAAAAGATTAGAGGTCATGATGACAAGGAAAAGAGCAGATGAGAGGTCAAAAGGGATCACCCAAACCCATGGAGGCAAGTGAAAAACGAGATGAGATGTCCCCAACCTGACACAACTGCATACAAGTCCCATGTTCAAGAGCGACATATTGCCGACACGACAATGATGTTGGTTCCATTTTCCCCACCATTTCGGTGAGTACCTCTTTATTTTTACGGAAGAAATTAGGCCATTATGCCAATGAATGTAGGAAAAATCAAAATGACATGAAAAATAGACAAAATGCTAATTTGGAAAATGAAGAAGATAAGAACCCAAATATTGTGTTGTTAGCATGTAACATCACACAAGAAAAACAAGAAGATTTTTGGTTCTTAGACTTAGGTTGTAGTAATCACATGACTGGAAACATTGCAATGTTTTCCAATCTGGATGAAAATGTGAAATCTGAGGTCACAATAGGAACTGATAGTAAGATATCTATCAAAGGTAAAGGCAGAGTCAGTATCCTAGCAAGAAATGGAGAAAAGATGATTGTGCCAGATGTATACTATGTACCTGGTCTGAAGTGTAATCTTTTGAGCATTGGAAAACTCATTGAAAAAGGTTACAATGTGTTCTTCAAAGATGATGTGTGTACAATCAGAGACATACCTCCAAGTAAGAAGATCATTGCAGAGGTGCAGATGACCAGCAGTAGAATATTTCCTCTCAAACTCAGGGTAGATTTGAAGGAAGGAAGAACTATTACAGCTGTAACACAAGAAGTCTTTCAGGAAGAAGTGAAAGATGAAAATTGGTTGTGGAACTTGAGATTTGGACATCTCAATTTCGGAGGCTTGAATCTCTTGCACAGAAAAGGAATGGTAAAAGGATTGCCATTGATTGAGAATCCGGACAGCCTTTGTGAAGGTTGCATCTTGGGCAAACAACATAGAGAAAGCTTTGCAGCATGAAAGAGTATAAGGGAAAAAGCACCCTCGGAAATTGTTAACTCTGATGTGTGTGGACCAATGCAAATACCATCATTTTCTGGAAATAAATATGTTTTAACTTTCATTGATGATTACACCAGAAAGACATGGGTGTATGTGTTAAAACAGAAGAGTAAAGTATTTGAGAAATATCGCCACTTCAAAACTCTTGTTGAGAAGCAATGTGGGCATTATATCAAAGTGCTCAGAACTGACAGAGGTGGAGAGTATATCTCCAAGGACTTTCTGCGTTTTTGCAGAGAGAATGGCATACAAAAGAAATTCACCGTGAGGTATACACCTCAACAAAACGGTGTTGCAGAAAGGAAGAATAGGACCATTATGGACATGGTCAGAAGTATGCTGAAGGAAAAACACTTGTCGCATGAGTACTGGGCTGAAGCTGTCACTTGCGCAGTTTACATCTTGAATAGATGCACAACTAAAGCTGTCATGAACAAAATACCAGAAGAAGCATGGAGTGGACAAAAGAAAACCATCACTCAGATGAGAGTATTCGGCTGTGTAGCATATGCACATGCACTGGATCAGCTAAGAAAGAAGCTTGATAGTAAGGGGGAGAAGTGTGTCTTTATTGGCTACTGTGATGAGTCAAAAACATACAAACTTTATAATCCATCCACTAAGAAACTGATAGTAAGCAGAGATGTGAAGTTTTGTGAAGAAGAATCTTGGGATGGAAGTCTAGAAAAGACTGTGAACGTGAAGACAACTCTATCTCACAAAGAAGAAGAAGAAGGAACAACAGCTGTTAATCCTTCTTCGGTGGTTCCTCCTCCACCACCACAAGCACAACAAACCACACCACAAGCTGGAAATCGAACAGCCTTGAGAAGTCAAGGAAGTGCTACTCAAAGCACATTACAGGGATCCAGAATGCCCTAAAGTTCGAATGAAACTTCAAGCACACCAAGAAGACCAAGATTCAGAAATCTGAATGAGATTTATGAACAAGGAGAGGTAAGTAACAATACTGGTCTGAATTCATTATTCGCTTTATATTGTCATGTTGATGACCCAATTCATTTTGAAGATGTTGTAAATGAAGATAAATGGATTGAAGCAATGAATGAAGAAATTGGTGCAATTGAAAAGAGTAAAACATGGGAGTTAGTGGACCTCCCTGAAGGCAAAGATGTCATTGGAGTTAAGTGGGTCTATAAGACCAAAAGCAATGCTGAAGGCAAGATCGACAGGCACAAAGAAAGACTTGTTGTGAAAGGCTACAAGCAGCAACAAGGTAGAGATTATGATGAAACCTTTGCACCAGTAGCAAGGATGGAAACAGTCAGAACAGTGTTGTCTATTGCAGCACAACACAAATGGAAGATTTATCAGATGGATGTTAAATCTGCATTCCTGAATGGAGTGTTAAAAGAAAAGGTTTATGTTGAAAAACCTCCAGGCTATGAAGTTGTAGGCCAAGAGCATAAAGTATGCAGATTAAAGAAGGCTCCTTATGGGCTGAAGCAAGCTCCAAGAGCATGGTACATTAGGATAGATGCTTACCAGATTGAGAATGGGTTCGAGAAGTGTGCTGGTGAACCCACACTGTACATAAAGGAGAATGATGGTAAGCTTCTTATCATTGTATTATATGTAGATGATTTAATTTTTACTGGCAATGATGCTTCTCTCATTGCTAATTTTAAAGCAGTCATGAAAAGTGAGTTTGAAATGACTGACTTGGGCTTCTTGAGATATTTTCTTGGAATTGAAGTAGACCAAAGTGAAAATGGTGTTTTCATTTCTCAAGCTAAATATGTAGAAGAAGTGTTGAAAAGATTCAACATGTAGAACAACAAAGCAACTGTGACTCCAATAGTGATGGGGTTGAAATTGAGTAAAGAAGATAACAGTAAGGATTTTGATCCAAAGTTGTATAAAAGCATAGTTGGCAGCCTTATGTACTTTACTGCAACTAGGCCAGACATTATGCACGCTGTTAGCTTAATCTCCAGATTCATGGAAAGACCGAAAGAAGCTCATTGGCAGGCATCCAAGAGAATTCTAAGGTATGTAAATGGAACGAAGGGGCTTGGTATATTATACTCCTCTTTGAAAGTTTCATGTTGACAAGTTACACTAATAGTGATTGGGCTGGAAGTCTTGATGATCGAAAGAGCACATCCAGGATATGTGTTTCATTTGGGCTCGGGAGCAGTTTCATGGGCTTCCAAGAAGTAACCGATAGTTGCTTTATCTACAGCTGAAGCAGAATATGTGGTTGAAACAACAACAACATGCCAAGCAGTATGGCTGAGAAGAGTTCTCAGAGATTTGTGTCATGAACAAGAAAAGGGCACAACCATTTACTATGACAATAGCTTGGCGATAGCATTGTCTAAAAATTTTGTCTTTCATAAAAGGACAAAGCACATTGACACCAATTTTCACTTCATACATGAATTGGTTAACAATGGTGAGATTGTTTTGCAACATTGCAGAACAGAGGATCAATTTTCAAATATCCTCACAAATCCACTGGCGCAAAAAAGCTTTGATCATTTCAGGTAATGCCTGAGTATGCAGAAAAACACAGTAGTTGAAATTAAGAGGGAGTGTTGGAAATTAATTCCAACTACTGATATCAATCAGCAGTAATTGCAGAATGACTGGAGTGCGGCACATTGAAGCCTTAACAAAGGCGGTTTTCGTTTTCCTGAAGAATTGTAAAAGGATTGGAAAGCCGGCACAAGTGAAGTGCAGAGCAGATAAGAATCGGCCCTTAGATATTTATCTAATGCGGTAGCTGATTTGTTAGGAGCAGAGTAAATGCTCAGACTCAAGGTCTCGCCAGCAGCGTAGAGATTTGATTCCAAGTTGAGTCAGGTTTTAAAGCCTTACCAACATATCGACGAAGTTAAATGACTGTAGCGACAATCACAAGTTTTATTATAAGTGTCTTGTTGATATGGAAATTTTTCGATGCGATGCGATCATCGCAATCGCAAAATGAACGAGGTACCACACATATGTATGTTCTGCCGATTGAAGTTTGCGATGCGATGCGATGTGGTCCCACCACAATCGCAATCGCAAAGGGACAATGCATGTTCCACCATCCGAAATATGAATCGCCGATTGAAAAGTTGCGATACGATCACAATCGCAACATTGCTAATCACAAGATCGCAAGCCGACTGTCGATGTGATATGGGCCCCGCGCCATCGCAATCGCAGGATCAAAATCGCAGAGCGCAAAGGGTATTAAAACCTTTGAACCGCTGTTTCGTTGATTTCTGATTGACTTCTGGATGCGATGAAGGTTATCAAAAGGATTTCGTATATTTTGAGATCCGGTCTTATGGGTCGGTTTAATTGTTTTTATTATAACCGCGCCTTATAAAAGGGAATGAGCCCAAAGGCTTTGGTAATGAAAATTTTTGCTGTAAACGCATTTTTATGTATTAAGACGTTGTTTTTTGAGAAACAGAAAATTGCTGTAGCCCGCAGGCTGTTACACAGCAAGTTTGTAAGCACTTTATGTGCGGATAGAGGACAAAGAAGTTTCGTGAGCACTGTTGTTTTACAGTCCACTGATATACTTTGTAAATACCTCTCAAGGACGAAGAATCAGATTGCTGATTATGTATTTCTTTTATTCTTTTATGAATTAAGAAAACTTTTCCTAAATTGTTTCTGTTCATTCTGCAAATTAAGTTTCAAAACTCTGTGTTGTAGAGGGAATCTTCATTCTCTCTTGTTGTTTTGAAGTAATCAGAAACTCCTACAACCCTTTCAAATAAAATTATGCTCAAAATAGAAAAATAACTTTAACTATAATAAAAAAAAAATATGTTGTAAAGTAATTAGAAGTAAAAAAAATATGATAAATATATTGTAAAGTAGTTAGAAGTAAAAAATGTGTGAGTAAGATGTTTAAATCTTATACTTTTCAAAAATATTTCAAAACAATTTGAAGATCTATATTAACTAATTTATGTGAATATCAACTTCTAAAAAAATTTGTTAAAATAAAATATTTTAATGTTATATAAAAAATATTCAATGTAAATTATCAATAAAATATTGTAATACAAATTAATATTTACATATATTTCAAAATATAATAAAAAATCATTTTAAATTGAGCGATAAAATGTTTCTATCTGCATATAAAATATAAAATTTTAAATTTAGTGAACTTACATTAATACTAACCAAAAATACCACTTCACTCTACATTTAATCAATCAATCTATCTATGAAAACTCGAATCAGTTTTTTAATCATCCATGAATGGGGTAGAAAATTAGATTATGCCTTCACTTGTAATTTGTTAAGAGTTCAGGCTTAGTTATTAACAATATGCATTGGTATAAGTGATGGTATAATCGCTATGTAATAATAATATAATAATAAATTTAATTGTATTATGTTATATAGTGTTATATACTCTAATAATAGCTTTAATTACATTACGTTATATCTTATAGATTTAATTTAATAATCTAATTACATTATCTTAAAAAATAATGTAATGTTAGCCATTCTCAACAATAAAGTAATGTTAGCCATGTAGAGTCCTTGTGAGGAATAAGGGAAACATTCCATCCTTCTTATGAATGTATGTGTTATGTATTCCAACCTAGCAAAACGTATGTTGCTCAGGCTCTCTATGATGAAGAGGTGGAAAATCAAGGCCATTTCCTTCAAATCCTTTGTTATAAAGAAGCAAGACAAAATCCTTGTCTTGGACTCTACAAAGAGGTTTAAAGATAATCCAATTGACATAATCTCTAAGTGAACCAGCACTGAAGAGATCTCCAACCAGGGAATAATTCTAAATTTTATATTTGGCTTTATAACCGTGCTCCCTTAACTTTTATTTTTCCCTTTTATGCATAACAGCAAAACTTCAGTATTTTGGATTACATTATGGAAAATAGTAAACCCTACTGTTTCATATGGGTGGCATATGTCAGTCCGCGATATTATCCCACTTTGTCCTTCTCCGGGAAATGTATAATATTATAAGACCTTTTCTATATTTTAAGATCTATCTCTTTAATAAGAAAGTCCTCCTTTCATATGTATGGCATATGTCAATCCACGATATTATCCCACTTTGTCCTCCGGGAAATGTAAAAGATTATAAGGCCTTTCCTATTTTTTGAGATCTATCTCTTTAAAAAGAAAGTCTTTCTTATTCCCGTTTGAGTAGATCTTGTCATCTTGTGGCACAAGAGATTCTGGACTCATGTTTATATATTTTCATTATATGAAAATAATAAATTATAGAAGTTGCATAAATAAATAAAGGAATATATAATATTTTAATAAAATTTGATAAATGGTGAAAGACATATAAGTTTAATCTTAAAATAAAAAGTATTGTTAGAATTTAATCTCTAACCTTACAACATAGAGGGGTTTCAAGAAAATATTTGAGATAATTTTTAGGCAACTTTTCTTAAGTTCATATTAAGAAAAAATTGTGTATTGTTTTAAATATTCTCTTTAATCTATTGTCTCAAATTATTATTTTAAAAAATGTATCTATAAAGATAATATATAACACAAGCATTAGTCTTTTTAGAAAAAAATTATTATTTTTTCTCTAGAGAGACAATAGTTGGGACTAAAGACATATTATCTTTATAGAGACAATATATCTTTAATGCTAGCTATTGTCTCTCTATAGACGATAAAAAATCACATTTAAAGACTATACAATATCACTTTTAATGAATCCAGAAAAAATTTCTCACCATTGAAACGAATCAATATAAAAGGTATTTCATTAACAGTAAACTACAATATCATTGATTAATTCATGTCAGGGCAGAGTGGAATCAAACCACTATACAATATCTCTTTTGTCACTTTAGACACAATATAAAACAATGAATCTGGAAAAATATCTCACCATTGAAATGAATCAATATAAAAGTTAGTTAATTAATAATAAACTACAATATCATTGATTAATTCATGTTAGGGCGCAATGGAATCGAACCACCAGCCTCCTGCTTATAAGGCATGTGCTCTTCCATTGAGCTAGCATCGTTTAAAGAATTATGTGAGGAGTTATGACTACCTTTGAAATTACATATATAGGCATTGGTTTTAAAAATATATATATTTTAACTTAATAAAAAAAAACTCAATTTAAAAATTAATGAAAAATAACTCAATGGACTTAAGCTAAATGTCACACCCCTATAGCATGGCTCGCACAATAAGATCATATTTCACCATTCAAAAATTTGTTTCCAAATGATAGTTAAAACCATGTTAACTCACAAAACATCAGTACAAAAATTTAATAACAAATTCAATAATTTTGTAGTGAATTATAACCTTAGAATATAGCCCATAATATTGCATCATCTTTGATATGAACTTTGAAGATGTTAAAAAATATTAATGAACTCTTTTTTTTCTTTAATTTTTAATTCAGCAAGCTGAAATTTCATAACCAATCACATCACTCTCTATTAACTGAAAGAATAAATTACAATGAAATTAGCTCAAAACTTCCATGTTATAACCAAACTAGGGGAGCATTATCTATTTTATAGAACACGAGAAGAGAAGAGTTACATTGAAACTATACATGCAAGTGATGGGCCCCACTTGACAGTGTCAAAACCTAACCATAATGCACATAATAGAGTGTTACCTTGTGCATGGTTAAGCATGCCTGGAAAAAAATTCTAATTGTAATAGAATGAGCACATTGATTCACGATCCCAAGTCACCTAGGGATCAAAGACATTTAATGATTAAAAACCTTCTCATGTAATGTGTCATTCCTCACGTTGGATTTTTCCGACCTAAAAATAGTGAAAACAAGGTTTCTTGAAAGGTTATGGATGAATTGAATTGCTTGTGTTGGGTTCGTGCTCTACTAGAGAAGAAAAACTCCCAAGCAATAGGTAAACTACAACATCTCTATTTCAATTCACAATTGAAAAAAGCTACGTTGCACAAACATGGATGAAATGAGCTCAATCTGGTGGGAACATGCTCGACTGAAGGAGAATAAATACCAAGAAATAAGTAAAATATAACCACTCCATTTCAAGTCACGATTGAAAAAGGGTTTGGAACCTGACTGTGAACATATGAGAGGTCAGGTTTGTCGAAATTGATGTAGGTCACCACATTTATGAGAGAGACGAACTTGAATTACTAGAATTTAATCCATTAAAGTTAACAATTTTTCACATACAATCATATTAAATAGAAACAATCACAACAAAAGGTAGCCCCCCTCATTTACTACTATGGTGAAATAATTTTATATGATGTAAGAAGTACAAAAAACTAAATTCAACACCATCTCCATCACTAGTGATATTAACATCATCGACAAATTGACCAAATAAGTGACATTGTGAGTTGTCACATCCATAAGCAAAATACTAAAAACGACTAGGGCAGTGATTTGTAGAATATGAACTAATAACAAACACTAAATGTGAAGACTTATAACGTACTCTATATTGAACTAGAGTATGCACCATATCTAACTAAAATAACTAACTAGATTTTTAAATTCAAATAGATTGAATGGTGTTATTTTTTGAGTTACACTAGAAAAGCGTTCTGTAATAGGATTGTGAATCGAATAGTAAGAGAGCACATGTGGGAGCCCATTTTGTATGAAATTAATGCATTTCACCCTATCTATGAGAGAGAAAACCTAGCACAAATAGTATTTATATTCTTCCCTCTAATAGCCACCATCATTATCACTATGGTGATTTGAGTCTGTATGATGTCCATATAAGAATTACTAAATTCCATTGACATAATTGTTTATTACTATTTTTCACTTCTTTGTAACATATTTATGCCAATTCACCTATGGTATCGAGAGATTTATGAATTAAAAAAAATATTTTATGATATATGATGCATTAATGATGAAATTGTGTAATAATTTATGACATTGGACTTATTCATTACAAGTTTGAAGGTGATTTGTGCGCAAAACTTAGTGTCTGGCCTTAGAAGAGATGATTGATTTTATTTTTGTAAATTCCCATGTTACATAGCCTAAATTCAATGATAAATCTCTTTTAATTGTGTAGAATACAATTTAATTTCTGCAATTCACCTTACATTTGTCGAGTGTCAATGAAGAAGGAATTGTATTTATTTTTCCTTATCTCAATTCAAGGAGAAAGGTGTTCTACTCTTTTACCTCAACTCAAATCAAGTAGGAAACCATTATATCCATTTTTCCTTTCTTTGATTCGAGGAAGGTGCTACAATTATTTTTGTTGGTCATTTTCAATTTGAATGCAACGTTAGCATGGGTATGTTATGTTAATGTAGATAAAAGAGGTAGAATGGAGATGGAAATTTCTTATGCAATCTATGTTAAATCGCTAGAGTGAATGGAGATAGCCTAAGGAGTTGCATCATAAAGAAGGGGATCCCATTCCTTGTATTTTGTAGACTAGAGGAGAAATAGAGCTAGATGGTTGGAATTATTGTATGAGGGAAATACTAGTACATCAATTTCTTAGCCAATATATGTTAAATCCCTAGAGGTAATGAAGATATCTTGAGGAAATTTGTGGTCTATAATGGGATTCCATTCCTTGGGTAGTTATATGGTTGAAACGATTGTAGGGGGGAATAATATCATATTATTAGGAAATGGGTTGTGTGTTAGGAATGTAGCTAGTGGTATAAAAAAAATTTCCACTCGGGTAAAAACAAAATTGCTATATTGTTAGGCTATTACACTAAAGACAAACGATTGATCACAATGTTAGTATAATAAGATAAATATCAATGAAATATATAAAACAAAAAGGAAAGAAACCAATGGAAACCATGAAAAGTAATGATATCTATATACCATTGCAAAAAACATTATTGTTACAACATAGAGAATGAGTGACTGTAGGTCGATTTCCCCTTCCTCCTTGGGATGGTTCGTTTGTGTTCCTTGGAAAATATTCTCTTTCTCTGGAAAAGAGGTGTGATTGAGCTCTTCATGGGAAGAAATCAAGAAATTTTTTTGGCTATGCATGCTCTAAGTGATCACTCGAGACTATTGTAGCTTCAAGTATCATTCAAACATAATAAACTTGCTTTGTCTTCTCTCCTTCAAATGTTATCCCATGGCCTCCTCTTTTGGGATGTTTTAAAGCTTCATAAAAACCAACTTTCAATGTGAATGAACCAAATTTGAAATGTAATTTCACATCTAAACATGCTTGGCTCCATCCAAGAGCTCACCATTAATGGAAATGTAATTCAGATCCAATACAGTAAGCCATCTAGGAAATACTTCTAACACATTTCTTTCATTTATTACAATGTATTCATGGATGAATTCACTTTTAGGATGTTTTCACAGATATTGAAGGAAAAAATGGGAAAAAATAGAACTTCCAAGTCATGCAAATGCATGAAAATCTAGATTTCAAAAGTTTTGGCGCTCCATTGAAGGTTGTGGTAGATTTCCCTATAATACCACTTTACTATTGGAATGAACAACTTGTGTGGTAATCATGGGTATAAATTTGTGAGTGGATTTTAAGTGATAACAATTGTACCATGATATGTGAGTTTAGGAGAACAAATGTAGTCAAAATACATTATTATTGTCTTTAGCTTCTACTATTGAAATGAAGAGAGAGAGAGAGAGAGAGAGAGAGAGAGAGAGAGAGAGAAAGAGAGAGAGAGAGAGAGAGAGAGAGAGAGAGAGAGATGATTTGAGAGAGAGAGAGAGAGAGAGAGAGAGAGAGAGAATCAATGAATGTAACAACATACCATAGAGGAAGAAGGAGAACCCACCTACAAAACAATCATCCATAGAAATTTTATTTTCTTCTATACATGAGGCAGGTATGTACATGCTCATGGAATTATAAAAATAGTTTTAAAATAGTTGACAAGATCTAGTGGGTTCTTCGATGAGCAGAATAAGAGTGCAAAAACTCAATAGAGATGTTGTAGCTAGATAAATTATGAAGTAGAAATTTATATCACCCTCGGGGGTGTTGATAATAGCAAATCACTATGTGAGAGAGAGAGAGAGAGAGAGACCTTCAATGTAAGAACATCCCGTGGAGGAAGAAGGAGAACCCACCTATAAAATAATCATCCATAGAAATGTTATTTTCTTCTATAAATGAGGTAGCCATGTCCATGCTCATGAAATTATCAAATATTTTTACAATAGTTTACAAGATGTAGTTGGTTCTTTGATGAGCAGAACAAGAGTGCAAAAGAGTAGTAGAGATGTTGTCACTAGGTAAATTGTGAAGTATAAATATATATCTCCCTCGGGAGTGTGGGTAGAAACAAAGCACTATATCCATAAGAATGTTCCGTAGAACTTGATACTAACACTAATGTTGATATTTTGTACTTGGTGGAATTGATGGCTTATCAATCATGAGGATCTTTGACTTGAACTAGAGACTACAACTGTCTCAAGGTAAGACTGTTTTGATGTGGATATATTCTAATGTTGAACATCATAGGGACTAATGAAAGGAAAGGCCAACGATGGCTCTCTATTTCATTTAAAGTCTATCATTTGTATGAGTAATGATAATCAATATACCTCAACATCCCTTGAATAAAGAGAGTTGATGGAATGATGATGAAACCATAAGGGTCAAAGTTTCCCTTGAAATCAACTAAATATGTACCATGTATTGAACTATAATACATGTGGCTTTTGATAATCATGGATGATGTCAGAAAAGGAAAGAAGGCTAAGACTTGACACTTCCCTTGGGTGGATCACAATTGATAACTGACAATGGTGGCAAGTATAAACCAACTACATGAAAGAGACGGAAATCCATTGAGTTAATTTCTTAAATGGAGTTGGGGTAATTCTTTGTTCAATTATGAAGGATTCAATCCCACAATAGTAACATGAAATAAGGCAACATAATTCTAAACTAACCCCGCTATTATCAAATGGGAATCAAGAAAAATAAATTTTTTGATATGATAATTAGGCATAAAAACTCACCAACATAGTTTAATAGCCATCTATTACCTTACAACGCAAAAACATCCAAACGAGGGCCTTTCCCACCTAATTAACATGGAAATATCCTAAAATAGTAGGATAAATGGCCTTCATGCATCTTGTTAGATTAACCATTTAGAGAAGCATATATTTGGAAGTAGAAAAAAGCTAAAGTAAGCCATCACTTACCCCTGAATTGGTTGGTCACAAAACACAATATTTGCAATGGCTATCAAGAATTGATTCTTCAAGGAGTCAACAATAAAGAGAGTTTCATATACTTAGCTTGGGCACAGTTGAAACCCAAATAAGTAGAGCTTTTTAGCATGCCTAGGCTAAAAAATGTGCACAATATTATGAATAGAGTGGTGCTTAGATGGGACAATATATTGCTATGATACTGTGTTAGATTTTCCAAAAAGGGTAAGTAGATAGTGTTCAAAACTTGCATAAATGTCAGAAAAACCACTTTCAAATTGTTAGGAAATGCGAATACAACAGATTTGATTTTAGTTTATATGGTATAGATATATAAAAATTGAATGTAATTTTTAAATCATATTCTATGCAAGTGTTAATGTTTTTTTATATATTAATGAATATTAAGGGAAAATTATGATTTCCTTCTCAATCATGGCACAATCAACACGTTAAGTTAATGCAACACAATTATTTATGTAGTCTCTAAATCTATGGCTTGAATTTTTTCCCCTCAAAATTCTAAAAAATTATGAATTTTATGTCGAACGAGTGCACAAATGTCCTGTTTGTAGGGGACTATTCAATTGGATACATCACGAGATCAAAAATGTGAGTAAATAACGTAAAGAGAATAACTCATTCAAATATTTCTGTATATACTATACCCTTCCATTTTACCTAGATCTATTTAAATACACTCTCCTCAACTCGATAGACCTTCACTTGGAAGCAAGCTCATATCATTTGTTTCAGTAACTAAAGATAACATAAATAAAGGAAAGGAAAAAACACCTAGAAGTCTTGTAAGTACGCTCTTTCTTTTGTTGTCACTTCATTTCTTTTTATGTTATACTTTTGTGTGGATGTTGCACTATTTTCTCTTAGTTATATTTCACAAAAACATTTTTAGAGCCTAAATCACCCAAATTAAAAATATTGTTTCAAAGCAAGCAATGCATCGAATAGACATGAAACTTGCATGAAATATCAAGGCAATGTATTTCAAAAATTATATTATAAAGAAAACATTTTTAATCCAACAACATCTCTATTATAAAACAAACTACCAAGAGACATCAAGGAAATTTTACACAAAAATTTACAAATAGTTTCCATATCATGGCCCAAGGTTTCTCTACCAATTTTTGTACCAGATACATTACTTTGCACAAAAATGGTCGACCCAAAATTTTGCAAGAGACTTTATGATGTACTATTTTCAATACTAATATCAACATGGGGAAAAAGGATAAATAGAAAAATAATAGCTTTACGAACTATTAAATCTCACCTCGAATTATTTATTGCAGACTTGACATTCATAAGAATTTTCATTCTGCAACCAAAACAAAAATAAATCATGCTCATCCTCTGTAATATACACAGATGGTTGACCACATTTATCATACAACAAAGTATAGAAACTAAATTGACATGTGACTTTCAAGTTCAAAAAATAAAGCTCTACAAATTTACTCAAACAAGATATTAAAAGAAAAATACAATATTTTGGAAAATAAAATTTAAAAATAAAAAATAAAAGTTGTGTACCTTTAAACAAAATATAAAACCACACAATCAAGAAAATAAATTTTTCTCTGAGTTTAAGGAATTAAAAAATAAATTTTAAGTTTTGTATCTAAATTTATAAGATAGTCCTAGAATAGATATCATTGTAAACCAAAGAAAAAGAAATGGGAAGTCATATTGTAACTTCACATAAATAAATCTACGTTTTTCAAGAAAAATATACATTTCATATCCATAACTAAGCAAACCACAAAAGTTCAGTTCTTTTATCCATTCAGTTATATTCAATCATAATAGTATTGCATATCAAGCAGTAGTACGATAGTTTTGATGTCCATTATGAAAGCACACATTGCATGTTACTATTATAAGTATATTTTGAGATTTTCTCCTACTATTCTGTAACACTAAATACAAAAGCTTATAACTCTTATAAATTTCTAAATCATTAGGCCTTTCCTAAATAACTTCATAGATTAACAAATAAATGGATTTTCAGTTCATATGTTTTATATATTTTCATATAATATAATATTTATGAGAACAAATATATCACAA
The DNA here is from genome assembly GCA_034641835.2 of Pinus albicaulis. NCBI lineage: Eukaryota > Viridiplantae > Streptophyta > Pinopsida > Pinales > Pinaceae > Pinus > Pinus albicaulis. Next base: position 1,080,473,024 of record CM076581.1, read on the forward strand.
ATTTAGCCAGAGTTGATACATACCAATCAAACATATTTTGGAAAGGTGTCCAAAACTTTTTGCGTTCATTAATGGTTGTTATCATGGCAGAAAAGAAATTCATATTTTTGGTCTAGGGAAAGTTATTTGATAAGGATTCTTGGTTATTATCATACACATGAGTGGCATAATCCCATATCATTATTGCAGACCTTCTCACACCCCTTGTAGGTTTTAGTTTTTCAAAAGAGAAGAGACCATCTCGAGAGTTTGTCTTCCCTTTCTATATTTTCATATTTGAAATTTCAATGAGCATAAATAATTTCAAAATTTATATGTCATAAGAACCTTGATATTGAAGTATTTAAATCTTGTAAATGTTTCCAAAATTATCTTCTCATACTAAAGTGTAAATATTTTTTGTTTAAGGATTACATCCTTGTATACATAAATATTTCATAGTTACATTCTCATAGATACACCCACCTTGCTAATCAAAATGGTTTTAAGGAGAATAATAATGTAAATTAATCTACCAAATATTAAAATATCATATTAAATTCTATAGTAAGATTTTATTAAAAGGAAGGCCATCATAGCACAGTTATGTTGAAATTATTTAGCAAATGGTAACAATTGTAGATTAATTTTCAACCTACCTACTTAGGAAAATAGAGAATTAACATCTTCTATCAAAACTTAAATGTGAACCTATTGTCGCTACTACAACACCCTGTAAATTTTAGCCTACATCCAAATTTTGGACCCTACTTTGACCTTGTGTGATGTCATTACTATTGTTGGAGTCATTCCATGTATATCTCTAAGATTTCAATTCTCATTTGGAAGAAAACCAAAATGTTTTCATTTTTCATGGGAAGTGTTGCACATTGTATAACCAAATTTGGTTCATATGAAGAGGAAATTTTGCTGGAAATGAGTCATTTTTATCATATAAACATGTATTACACTCATTCAAAAAGTTCTACTCACTGTCACATAAGTACCATCATTTTCATCGCAAAGTGTATCTTAAGTGTCACACTTTGAGGAAGTTTTTGTATTTCCATCGCATTGGGGGGATCATGTTATTCGTTTTTCTAAGTGATCAATGTTATGTCATAGATTGTTCTGAGTATCTAATCATGTTTAGGTTTTGTCCTTTCTCACTTTGATCTCATTGAACCCACACTTAGCCAAATTATGAAAAGTTCCTTCCCAAACAACAGTCCTTCACTCAACCCTCTGGGACTGCGCAATGCACAGTATCAACCCTCAATCCCAATCCTTGCCTATTGGAACTATGTAATGCATAGTTCCTTCCTCCCTTAATTGTGAACTATGAAATCTCAATGCTCAACTATAACCCCTTGAGCTCCACAACTATGCAGTTCATCCTCCGAGTTAGCCTCCTTCTACACAATGCGTAGTATCAAGTCTCAAGCTCATAGCATGCCTCCTTGAACTATAAAACTATGTAATCACTAGGCTTCTCTCCCTCTAGAACTGTGCACTCAGAAACTTTAAGCCTCAAGATTTCCTCCTTGAGCTCCTCAACCGGCATTCACCCCACACTATACTCTTAGGACAATGCATTGCGCTGTATCAAGCCTCAGTTCTCTCTCTTGACCTTTGGAATTGTGCATTTCACAATCCTTGAGCCAAGCTCTGATTCTAACACCTAGTTCTTGCTCGATCAATGATTTTCATGAAGCATGTTAGACTAGGAATTTTGGGACTGATGTCATCTTGTCATGACTGGATTTCAGTTACAGGTACTATATTTTCACATGATAGGATGATGATGAAGGAGGAGAAGAGGAAGGAGACCATGATATAAGACACCTATCTCCAACTATAAAGGCAAGTGATCATTGAATGCAGAGATGAAGGGACACCAAATTACGACAATAGTTCAATATCAAGAAGACTCCCCACTTTCAAGACTTATGGATGAGAAAGAATAAGAACACATACCATATTTCAAGAATACACAAAGAAAACAACATAAAGAGTGGATTGGCATTGCCGTGTTATCATTGAGTCCATGTCATCAGTTTCATGTTATGTCTTGTTAAGGTGTCATGTTAATATGTTATCTAAGCCACCATTTTCCACATCATGTGGATATGATTATGTAATTTTTAGTATATGAGAATTGTAATGTAAAGTGAATGCCCAAGAGTTATATATAGAATTTGAAAAGTTGTAAAATATTTGAAAGGTCATAGGGAAGTCAAAGAGTCATGAGGGTAGTCAAACAATCACAAGGGAGGTGAAGAGTCGGCCCATTTGTTATATATACAACCTCATAGTGTTGGGAAAAATACTGAGAGGGGGGGCGGGGGGGGCATGAATCAATATTTAAACACACACACAAATTATTCTTTTTCTTTTCTCAATTATCTACACGAATTTACCTAAGCCAACTAGCGTATGTAGATGATTCTCATAAAGGAAACAAGTGTATGCCTAGTAAACTTATAATTAAGATAAATCTTCAGCAACTCGAATTATACCAGTGTATCATGAATTCATCAGACATCTAGTAAGCAGTAAATATGTGCAATAAGAAAAAATTAAACCATCACACATAAGACACACATATGAAACCCAATGTGGGAGAAAACCACTGATGTTGTCGTCTATGTCTTCAATATTTATTATAAATAAAACTACTTACAATATTGTACTAGCGCAGGCTCATACCATCACGTAGGAACCCACCTACAGAAAGAGAAAACATTCTCTTGCTCTCCGGCTCCAACTGGAAGGGAGATCCAACCCCCTGATCTCATTTACGAGCACCCACTAGAAGGGAGCTATGACCCCCTGATCTGAACACCAACTACTAGTGGTAGGAATATTCGACTTCCTTATTGAAGGATCCAACCCTCAGCTTATCCATGGACCATGTTTCATAAACTTTCATACTAGATCCATTGGTTTCAATAAATCACAACTTGTAGGAATATTTTCATCATATTTTTAGGCTGGACCCACTACGCTCATTTAATCGCAATACCATACATCAAAATGAAATATATAACTGTACCAAATCAATCACTGAATCACCAATCAACCAACCAGTCATTGATAATTAATCATAATCAACTAGCAGAATTACTAATACTCAAAACACCCAAATCTATATGAAGACATCATTAACAGAAAATAGAAACACGAGAAAACTGATCAGACATTTGCCTCAGAATTCTTCAGCAAAAGCCTAGTTTGCATATGCATCTTCCAGAAAACTTATCTGCGTATGTATGTGCTTATCTTGAACCCAAATAGCATACAGATCTCAAAATGTTACCGAATATATACGTGACTCTGCAGAACAAAACTCGCATGTATATCTGCATTTATTATGCCGAAGTTGCGCATAGATCTGTAAATAATTTACGACTGCACAATACTTCAGAATTTCAAACTTACTTAGATCATACACTTCACTGCAACAAACATGCTCCAAATATATCTAAACAACTCATAAACATATCATGCAAATACATAGTCATTTCAGGTCTAAAGATCCTGATCCGTTATTGTATTCATGGGTGCATGATTATTTCATATCTATAAATAAACTATAGCCCATACCATACAAATATAGCTCATATTTAAGTATTCATTCATTACCCTCACTCATGCACACTTTAACACTTTGATCTTCTCCTCCTTATATAGCGTTAACCTTAGCCAATACCATGAGCCAAAACTACACTGGTGTCGATGTTGTTCTTGGATGGGATCAAATCGTTGTTAATGCACTCAATATTTAGGCTAGTACCCTGGCAAAGACCCTTCACATTATTAAATTAGTGCATTATCATGTATGCGACTTTGCTCCTCTGTATTCGCTTGTATACATGACTTGACCTTGACAAACCCACGTATATTTATTCAAATATTCACCTTTATCCAACTTCTAATTTTGATCTGCAAACCTATGTCCCATGATTCTTTTATTCTATTCCATCACAATGTCACCTCTCAAATTATCTATAAACTCATCTAGTTCCCATATACTTGTTATATTACAAGTGGGTTTCCATCAAGGAAAACACATGCATCATAATGCCAACAGTCTCCCCCTTTGGACTTGATGTAGAAAGTTTGAATAACTGATATGTTATCCACCGAGATTCTCCTGATCACACACTATTTTATCTTCATGCACAATACAGAATATCTTCTACCATTGATCATCACATGTGGAAATAAAATCAATTGCATGCACTCATTAAAACCATAAACATTCACACATATGAACACAGTATTTCATGGGAAAGCTTAAAGCTGAAAACCCCCAACTGTCTATATATTATATGTCATAGAGATTATGTAACAATCATTGTACAAAGCTCCTCACAAGCTCTCAGTACAATCTCCAATTGCTACACACTAATCAAGCTAGATCTAGCAAAACACATGCTCCAATCTCTGCCACTTGATAGCCAGCCTCTATTGTGTAATCAATGCTGTAGATGGCTCATTAAATAACTTCGAACCACCTGGCTTGTACTGCGCAATCCTCATGGGCTCCTCCAATCACTGGTAGTTGCAAATATGCAACAAGATAGTCACAACCGAGAGCACCCCATTTTCACCTATCCTCGCACCGGTCTCCACCGAAACCCCTGTCTGCCATGCACCTGAAGTTAACCGACATGTATTCTTTAATTGATTAATGATTTTATAATTATTGAATTTAATTAATAATTAATTCACACAAATTTCCTTCAATTAGGTGGAGGATGCTGGCTAGACTAAATAAAACTAGTTCAACTATGTTTAGATTATTAAATATAATAACCTACTTTAAATCCTCATCCTACCTACCCAAACTCACAAGCATGAGTTCTAATCAAGTATCCATGTGCAATATCTTTCCATTTCTAACCCTCAGGAATAACATAATTCCTTCTGTCAGCTGCATGTGCCACATCTGTGCACTTAACTGAAGTGCTCCAAGAGGATAAGATAATGTTTAGAGTCCAAATATTATTAAGAGCTAATAATATTCGACATATCTATTTTTAGACTGGCAATCTAAAAATAGATTCCGCCCAGTATGTCTCAAAATAGAAGTCCATCTATTTTTTCCGACTTGACCAACCATCCACAAATAGCATCCTGCAACTCATAGAACATGATCCATATGTCTAAAAATAGACATAGTCTAAAAATAGACTTTGCGCCAAAAATCACCTGTGTGGGTCCCACCTAGTTTAGGTGATCACTTTCCAACTAGGATCAGGAATGATGTTTCAGGATGCCTCCTTAAATATTTCTTGTTGCAATATTCAACACTCCCTCTCAACAAGAAAGGATTGTCTTTTCATGTGACATGCAACTCCATGCATTCGCCCTGCAACCTTTTCAAGCACCATGCAACTCCATGCATCCGCTCTGCAACTCTTCCGAAACTGAATAGGCTCCAAACAACTCAATCAATCTGATGCATCTATCATCAAAGTCTTCGACTTCTGCTTAGCTACTACAGACAAGTCGTGAACCACCGCGTTGTGCCAACTCGCACCCATGCACTCAGACTGTTAACTTGAACCACACTCCAAGATCCGATACCGCCACTTTGACTGTGATCCGTTAAATCGATCATGCGTCACTACTCAGGCACTCAGACAGTTCAATTCATGAGACTAAATTATCCTTTAATGAATCCTGCCCAGAAATTCTTCTTGTATTTCATCAGCGGGACAGTCACCACCCTCTCACCTGGTGGTATAGCTGCATGCACTCCCTCTGCCCATCTGGCACGGAATTTCTCTGTATGAGTGGTTTCTCCCACTCCATGATCCTCATATTGTGGCTGCTCCACATCCCGAGGTTCACTCTTACCCGCATGCAAAACTTGCTCCCTCTCAAGCATCAATTGCATGTCTTTCTTGCACTTCCCAACAGTAGTTCAGAAATCCACCTACTTCCAAATCTATAAAGACTCGCATCTCTATAGTTGTGGCCGCCCACAACCTTTTGAGACTGCTTCTCACGCTGCATGTTGAGAGGCTCCCCCTCAACCACCAAGTCACTAACCTCTGCTTTTCTCCTCAAATCTTTGCATGCATCTTGTACCTTAGTGCATCTAGATTCTTGGCTCGCGCACATTGCAATTGTCCCGTCGTCGCAAAATTTTCTAACAAAAGAGCTAATTTTAAATCGACGATATCTCTCTAATCTGAGCTCCGATTCGACCGATTTGTTTTTTCAATTTGGGAAATTTTTTGTAAGGAATACAAATATTCTATTTGTTTTGGAAAATATTTCACCAAAAATTTCATATATTCTCTGCAAACTCGTGCGCCCAAAAATTCCTGCTCTCATTCCATGTAGAAAATCTATAACACACCGATAATTATGTATAAAATTTAACAAGAACTGATATGTTATCCACCGAGATTCTCCTGATCACACACTATTTTATCTTCATGCATAATATAGAATCTCTTCTACCATTGATCATCACATGCGAAAATAAAATCAATTGCATGCACACATTAAAACCATAAACAATCACACTTATGAACACAGTATGTAATGGGAAAGCTTAAAGCTGAAAAACCACAACTATCTGTATATTATATATGTCATAGAGATCATGTGACAATCATCATACAAAGCTCCTCACAAGCTCTCAGTATAATCTCCACTTGCTACACACTAATCAAGCTAGATCTAGCAAAACACATGCTCCACCCCACCATGTGATAACCTCCTATTGGCAGAACAAAATGTAGAAGGACACAATAATATAAAACCACCGTACCATCCAGCCACACATAGTCCTCATGTAATTTTCCTAATTGCTGGTAGTTGTAAATAGTGTAACAGTATAGTCACAACTGATAGTCACACTGCTCTTTCACCTATCTCTTCACTGGTCTCCACTGAAACTGTCCATGCACTGTAGTTAACTGATGTATTCTTTAGTTGATTAATGAATTTATAATTAGTGAATTAATTAATAATTATTCACACCACTCTCACTAATGTATCAATCAGTTAGACTAGATACAACTAGCTCAACTATGTTTAGATTAGTTAAACTGAACACAACTCCATTAACTTCCTCAATCAACTCCACCAAACTCTCTCACATGAGTTCTAACTGAAGTAACCATGAAATAGCTCCACTTAACCCTCAGGAATAGCGAAATTCCTTCTGTCAGCTCTTGTGCCACATCTGTATACTTAACTGAAGTAGCCCAAGAGAAGAGACATAACATGATAGTCCAAATATTGCTATATTTTCATTAATATCATATATCTATTTTTAGACTGGCAATCTAAAAATATATTCTGCCCAATATGTCTAAAAATAGAAATCCATCTATTTTTCCAACTTGACCAACCATCCACAAATAGCATCCTGCAACTCATAAAATATGATCGACATGTCTAAAAATAGACATAGTCTAAAAATAGACTTTGCGACAAAAATCACCTGTGTGGGCCCCACCTAATTTAGGTGATCATTTTCCAACTAGGATCAGGAATGATGTTTCAGGATGCCTCCTTCACTGTTTCTTTTTGAAATCTTCAACACTTGATGGCAACCATGTTGGTGTTTGATCAACACAGCCTGTAGATACATGTTAGACACATCAACATAAGAATTATTCAAAAACCAAAATACTCTCCCCCTTTGACATCAATGGAAAAGGGCGAACCAATTTTGAAACAAGGTTTCTATTTCCTTCTAGATACAAGAGCTTTGTAGATCTAATTTGCACTATACTAACCATGTTGCTCTGAGCACATGCTGAACCTTCAGAAATATTTTCAACGAAGTACATGACTCTATAAATCAACTAAGTGTGACCTTTCCTATCACCAAGGACTCATACTTATATCAATCACCCAACGAAGTGGGGTTACATATTTGACTCAACCACCCAACCAAGTGGGTTTAAATATTTGACACAATCACCTAACCAAGTGGGTTTACATATTTGACATGTCCTGAAAAGTCCACACATGGCTGAACATGACAATATTTAAATCATAGGTCTCAACATGACCTTTACATCAAATTACAAATATGACATTTATAACCAGAACCAAAGAATATCAATAGAGAGATATCATTGAACATAATTCAAAAACCATGATAACCATGATTCCAACATAATGCATTATACTTAGTAAGGTGAATTTTCCTCCTAAACTTGTGCTACATGTTCACTGTCAAGTCTGACCACAACAACTCATTCATAAAAGCATCTTCATAAATCAGATAATAATAACTTAATACCATATTAGAAGACTATAACCATAAACATGAGACCAAGAAAATTAAATTATAATTGTCAGCATCATGTCAAAATCTGTTCTACAGTCTATCTCACTATTTTCCTATAAGAGAAAAACACATGTGACTGTTTACAAAGGGAATCGCGTATGTAGGTGACTATAATTCATACAACCCGTGTACAGAAAGCGAAATACTAATTTCACACCTTCATCTCCCCCTGATATTGTACAATATGTACATGTCCTCTATTGACACATCAGATCCACTATCACAAATATACACAACTAACATTAATGAACCAATATTCATATATTGCAGTTAATGATAACAATATTCTTTTAAGAATGATGGACTGCAATGGGCACTGTATTCTTTGAGTCTGAGTCTAAATCCTCATATTTGTGAGAGGTCATATCTTTAAACACATATATTTTATTGGCGTTTATGTATCCTGTTGCTATGACCTTTCCAGTTTCTTCGTCCATGACCTTGCATTTGGTTGATGTGAACACAATTAAATTTCCTTTATCTTCCATTTGTCCTACACTCAATATGTTTTTTTTTAGGCCTTGAACTAATAAAGTATCAACTTCCTTTCTATTTTTTGTTAATTATGGCTTTGCATTTCCCAAAACTTTTGTTGAACCCTCATTTGGAAGAATAACCTTACCATCTTCATTTTTCTTGAGAGACTCCATCTTACTCTTATCACTACTCATGTGATGAGAAAATCCATTCTCAGTGTACCAATCATCCTCATTTTTAATTGCACATAGAGAAATACCACATATTATCTCTTCTTATTTCTTCTTGTTAACAAGAAAATTGGTGGATCCATCTTTCTTCGGTCTTATTAAATCATAAGTTTGTCTTTCATGTTGTCTTTGGTGATTCATTGATTTGTTCCTGCATTATTTTTCTACTTTCCCAAACTTGTTACAATCATAACATCTTGTGTGACCAGAAAAGGGAGTAGAGAAATAGACATATGTTTGCCTTCTATTGCAATCAAAATCTTTATGATTAAAATTTTGCACGAAAAACAATATCCCTTAAAGAAGCCTGATTTCCTGGGGGCTGATGGTCTTTCTGTATAGTGTCTATTTGTATACGACCTGAAACAATATTCTTCTGAAATTTGATGGAACATGTCCATAATTATGAAATATAAAACATTCAACATTATTTCTCAAAGGCGAGAATGAATTGATAGTTCTATAGTTAGGAGCGAATGATTTCCTTTGAGAATTCATAATTTTCAGTTGACCTTTTGTCTCTTTAAACACTTCAGGTTTTGCATTGATATCCTTCAAATATTTTGCATTGTCTTGTGAACTAGGTTCTCCTTTAACAATTTTGTGAAAACCAAGAACAAATTTAATGGAAGGAGACCTTTGACTACTAGGAATATTATCCAAAATCTTAGTACTATCTTGAAATCTCAATTTTTATCATTTTCTTCTAATTTAACTTTTAAAATGTTTACCTCAACCTCCATTTTTTGGCACTTCTTCTTCATACCTTCTTCAACCCTTCTTCCTTCTTCTACTTTCTCAATTAATTTTAGAATCTCTTCTTTCATCCCATTTTCTTGTTCTTCAAATGTTTGAAGAAGTTCTTCAATCCTTATTTGATTTTTCTAGATCTAATTTGAGAGAGGTGATTTATTCTTCAAGTCCTTCACTGTGATTGGTTACTTCATCCTGAAGCCTTTGACACTCATCTATATGTTCTTTGTTAATCTACTCAATTGAGTTTATTTCTTATAACTGATTATTCAATCTAGTAATCACATATTTGTAGATTAATTCTCTTTCATTAAATACAATTTTTTGATATTCAACTTCATTTTTTAGTGTAGAAATTTCTGCTTCTAGATCCATAACATTACTTTCACTTTCATATTCACTATCTTCAATATTGCATGAACAAGGAAGTGGATCACAAGAACAATAATCAATACCTGTTTCATGTTCTTCATTTATTGTTGCACATTTTTTTTAGTTGTATTCTTCCTTTGAGTAGCCTTTTTCTTTTTCTTCTTTCCCATTGTGACGGATCTCCTTCAAGCAATCAAGCTTCTTTAGAAGAACCTAGCTCTGATACTAATTGTTGGGAAAAATACTGGGGGGGCGGGGGCGGGGGGAGTGAATCAGTATTTAAACACTCACAAAAATTATTATTTTTATTTTCTGAAATATGTATGCGGCTTTACTTAATCCAAATAATTTATATATGTGAATGTCATAAATGAAACTAGTGTATGCCAACTAAACTTATAATTCAGATAAATCTTTAGTAACTTGACTTAGACTAGTGCATCATGAATTCATTATACATTTAGTAAGTATTAAATATGTGCAGTAATAACAGATTAAACCATCAACCATAAGAAACACATATGAACACCTAGATTTAAGGTGGAAACCCAATGTGGGAGAAAAACACCATTGCTCTCATCCTGTCTTCAATATTTATTATAAAACAATTGCTTAAAATATTGTACTGGTATAGACCCATACCAGAACGCATGCACCCACCTACTCTCCTGCTCTAACTCCATCTGGATGGGAGACCCAACTCCCTGATCGTGTTTACCAACACCCACTAGACAACACATGCATCATAATGCCAAAACATAGCTCATGCAAAATATTTTTCACCTTAGATCCTCCTACTAGGTATTATGGAGGAATATAATTCTTTTGGAGGAGCAAGTGGTAGCTCTAACGGTCCACTATTGGAGCTAGTGGTGTTCTTTTGACTGATGTATCTAGAAATTTTTCTTAATACTTGAAGCTCGTTGAGCCAACACACTTTCATGTGTATGTTATAAATGTTGTAAGACTATTATTTGAATGTTTGAAATATATGTTATTTCATCTGTCCTAAATAAACTGAATTATTTCAGTGGCTTTCATGCTTATCTTGTTGAAGGTGTGTTGTATTTATTCTAACGATTGTTTCTTCTATGTGAATTCTTTCGATAGTTGATGAACAATTATTTCATATATATATATATATATATATGCTCGTGTGTCTTTATTAGATCAATATTATTAATCCTCTCTTAAATTCTCTCTTTTATTTCCCTTAAATAGAAGAAACTTGATACATTCTGAAATTGAACATTCCACAAGGCATACTCACTTGTTCATCGAAAAGTACATGTACATTACTCTCTTGTGCTGACCATCGCAGCCAAGGAAAATATTTCATAAAATGGTAGTTGGGCTATATTTATGGAGGGATCCTACACCAAATGGTGTGAATTCTAATGACGAATTTTCATCGGGGAGACCCCCTTGCATATTGGTGGGATCTAGCACTGTTAACATTTTTGTGTTAGAAGGATGGAAGCCACCTTGTTATGGATGAAAACTCACCAAATCCTAACAAGAAGGCTTCGACACAAGGCAGTAACATTCCCATTTCCACCTCAACACATACTCCTAAAAAAGAATAAATTTCTTAGTCTATTTTGGGACAATGATATGAGGTTACTTACAATCAACTTCGGATTATCTAACCCATCACTCGTTAGTTTGTGAGAGATATTAGTTTACTCCCTCTTGTTGGTATTCTACCTCATAATACTCTAAAGGAGGTAACAAATCCTAGTTTCGTATTAGTTTCTTTGGTTGAAGATTGGGTTATCATGACCCTTGATGAGTTGTTTGAACCTACAAAAAATCAAGTGGAGATTCCACCCATTGAAGAGAATCCAAAAAGTGAAGGGGAATATTTTTAATTTTATGATGAGGAACATCTTGATTAAAATGTATATATTAATGATGAAGGAAAATCTTCTTCAAATTCAGAATAAGAGGAGGAGGATATAGTCGAAGACATGGCTGATGAAAATTTGGATTGGATGTCCCAAGGGGCACTCATTCTTCTGGATAATCTTCAAAATATGCCAAAACATCTAGAAACGTTGTTGTCAAACTTTGATCACGATAAGAAGACTAAAGATGAAGACCATATGGATGAATTCTTCATGCATTTATAGATGCTTGAGGTACGTTTCAATGATGTTTCTTGTAGACTTTTTTCGCACACTTTAGAAGGTAGAGCATATGTATGGTATCACAGTATTCCGAACAATTCAATCCATAGTAGGAGGGATTTTAAGAAGTTATTTTTTGATAAAATTGTAGACAAAAAAACTGCCACCATGTTATTAAAATAACTTAGGAACCTAAAAATGGGGGACAAAGAAAGAGTTAAATATTTTAACTAGAATTTACTTTTTTGTTGAAACATTTCCCCAATGATGTACAACCACATGATGACATAAATAAAGATGATTATACATATTCCTTTCCAACTAAAATTTCTTTGTTCATTAAAAGAGCTGCAAAAAATACTTTTTCCTTAAACTTTATAGAAGATCTTGTTGTCAAACATGATTTATGTTCTATTGGATTCATTGAAGACGGTGATGATGCTAAAGACTTGAAGGAAGCCAGTAAGGAAAACCAAGCCTCCTCCAACAAAGCTAAAGGAACGGACTATTTCGATATGGAAAGCTTGACCAAGTATTTAAAGCTTCTTATGAATGAATTATTAGAGTTAAATAGAAGGTCGAGTGAGGCATCCACTACTAGTAACAAGTCCTTTAGGTCACCTTTCTTTGAAAATAACAATAACTCTCAACTTGCCAAATATTCTCAAAGATAAAATTTAGTGTTCAATGTCAAAATTTTGGGAACGAGTAATTTCCACAATTTTCATTAAGAAAAACATTCCAAAAAGAGATGCCCACAGTGGAGTCACAATATGAACACTATTATGGTTTATTTCATTGATACTTTGTTAGTGGAAGAACAACTTGAGTAGAGTGAATAAACAAATGAACTTGTCATGACTGAAGAAATTTTAGGTGTTGGACACTCAGTGAACATGGTTAGTGTCATATACAATGTTGACAATAAAAGTGTTGATCAACCATAAATGAGTGAAGCTCCTCCCAAGCATTCAACTGGTCCTTATATCTTGAGGAGTAGGTGGCTTGTTTCTGAGGAGGAAATTAAGAAGCAGTTGCTGTGTAGGATTCTACCACCTTCCAATCTAGCTCAAAAATCACAGAATAAGTCTGGAAGTGCTCCTCCTTCGAAGAATTAATGCAGGAGCATCATGTTTCCAAAATACATGTATATATGATAGACCTAGAGGTTCTTGTGTTGCCTAGGAATTTGGTTTCCTAAGGCTTGATTAATTGTATTTTCCTAATTCTTGAGTGGATTTATGTGAGAGACATAGAATAGATTTAATTCATATATTTAATTTTAAATTTTCTCAAATGTAGGAGAACATGAGAGATTTAGGCTAGTTGAGATCTCATAAGAATCTTAGGGATCTAGAGATATAATATAGGCTTTTGGATGAGTAAATAATGTATCTGGGAGAATCTTTAGGAGAGATTGAGAGATTGTTGGATCTAAACTGTAATTAGTTTAGATTCATCTTTGTATATCTTTGCAAGGTTTTGAAGCATTCGAGGCTGGCCCTGGGTTGTAGTTTGGGCCTTACGAGTATGGTTGTTGGCCTTTGTAAATATGCTCTGTCATATTAAAAAAAAAAAAAAAAACATAGTGTGTACTGAGATTAACGAGATGGTTTGATTTTTGATTTTGATTTAAGGAAGAAACCCATTATTTCATTCTGGTATGAGGAGTGCATAGGATTTCGATGGAAGATGTAAATATCATCTTCAACATAGCTTGGTAATGGAAGTGGTAGATTAGCTAACATGGACTGGAATAATACAATTGGATTATGAAGTGTAATGAGCTTACTGATAATGAAGTGTTAAACCCGTGTGAAGAAGAATTCGTGAGTTGAGATTGACTCTGCATGATTGTCAACATCTACCCTAGACATATTCTGGATTGATGAAATGAGAACGATTAGGAGAGGATTGAAAAGTTTAATGGAGCCACCTTTGTATATATTAATATTTGCAACAACATTTATTAACTGCAAAAGTAGATTGGATTGGCTCTAACGCCCATGCCATTTATAACATCCATCAAGGGGAATTATTGCAATCTAGAGCTCTTCTTCGATCCCTTTTCTCGAATTAAAGATGGGCATTATCATTCCAGTGGCATTTTCTTATGACTTTTGCTAACTATCATGAAAGAAATTGGAAGTGATTGGGATATTTATTATACATGGGAGATTAGCCTCACCATGAAAATTCCTGTTGTTGGGAAATTCATCCTTCCCCTTACCAAGAAGGGAAATATGAAGCTTCCCACTCTGTCAGAAGTTTAAAAGAAAAACCTATTCATAGATGTAAATGCAAAAGCTACCTACAAGAAGATTAGCTGTAGATTCTTTTCTAGTATTTGATTATGATTTTGTTTTGGTTCACAACTGTGATCCAAGTGGTGATGTTTTTTGGTGCAAAGGACAAAGATACGCTACGCACACGCTACAAATTCATTGTGGCCACTATGCATTTCATTGTGCAGGCACTGTGCATGCCCTGAATATGCTGCGCATTCCTTGAGATGCTATTCATACAAATCCAGTGCTACAATACCCTTTATCACGCTACGATTTCACTCGTGTCTCATTATTTGTAGTTTTGGGGTTCTTCATATCTAGGCATTTTCCAGTTGAATAGATAGATCCTAATGGATTCATAGGTTGAAGAAACCTCGCATTGAATGTTGGAGAGTGTTTGTAGATCAGTTCCTATTCTAGAACATGGTTCTTGTCATAGCTTTGATGAGGTAGGTGCATCATTTGGTATCATAGCATTGGTGATTCTCTTTGGGGAGTTTCCTTGTGAGTATTTTTGTTTGTGAACCTGTGATTAAGAGGGCAAGAGGATTGTTGCAGCACTAAGTGTGACAAGGCAGAGCGAGATGTTATGATGATCGACTAGCCACCATGGAAGACATGTGTGGAGCAGAGAGAGATTTGTAGCTACGTGGAGTAGCCAATATGCATGGCTTTAAGAAATCAATGTATGAATTTTTTGACCTGCTTGGAAAATAAATTAGTGGACCTGTAAAATTTGGTTCGCAGTATATTTGTTTTTGACCCAGATATTGTAGGAATAAATTCCCAGTGTCAAAGGAAAAGTTGAATTGAGGTCATGTGTACTCTATTGATGTATTTTATCGGCATATATATCAGTAAAGGAACCAGGTAAAATTTCCTTTGTTGATTGGGCACTCATACTATTTCTAGCAGCATGGGGACAACAGTGTATCAAGGTGGCCCTCCTTCTGGGTATTGCATTCTTGTAGATTCCCAAGAGGACTAATACAAAAATTTTATTTCATAGGGAATGATGTTTTCCAAACTTAGAAGGCCTAATTGTTTATCCAAGCCATCAAATCCACTGGAGAAAAATCCTTGAGTCACTAATTAGGAATATTTACCTTGAGACACTCCTATTGCTGAAGGAGGATGAAAAAAATAGCTATTCAAAGATGAAAAACATTAGCTATTCAAAGGTAGATTCGTTTCCCTCATTAAATACCAGTTTAAAGCTCTTTGGGAAAACTAGAACAGATTTATGATCTTGAATTTTTATATGCAGAGACAATTGTGATTGTGAAAAGACGAGATCAATAAATATTGACAAAAAAAAAACAGGAAAAAAAAGTTAGTGTGCTTTGTATGAATTAGTTAATGATATTATAGAGTAAGAAAGGAGATTTTGAATCTAACAGGAAGCAGGCATAAAGATATAAAGTGCGGCAGAATATTAGGAAGTAATGGGTAATCTTAAGGAGAATTTATAGGGGAAAATGAACATGGAATCGTCCATTCAAAGTGAGGATGAATGGTGGAACAAAATCATGCAGAGATCTTGAAGGTGATATGGTATGTTTTTATTTTTAAATTTGGTTTTGTGGATTGTGTTTGCATATTTCCAGCTGCAGACAAAAGAGATGTTAGGAGAAAAGATATTTGAGAGGAGCTGTAGCAAATAACTATTTGTGTTCTCAAGAGGAAGAGGATGTGAGCTCTTAAATAGTGGAAAAACCTTGAATAATTCCAACAGAGGTTGGATAAGGAGGAAAAGTGAATGTTCTCAAAAGAGAGTGAAATATTGCAGAAGCCAGAAGGAGCAAGGTGTTGCTCAGAGAGTGGTTCTAGAGGTAGATAACCATAATATACCAAGAGACCAGGCTCAGAAGGAAGCTTGCATTGTTATAAGGGTAGGTTTGAATACTTACAAAGGAGAGGCTTGAGTGTAGTTAAGTGGACAAGGGAATTTCACAAGAGAAGAGATGAAGATAGGGACCATGGAAAGTCATTCCAGAGGTTCAAAGAAAAGCCATAGTAGAAACATAGTAAAGGATGTCAAGGAAAATGACATGACAAAGAAATGGGGTCAAGAGGATCTCGACAAACAACTTTTTGACATGAAAGCAAGACTTGAGGCATTGATGAAGCTGCTACAAGAAGAGGAAAGCCAAAGAGGAGGATGGATCTTTCCACTAAATGGAAAGAAGGTAATTTTTCACTCATTGCAAATGAAGTGGAGTGAGAAGGAGATTTCCTTATGGAAGGAAGAAATCATTTTTTTTTAGTCAAGGATGGAATTTGTGGATTCCACATGCAAATTTGTTCAAGGAGAAATGCTTGAGGGAGTAGATGGAATTATCTGCAAGCTAGAGAAAGGAATATCTCTTGATGATGAAGAGGAATAGGTGAGACTCTATGAAAGTCTCAAGAGTTTAGAGGAGAGCTCCGATCAACATACTAATGTGTTGACATAGGAGTTAGAGGAAAACTCAGAGCAACATACTGAGATGTTTCCAGAGGAGGAAGAGGCACTGAGGCCTTATATTTTAATATTGATAATTGGTGCATTAATGCAGGTTATGCAAGTGAAGAATGCCAATTTTAAAACATAGTTACACAACATGGAGTTGATGTAGTATTTCTTTTTGAAAGCATAAGGAAGGAACATAAAATTATTTCTATGGAGATAGCTGAAAAATAATTGTCTATGGAAGACAATCAGATTGAAGAAAAATCACTGAAAAATAGTGACCATATAAAGTCTGAAGTTGGAAATGAATAGCATTGTGATAAAATTCTTGCTAAATGTCAAGAGGATATTGAATTTCTGGAAAAGTTTCTAGGAGAATGTGGCAATAGAAAATAAATGGTTACAATAGTACCTAACAGTACAAGAGAGTCTCTAATATTCATGGAGATGGAAGAATTTTTTAATTTACAAACCAATAGTTTGTTGCAGGTATAGTGAATAAAATGAATAAAATGAATGAGTATGATGTTGTTATCAAAGATATTGAACAGAGGTTGTTTGGAGATGAGATAAAATTTCAGAAGCAATAAGAGGGTAAGGATGTAAGGGTGGTAGTAAGAATCCAACAACTCCAAAGCGAAGGTAACCAGCAACAAGTTAAAGGCAAAATTGAAGAAGAAACTATGTTAGCTGAAAACATAGTGAAGGACCATCATTCCATCACGATGATCGGCACAATGGAGATAACCATGGAAGTTGTTGAGGAAGTCAACAAAACAAAGATATATTAAGGAAGAAAACATGAAATAGAAAGTCACATAGAAGAGAAAAAAAAGGAGTTGACAATGGCAGAAAGCCAACAACAGGACAAAGAAAAAGAATAACCAAATTCTCATCAACAGATTAGTGAATGGAAGAAACAATTGGAGCTACTAGAGAAATGGTTGAAAGAACCAAAAGAGAAGAAATAGCCTGATGAAGACTACAATGGATCTACAACAGAGGAAGAGAAATAAGAAGTGTCAAGAAAAAATGGCATAAAGGAAGTAGACAAGGAAAGGTTATAGAAAGAAGTCCAGCAAGGAAATGAGTTGGACATAGAAATCAAATTGATGAGAGATTGAGAGATTGTTGGATCTCAAATTGATGAGATATTGAGAGAATATTTAGGACAGATTGAGAGATTGCTGGATCTAAACTGTAATTAGTTTAGATTCCTCTTTGTATATATTTGCAATATTTTGAAGCATTTGGGGTTGGTCCTCGGTTGTAGTTTGGGCCATAAGAGTATGGATATTGGCCTTTGTAAATATACTCTGTCATATTAACAAAACAAAAAAAACATAGTGTGTAGTGATATTAACGAGATGGTTTGAGTGTTTGTATTGATTTAAGGGAGAAACCCATTATTTCATTCTGGTATGAGGAGTGCATAGGAGTTCAATGGAAGATGTAAATATCATCTTCAATAGATATTGGTAATGGAGGCAGTAGATTAGATGACATGGATTGGACTAATACAATTATATTACAACATGTAATGTGTAATATTCCAAAATGGGGAATGTAGCAATACAATGCAAAATAACAGAAAAATAACACAGATCATCATAGACAAAGCATGACGCCATTATGGAGACCCTTCATTTGTATTTACAACAGCAAAATAGATGTAAAGAATGGCCCATAAGCTGCATAACAGGAAATACAAGTCTCCAATGAAGGAAAATATGCAAAAAGAGGTGTTGCAACCATGTATAAAGACTGAACAAGCCTTACAAAATTATTTTATTAGACTGCAACAACTGTAGTTTACACAGTAGATCTAGGGCAGATAAGTGCATAAAAAGTCAGATCTATAATAGATCCATACACTATATAGGCTCCTCTTCAGAATCCCCTTTGGGTTTTTTAGCATTACACCATGTACAACTTGTAGATCTGAGTTCTAAGTCTGCAAATCTACAAAAATATTCATATCCGGAAAGTGGATCTGATCTGATATGAACAATAGAATGATCACCTCCCAGAGATCTCCAAAGTGAAGGGAAGATCCCCAACACCTGAAAATCAACTCTCCAAATGGTGTTCCAAAGCACCTTGCAACTGCACCTACAGGAATAACGCAGATCTGGAAGTAAAACTGCGTCGTAGGGATAAAAATGTGGTTGGAAACATACCAAGATCAGAAAATGAAGCTTAATTTATCCAATACTCTCCTCCCAATGGATTAGAAGCCTCCTCCACTGAAAAGGAGCACTGAAATGGCCTAGATCTAAAAATATCTAGCCTCCACTTGTTGCAGCTTGCAAAGACAACCAAACCCTCAATAGGATCTGTGTTGTAGTTGAAAGAAGAAGCTTGGCCTCTAACCAGATAGTGGACAATACAATGAAAAATCTCCCAAGAGCTACTCAATGGGAAGAGGTGGGATTCCCAACCAGGAACACCCAATGATAAACAACATTAATTCTCAGCTAAACATCAAGAGAATGATATATGTCTAAATAGAAAATATATTCAGAAATATAATAATAATCAACAACCTTCTAATATTGTCATCTTCTTCCTTTTATAAGTTAGGAGCTTTTAAACCCTAAACCACTTCCATTGAGATCACTTCTTTCACACAAGGCATCTCTATCTAAAACTATGCTATGCCTCATTGATGGCCACTCCTCCAAGACAACATTGTAGATTTGGTCAAGGTTGACCTGATCAAAATGTCCAACCCATTTCACACCTAAGGGTGCTTGATTTAGCAGCCAAGATTCAACCATTTTACATTTGGCATTGATTTATTCATTATTTAGGAGTATTATGGACCTCCTTTACACTTTTATTCTTTAAACAAAAAAATTAAAACAAAAATGAATATTCCAATTAGCTCATAACTAATTGGGAATATTACAGTCCTCCCCTCCCAAAGGTTGCTTGTCCTCAAGAAACTGACAAGGTGAGTGTTACAACTCTTCTCCTCCTCCATTGGTGACACCAACATGTGACAAGCTTTTTTATAAGCTAATTGTTCACCAATCCATCCCTCCATGAATTGCTCCTCTAAATTTCTCATGAGATGTAAATAATCCATCCCATAAGGAGACAATAGCTCAAATGAAACAAACATGGCTTGCCCAATGTTCTCCCTAAAACATGTAGCATAAGATACATGGAGAATATCCATCCCATAGGGCACATACGTACTTCCCATCCTCCCTCCATACATTCCCATAAAAAGTACCAGTACATCATCAATGTATGGGATCAAAATTACATACATACAAATAGAAATTTGTGCATATGGAGGTGGGTCATAGTCCCACATGTCGAACCAGCGCAGTGCATCTCCTGCGTACATCAGATCAAGATGTGGTAATTGGTTTCCCCACCACTTACTTGCTATCCAAGTCATCTCACTATGGCTGAAAGTGTGAGATATATTTGGTGCCTTAGGAATGCACCCATCATGAAACAAAATCTCCCTTTGTCCTCCAAGGGAGTGGCCATGTTGAGAAATTTTTGTGGCCCAAAGTTGGCCATGAAGTTTATAAGGTAAAATACTCCTCCTTGGAGTCATGGCCTACATACACATGGTGAAAGAATGCAAACAATAATCAAATGAAACATTATTTACATGAGAACATTTTTCACCAAAGTTCCTCCTTAAAGAAATGGAGTGGTGCATAGATCTATCCCATTCCTAAAAAAGAGAAAGAGATGGCTGAATTAACTCTTCCATAGAGTTATGTTGCTGCCCCATCTCCACATGGTATTGCATCTTTGAAAATGATGATATAGTTCTCCTTCAAAGCCCTTCCAAGTGTAGCTCCTCACGATGATGTTGTAGAATCTCATCGAGTATGTATGGATGAAACAGAACTCTTCATAGGCCCTTTGTAGTAACTTCTCCTTGAGCTTGGAGGCTCTAGAAAAGAATATCCTACCATGATAATAGATGAATCCTTCTTGGAATAAGTATCCCTCTTCATGCAGTTGGTCATCAAGTATCATGCAAGTCTGAATATCCTGGGAATAATCCACCAACAGTTGGGATTTCCAATATGGATCAATCTCCCATAGTGACATCGGTGATGATCTATCAACAGAAATGTTTGTCATATGGTTGCTCTCATCCTTGAAATCTCCCATGCCAAAGGTATAAGTTGGAAGGTCATTTCTTCCATGCATCTCCTCCCACAACGCAGAATTTGAAATGAGAGTGGGTGATGATGATGTTGGGAAAAACTCTCCCTCCTTCTTGAGGCTACCCAAGACTCCCAGTGTTGTATCATTGTCTTCCAATTCTCCCATCCCTCCTGTATCTATGCTTGGAGCATCATGTTGTGAGACATCTCCCACAAAATCTGAATCAGGTGGCCTCCCACTTGGTTTTCCACTAGATAATATTGTCCCATGCAGCAATCTCATGAGCATGATATATGGGACTATAAGGTCCTTTCTTCCACTACACAAATCCATCTCTGTTTTTAGTGTGGAATTTGTATGTGAGGGATATGTATGCATGCCTTTGATAATTTTATTTTCACCACTCTTCTTATCCACCCATTCCATTTGCAAAGCCTCCCAATCAGTGGTGACTTTTCCCAATGTAATCAACCATTGGACACCCAAAATCATATTGGTGTCAGGTATGTCAACCACAAAGAAATGATAAATCAATGTATATGTCCCCATGGTGAATGATAAGGATGGTACATAATGCATCCATTGCATTTTTCTATCTCCCGGGACCAAAACAGATAATCCCTCAAAAGCATCAGTGTGTATTGCCCTCCTTTGCACTAGTTGGGCATCAATAAAATTGTGGGTAGCCCCACTGTCAATCAGAACAGAAACCCTCTGATTCAAGATGGAACCTTGAAATATTAAGGTCAAGTACTTAGGTACTCCTCTCAAAGATGCAAGAGCCCCTCCAATAGGAGAAAATTCTCCATTCCCATCTCTTGATGGTGTTGGCTCTCCTCCTGTAGTGTCAGCACTATGACCTCTTCTTAGTTCATCTTCTTCTTCCTCCTCATCATCTAAGAATACCTCTATGTAATGTGCTCTTCTAGTAGCACATCTATGTCCAGGTGCCCATGATTCTTAGTAAGTGAAGAAAACCTTCCTTCTTCTTAGATCTCTCCGGACATCATCATCAAGAGGTTTCTTGTATGAGCTCTCCTTAGAAGGAGAAAATTTTTCTTCCTTTCCCTTTGAAGGAAAAGATGGCTTCTACTAAAAATTTTCCTTTGCTTTTAGCAAGGAATCTTGAAGGTCTCTAGCCCTTTCAATAACATCATGTAGGGTAGTGGGATTGGTAGATTTAACCAACCCATGAAGAGGTTCATCTAGACCATCAATGAACATGTACACCCTTCTTGCTGTAGACAAATCAGGAAACATAACAGAAAGTCTTAAAAATTCAGAGATGCAAGTTTCTGTATTACTTGATTGTTTCAACTTTGCAAGGTTCATGAATGGTGCCTCTAGATCTCTTCTATCAAATATTTCCACAACCCTTCTAATGAACTTTGAATAAGCAGTCACATTGGCATGACCCAATGTAGACAAGCCATGGAACCACCAGTCATGTGCTTCACCTTCAAGGTGTAGCACTGTAATATTGATAGCCTCCATCTCTCCAACCTTGTTCAGCTGAAAGTAGATGTCAAGTTTTTCTACCCAATATTTGGCCGAACATTTGGATGACCCATCAAAATTTGGTAAAAAGAATATTCCCATAGTGTGGTGTCGATCATGATTCTGAATGAATCCACGGCCTCTATGATGATGCCTTGGTCTTCTATTGTCCTTTATGTGACAAAACTCTTGAAAACTCAAGTGATCTTTGAATCTTTGATTTTGAGACTCATATTCTTCAAAATAGTCTTCAAGGGATTCATGCTCTTGTAACCCTTCATTTCCCACAGCCAAAAATGTCGGCATGGTAGAGCATTGGGAAACTTGTGGCTGATGCACTGGTTGATCATTCCAGTGATGAGACATGCCAGAGCCTTCTCCAAGATGAAATCATTTAGGGTATTCCTTGATTCTGTCCATTCTCATCTCTTTGATCTCTCTAGCAATATCTTTCATGGCTTTAAGAAGGATCTTAGGAAAATCCTTATCTTCATCTTCACCTCCAGATAAAGGGGCTTTACCCTTGTCTTCATTATTATTTGTGTAATCAAACTTCTTTTGTCTTCTCTTTAGATACGTCTTCTCTCTATCAGTAAGATACTCTTCTTCTTTAGAAGACATATTGGCTTCTTAGAAAGCACAGGCTATGCCAAGATGATGCTCTGATACCACTGTAATATTCCCAAATGGGGAATGCAACAATACAATGCGTAATAGTAGAAAAATAACCCAGATAATCATAGACAAATCAGGAGGCCAATATGGAGACCCTTAATTTGTATTTACAACATCAAAATAGAGGTACAATATGGCCCATAAGATGCATAACAGAAAATACAAGTCTCCAATGAAAGAAAATACTCAAAAAGAGGTGCTACAACCATGTATAAAGACTAAACAAGCCTTACAGTGTTATTTTATTAGACTACAACAGGTTTATATTACACATTAGATCTAGAGAAGATAAGTGCATAAAAATTTAGATCTATAACAGATCCATACACTATATAGGCTCCTCTTCAGAATCCCCTTGGGGTTTTTAGCATTACACCATGTACAACTTGTAGATTTGAGTTCTAAGTCTACAAATATACAAAAATCTTCATATCCGGAAACTGGATCTGATCTGATATGAAAAATAGAATGATCACCTCCCAGAGATCTCCAAAGTGAAGGGAAGATCCCCAACACCTGAAAACCAACTCTCCAAATGGTGTTCCAAAACACCTTGCAACTGCACCTACAGGAATAACGTAGATCTGGAATTAAAACTGCGTCATAGGGATAAAAATATGGTTGGAAACATGCCAAGATCAGAAAATGAAGCTCAAGTTATCCAATACTCTCCTCCCAATGGATTAGAAGCCTCCTCCACTAAAAAGGAGCACTGAAATGGCCTAGATCTAAAAAGATCTAGCCTCCACTTGTTGCAGCTTGCAGAGACAACCAAAACCTCAATAGGATCTGCGTTGTAGTTGAAATAAGAATCTTGGAATCCAACTAGATAGTGGACAATACAATGAAAACTCTCCTGAGAGCTACTCAATGGGAAGAGGTGGGATTCCCGACCAGGAACACCCAATGATAAACAACATTAATTCTCAGCTAAACAATAAGAGAATGATTTATGTCTAAATAGAAAATATATTCAGAAATATAATAATCATCAATAACCTTCTAATGCTGCCATCCTCTTCCTTTTATAAGTTAGGAGCTTCCAAAACCTAGACCACTTCCAATGAGATCACTTCTTTCCCACAAGGCATCTCCATCTAAAACTGCGTTGTGCCTCATTGATGGCCACTCCTCCAAGACAACGCTGTAGATTTGGTCAAGGTTGACCCGGTCAAAATGTCCAGCCCCTTTCACACCTAAGGGTGCTTGATTTAGCAACCAAGATTCAGACTTTTTACATTTGGCATTGATTTATTCATTATTTCAGAGTATTATGGACCTCCTTTACACTTTAATTCTTTAAAAAAAAAAAAAAAACAAAAATTGATATTCTAATTAGCGCATGACTAGTTGGTAATATTACATAATGAGCTTACTAATAGTCAAGTGTTAAGCCCGTGTGAAGCAGAATTCAGGAGTTGAGATTGACTCTGCATGATTGTCGGCATCAACCTTAGACATAATCTCGATTGATGAACTGAGAGCGATGAGGAGAGGATTGGAAAGTTTAATGGAGCCACCTTTGTATATATATTAATATTTGCAACAACATTTATTAACTGCAAAAGTAGATTAGATTGGCTCCAACGCCCAAGCAATTTCCAACATCCGTGAAGGGGAATTATTGCAATCCAAATCTCTTCTTTGATCCCTTTGCTCGAATTCAAGATGAGCATGATCATTCCATTGATAGTGCCTTATGAATTTTTCTAACTATCATGAAAGACATTGGAAGGGATTTGGATATTGATTATACATAGGAGATTAGGCTCACCATGCACATTCTTGTTGTTGGGAAATTCATCCTTTACCTGAGCAGGAAGGGCACTATGAAGCTTCCCACTCTATTAGACGTTTAAAAAAAAAACCAGTTCATATATGTAAATGAAAAATCTACCTGCAAGAAGATTAGGTGTAGATTATTTTCTTGTATTTGATTATGATTTTTTTTTGGTTTACAACAGTGATCCAAGTGGTGATGTGTTTTGGTGCGAAGGACAGAGATATGCTACACACACACTACACATTCATTGTGGCCACTACGTATTTCTATATGCATTCGCTGCACAGGTGCTGCACATGCAGTGAATACATTGTTCATTCCTTGAGACCCTATGCATATAGATCCGGTGCTATTCTACCTTTTAGCACACTACGGTTTTACCTGTGTCTCATTATTTGTAGTGTTGGGGTTCCTTGTATTTAGCTGTTTTCCAGTCGAATGGATAGATCCTGACGGAGTCAGAGGTTGAAGAAACCTCGCGTTGAATTTTGGAGAGTGTTTGTAGATTGGTTCCTATTCTAGAACATGGTTCCTGTCACAGCTTTGATGAGATAGGTGCATCAAGAACAATTCGACCATTAACAAGAACAAGCCCACCACTCCTCAAGGAATAGATAAAGCTACAACACTTCATTTTTCATCACAACCTATTAAGATGGAAAGTATCGATTACAATTTTGTTGAAGATATGAAAAGAGGTCTAGCCAAAATTTTAGTCTTTGAGCTAACAATGATAATAGGTCAATGAGAACTAATTATCTAGGCACTCTCATCCCACATTTCAGAATGTAAAGAGGTTTTTTCTTATTAGGTAATGTTTAGCAACTCTCATGATATCATTGAATTTCTTGTTAATGTCGTAGATTTGATTGCTAAGACTATCTACCCTTCATTCCTTTTAACTTCGGAAATTTTTAATTATAATGTGCATATTTGTTTGGTTGATTTTGGTGCATTTGCAAATATTATACCATTGTTTGTTGCTAAGAAAATAAATGCTAAATGGGATAAAATTAATGCACTGATCATACAATTGGATCGATCATTTTTCTAAGCCATTTGTGAACTCATTAATGTTATCATTTTCTTTTCATCTAGCCATATAGTTCACTAGTGCATAAATATTGTAATTGTGGACATTAGTAAAGCCTACAATTTGTTGTTGAGTAGATCTTGGTCTAGAAATTTACAAGCATATTTTTCAACTGACTAGACTCACTTATGGCTTCCATATAAGGGAAGAAACAATCAAATTTGAGTTGAAAGTGATCCTTACATGAAGCATAATGTAACAAAACTTAAGGGTAAAAATGCGCCAATGGGCTTTGAAGATGTTATTTCCGGAATTTTATTTTCTAGAAGTAGACCATGGATGTTATCTAGGAGAGACTTTACCCATCCCACCAAATAGATATCTGGAACTCCTTCTTTGAAATCCAACTATTGAAAATCACTTTTGTACAATAGATGTAAATAGTAGTAGTATAAGATATAGCCCTAGTATTTCTAATATTTGGATTTTTTACTTTGATGGTTCAAAAACGTAGGAGGGCTTTGGATCCGGTTGCATTTTAATAGACCCAAAATAGAGATAAAATATGATCTCTTACCACTTGGAGTTTAAGTGCACCAACAATGTTTCCAAATAAAATTTCAGCCCTGCCGATATAAATCCCTGGAATATCCAAAAAAGTACCCAAAGAAACATGATTTGATACGAAATGGTCTGTAAAATTTCATGGATATTCCACTAGATAGTTCATCAGAACATATATGATAATAATATATTAAAATTCTGAATTTCTACACGATTACAATTTTATTAAAATTTAAGATATGTGAACATAATTGTAATCAGTGCATGCATGCGAATGAAAAGTATGCAGAAATGTAGAGGATGAAAAAACAAGCTCACACATACATAAGAGACAAGATATTCTCTCTGGGAAACCCTTTAGGGAGAAAAGCAACTGGAAGGTGAGGTTGCTTCGCTCTCTTTCTCTGTCTGGAAATATGGCTGCATCTATAAAGAAGTAATTCCTTTGGCCCATGGGTTGCTACAGTTCACATATCATTTTTGTGTGCTCTACCTCCTTTCTCTCATGTCTATCTTTTCTCATCTATGGAACAAAATTCTATAGAAAGAATGGAATTCCTCTTCTCCCTATTAGTGGGTAAATTTGACTACCCAAAAAATCTTAAGTAGAGTTACAATATAGAATATTTTATATTATTTTACATAATAATCACATGGCTAGCCCCTTTTCCATGAATAATGGAGGCTGACTCGACCTCCCGAACTATAGGTGTGAAAATAGGAAGGTCAACTTGTGAGTGGAATAACTTTTTCATATTGACTCTGATTGATGCAATTCTTACACTATTGGAAATATACTTGTGTGTAGAATATAATGAAATGGTGTGACACTAATGTTTCAATGTCCCCATGCCTCAAAATTCTCCTTTAAAGTTTCAGACCCCATTTTTCCAAACTGGGCCCCGCTGGTAAAAATGGTCTCGTGAGTTGATTCCTATGCTTTTTCTACTCCAAATATATCGATATGGATGAAAATAAATATAATGATCCAATATGTATCATGAAATATTAGTTTTATATATTTTCATATATATGATCTAAGGAACCTGGATTTTTATTTAAACAAGTAATCTTAGGATTTTCACTATAACTTGAATTCTAAGAGGTCTTATGGGGTGACACTTCAACCATAATTAGGGGAAGTATCACTAAACTTTCATATATTTGTTCTCTATAATTTTAGATACATTCTCTCTAGAAGTCTGGTATCCTAAATACTCTTGAAATTAGGATTTAAGTAGGTCACCATAGTATTTTTGCTATAACTTTATCTCTTTAAATAGAGATGATATTTAAAGTTACATATTGCATAATTTTAAAATCTTGTTGTTTTACAATTTTGGAGATATTCCCTAGGGGATTTGGGTCTCGTGAATACTCCTGAAATCAAAACTAATTGTGATGTGATCAGAGAAAAAAAAGAATAGAAAAAATATTCACACCCCTTAATTAGAATTTAAGAGTCTAAGTTTGAGAAAAAATCGATACCCCATATCCCTAATGGAGTATTAGGTTGTTAGGCTTGTGATATACAATGTCCTTAGAAATTTGGGGTAGCAAGGATCGACTGAATTAATATTTAAACAATGAATTAGGAATCTTGGTCCTAATAAATCATTTACATCACCTCTACTCATTAATTTTATTAGATATATGAGTAGAGGCTCCTTTGTTAAACTAGGATAGGAGATCAATTCAAGTCTCTTATTAAGAGTGTAATTGGAATTGATCAAAAATTTTATTTTCTAAAGTATATATTCATGATAGGATGCTCGAACAATTTTTTCATGTCATTTGGAAAGAATAGCATTTAGGGTAGATTGGAAGAGATGCAAACAAATGTTATTATCCACTAAAATGTTAGATGAACACCACAAATGTAAAGACATGATATATTTCATAAGGTTATCTACAAAATTTCCATCAAACTTTCAAATGTTATAATATACTTTCACAAACATAGGTGTCCATTCTGGTTTGTGTCGTATTGGATTTTTTTATAAATTTTTCCAAATATGGAATGTCAAAAGATGTGATAAATGGAAGCTAATCCAAATATGTGATAAATGGAAGGTAATCCAAAGGATGAAGGGGACTTCCAAAGATGATCCTGGAATAATAAGGGGCTAAGTCCAACCAATAAAAGTAATATAAATAAGTATTCTTACCTCGCTATACCATTTTATACTACATAAGTGACCCCGCAAGTAGCACATGGACTCACCCCATAGGGTCATTGATCTATTCATATGATTTTTTTCTCAAGTGCGTTAGGTATTTCCCACCTACAATGACTTAGGAAGTTTGACATATAAAATGGCTACAATGACAATACCTCACAATAAAATAGGTTGTTAGGTCCCTATATTACTAGTATAGTCCCTTATTGTTGTTAGTGTAACCCCCTTACTGTTATTGTTGTACCCGTGTAACCCCAATATTTTTATTATTGCGCTCTTACATTATTATTGTTAGGTTGGCTAGGATTATATTGTGCCCCCATGGACTCCTATATATAGAAGGAGGTTTTGTAATTTGTATAATATAAGAATTGTTCATTTATGTAATGTAAATGAGGTTTCCCCCTCGAAGTGTCTTATTTCTAAGGCGTTGATCTATGTTTTCTTCTATTTTTGGAGCTAGTTTCATAACATTTGGTATCAGAGCCTTTGGATTCTAGGGTTTCGCTGCTCCAAATAGGTCATCATAGAATTTTCACTATAAATTTCTTTATATGAAGGTTAAGAAGCTGAAATTTTTACAGAGCGAAGAAGAAATCTAGAGGAAAGCCGTGTAAAAATTTCAGATCTTGGTTCACAACAGTTTTAGAGATATGGTCTGTGGAAGTTAGGGTGTTTTCAGGTTCCCAAATTTCACCTAAAATAGGTCATCGTGCAATTTTCATTATAAATTTGTTTATATGAAGGTTTAGAATCTGAAATATTTACAGAGTGAAGCCAAAATCCTATGGAACTTCCTATAAAAATTTCAGATCTTTTTTCGCAATATGTCCAGAGATAGGATCTGTGGAGTTAGGGTTTTTTAAGGCTCCCGAATTTCATCTCAAAGAGGTGACCGTGGGAAAATTGTCATAACTCTCTCTCTGAGTGTCAGATTAGAATTGTTTAAAATGTGGCCGCAAGTACACAGAATTTGGTTTCCTGTGTAGAAATTTCAGAGCCGAAGGAGGAAACAGTGACACGTGGCATGTCATACAAGTTCGCTCTATTGAACCAGTCCGTAATTAGGTCATTGTGGGAGATTGGGCATAAATTCATCTTGAAGAATCCAAATCAGGTTAGACTTGTGGCATTCGAAAGAATATTTAGAGGGCTAGTATAAGGACGAATTTCAGATATTGAAGATCCGAAATCACAGATATAATTCAGTTTCAATATCAAGATCCTCAAAAGCAAGAAAAAGGTGTGTATTTATTTTTTCGAATTGCATAAGTCTTGTGTGAAAAATCAGTTTGAAGTGATTCCAAGGGAATATTGAAGCACAGATATCAGTATTGGGTTCTAAAATGCCAGCTAAAAATAATTAAACACCCATTAAGCCTTCAAAAGTATCAACTATGACTCATGAAGGGGAAGAAGCGCAACATTACATATCAAAGTCACAAGAGCAAGTGCACTAAATTTCGCTCTCGCAAAGAGAAAAAAAAATGAAATGGAAGTTTTGAAGAAAGGCGTGGAAGCTAAGATGGATGGTTTGAAGAAATTCATGGAAGCTATGATGGATGGCATGGAAGCTAGAATGGAAGCTAAGATGGATGACATGGAAGCTAATATCGATGAAAAAATGAAAGACAACATGGAAGACATGAAGAATGATCTAAAATCAGACATGGAAGATTTGATGACAAGGTTAATACAAGAAATGATTCCTAATGGAGGAAATATAGTAGAGGAAACTCATGATGAGAAAAAATTAAATTTTAATTGTGATTTCATAAACTCTAATGTTGGATTGAAGAACCACCATATTCCAAAGATGGATATGAGGAAGTTTTATGGCAAGGATTTCGTAACATGGTTACTACAGATGGGGCAATATTTTGATCTCAATAATGTGCAAAACACACAAAAGGGACGCATTACAACTTTCCATTTAGAAAAAAATACATTTGTATGGTATCGATGGCTTTTCTCTCATAAAAAAATTGTCACTTGGTCAATTTTTACGGAGGAAATGATAGCACATTATGAGGATACAAAAAGCACCACCTTCTTTAACCAATTGATAAATCTCAAACAAAAGGGTTCATTGGTGGAGCACATTGAGGACTTCCAAAAATTGAATATAAGGGTTGTTGATATTCCATAGGAACACATGATTGATGTCTTCATAGGGACTTCAAAGGATAACATCCAACATGAAGTTCGCATTTGGGAACCTGATTCACTGGAGAAGGAATTTAGGTTGGCAAGAAAAATTGAATGTAAAATTATGGTGATAAGGAAGCCTACCACTCACATCTATAAATATGGAAGTGTTGCTACTCCTAGACTTCCAAAACCTACAAGGTTGACACCACAAAAATTGTAAGAAAAAAGAGAAGAAGGCCTTTTCTATAGTTGTGATAGAAAGTACACTAAAGTTCATAAGTGTGCTGGGAACAAATTATTTTACATATATTGTGAAGAGGAGGAAGAAAATGAACAAGAAATTTCAAAATAAGAGGATATACACTAGGAACTAACCCTAGAAGAAGAAGAAATGAGTCTGACCATATCATGTAATTCATTGGAAGGAAATACCACTGCTCAAACTCTTAATATAGAAGTGCATATCAAGAAGAAAAAGGTAATAGTTTATTGATTCAGGTAGTACCCATAATTTTATTCATTGTAAGGTAGCCAAGGAATTGAATTTTTTCCTATACCCAACACCAAAATGTCAAGTGATGGTTGCAAATGGAGAAACTATAAATTTCTCTGGAAAATGGCATAATACCAAGCTAACCATGGGGGAATATGTATTGAATAGTCCAATGCTTTCAATTCCAATGGGAGATGCTGATGTTGTAGTAGGAGTACAATGGTTACAATCTTTAGGGACAGTAGCTTTTAATTTTCAAGAAATTTTCTTGAAATTTTTTTTCAGAAGGAAAGGAAATCGAATTACGGGGTATCACAAGCAAGCCAGGAAAGATAATAAGCTCTAATGTCATGACAAAGCTTCTGAAGAAAGAAAAACAAAGCGTAATTGCACAATTATGCTCACTAGAAGTTCCAACATCAAAATCATATATTTCTCCAGATCTCCAAAAAGTCTTGGACAATAATTCCAAGGTGTTTGAAACTCCCAAATAACTCCCACATATTCGTTATCATGATCATGCTATTCATTTGATTCTAGGAAGTGTTCCTCCAAACATGAGGCCTTACAGATATCCTTATGTCCAAAAGAGCTAAATTGGATGTATGATTGCAAAAATGTTAGAGGCTGGTATAATTCAACCTAGTCAAATTTATTTCTCTGCTCCAGTAGTATTGGTGCACAAGAAGGATGGATCATGGCGCATGTGTTTGGATTATAGGGAGCTCAATAAGCTCACTATTAAAGATAAATTTCCCATTCCTGTGATTGATGAATTATTGGATGAATTACATGGAGAAATTTATTTTACCAAGTTGGATCTTTGTTCAGGATATCATGAAATTAGAATGAAGACTAAAGATATTCTGAAAATAGCATTTTAAACTCATGAGTGTCATTATGAATTTTTGGTCATACCTTTTGGCCTTACCAATGCACCTTCTACATTTCAAGGGTTGATGAATTGCATTTTCAAACTGTTAGAAATTTTTTTCTAGTATTTTTTGATGACATACTAATCTACAAGAGGTCTTGTAAGGATCATGTTCAACATGTTGACAGGGTGCTCAAACTATTGGAGGAGAAACAATTATATGAAAAAAAATCCAAATATTTCTTAGGAGTACAAGAGGTGGAATATCTGGGTCATATTGTATCTCACGAGGGTGTTAAGGTAGACCCTAAAAAAATTAAATCCATTAAGGAATGGTTTTAAATTTTGAATATGTTCTATGCTAGATGCAAATATACTTTAAAATTCTAGGGCTTAATGAAAGTAAGATGCAGATAGAACATACCAATATATCGATGGAAGACAAGCCAAAACAGAGATAAATAATGGTTGCATTACGACGTTCAGTAGGATGATTCAACTAGAAAAGTCTCCATAAGGTCAGCCAACCTAATATGTCACACAACCCCAAGACATCTCATCAAGAACGCTCCACCAAGATGTTGCACCAAGTAACCCTAAATGCAAAATCAAGAACGTTGCTCTAGCACCATTCAAGAAGGATGAGGATGCCTCCACAAAATTTGTGTGTAAAAAGAACTCTAAGTCTCTCCAATATATAGTCATCTGTGGGGTTTGTGACACATGTCTTATGCATGTGGGATAAATCAAGCTCACCTTGCACATGTGGAATAAATTCAAACTACATGTTCTTGTCATCCGATCAAGATGATCTTTAGATCAATCTTGCACCTCTCAGAAAGAGGAATCCAATAAAGATATTGGCATTTTCATCTGAGCATCATAACATGGATTTTGGACCTAGTTGCCCAAAATTAACACTCCCTCTTAACTAGGGAGAACTCCATCCACCAGTGCCATCCAAAAATTGTGCGTCATCCTACCATAACTTGCTTTGTTCGCTTCTTTATTTCAGAAAAAAAGGTGATTCACAAATACATGACTCCTGCCTAACCCGAAGTCAGCTCAGAGGTCTGAAACCTCTATAGGACTCAAAGGAGTCACATACTAATTCAAAGTTGGTTTAACTGACCCAAAATCAGATGGAGGTCTGAAACCTCACTTTAACTCAAGGGAGTCATATACTAACCTGAAGTTAGTTTAACTGACCCGAAGTCAGTTGGAGGTCTGAAACCTCACTAGACTTGATCCTAGATCAAGTGGTTGGACACGTGCCATCCTAGACATAGAGGGTATGGAAATCTCCGATGCATCCATTAGTCTTTGCTACTAGTCTCTATATTTTCACACCTCATTAACCAAATGAGAGGTACTTCCCATGAGTCTAGGTTTCCATGGGTAGGATGCATGCAGGTCATAGATCAGAGAGAGGTGAAACAACTCAATATCATAACGGTGGGGCAGAAGCACACCAACAAGGTTCAACAAGCCTAGCCTTATGTTTTCTTATAGCTCCAAGAAGCCATCCCCAAAGCCCCCTAGAGCTCCCAGAGCTCATTGTCCAATAGGACCCTCAAAATAGGGTCGTTCCACAATTCCAAAATTCTCACAGAAGTTTAGGAACATGACCTTCCCCAAGGGATCTGTGAGAATATCCGTGACTTGCTCATCAGTTCCTATATGATCGAGCCTTACAGCGCCTCGCTGTACCATATCCAAGATAAAATGGTACCAGACATAAACATGCTTGGATTGATCATGGAACATGAGATTCTATGACAAATGAATCCCCCTCTGGTTATCACAAAGGATAACGGTGGCATCTAGCACATGCTCAAAAAACTCACTGAAGAGCTTTCGCAACCAAGTGGCTTCAGAAGAGGCCATACACACTGCACTGTATTCGGCCTCGGCGGTGCTCAAAGCTACCGACTTCTGCTTCCTTCTCGAAGTAGACCCAAGTTTGAAGCACCATCTAGATGTGCTCTTGCGATCCACCAGACTGCGAGCTCAATCAACATCAGTATATCCATGGAGTCTCAAAATCTCAATAGTGTATCTCAGCCCATGGTCTATCGTTCCCCAGAGATATATTAAGAGTTTCTTGGCACCAACTCAGTGAATGTTATGAGGATCAACCATGTTTTGACTCAAAGTGTTCACTGCACAACATACATCCAGATGGATGTTCCCTAAGAACATCAGGGCCCCTACGAGTTGTCGATATTTAGTAGGATTTTATAGCAAGGGCCCAACAACATTTCCACTCAACTTCTTAAATTTTAGCTGCATCAGTGTCGATACGGACTTACAGTCCACCACACCAAAAATTTCTAGCAGCTTCAAAATATATTTTGCTTGATAGAGGAAAATCTCGCCAGGTCTCTGCAAAACCTCCAGGCCTAGGAAATAACGCATAGGTCCTAGGTATTTTATCTCGAATTTGGAAGATAGCTCCCTCTTACACTGATGAATGAGAGGGTCAGCACTTTTTCAGGAAGAGATCTTCCAGATAGAGAACCAAAATGAGAGGCTTTTCTCTATCAATCCTTAAATTAAAGGTTCAGATCAACATTAATTCGAGTGAAGCTTGTCTTCATCAAGTAGCTATCTATCCTCTCATCTCAAGCCATGTGGGCTTGCTTCAACCCATAGAGGGCTTTATTCCACCTGCATACATGAGAGTCTCTACTCTGGACTTCAAACCCTAGAGGTTGCTTCACATACACATCTTCCTTTATCAAACCATGCGAAAAAAACGGTCTTCACATCCATCTGATGTGCACTCCATCCTTGCACAGCAGCAATGGAAATAATAAATCATCATAATATATGCCTTCCTTGAGAGAAGCCTCGGGAAAAAAATATTTCCTTTTACTTTTTACCACTCCCATCAGATCCATGCTTGATCTTATAGAGCCATTTCAAGGTGAAAACAGCTTTGTCCTATGATCTTGTGACCACATCCCAGACATCATTCTTCATAATGGACTCATACTCTTTGTGCATAGCATCCTTCCATACTTTATGCTTTACGACTTCCTTAATGATCGAGGCTCATATTGTACAATGGCTGCTAGATACCCTTGGTATCTATTCAGCTTCTTTCTTTACACAGAATGTACCCTTTTTGGGGCCATATGTCTCTCTTCATTCTTGATAGAATCTCGGAGCCATGAGGGTCTTCTCTTCATTCTTACAGCAGTGGCATTTGCTCAGGATAATATACAGTTGAGGTCTCCCTCTTAATGCAAGCTCCTCTGCAAAAGTCATTGAACTCATATGACTCACATTCGGTGCTATTATTATACATCACTATCATCTTCATTATAGCCATACTGCCATACACTACTGAAGATATCAAACTTCATGGTCATATATATATTTTCCATGTGCCACTGAAGATACCATAGATCAATTTCATATAGATTCTGCCGTCTGTCATATGGTGAGGTCATATATACTCTTCCATAACTCAAATATTTTGTTAATGCCCTAAACACTCCAACAACTCCCTAGAAGATTGTGGCGTCACCTCCACAAGATCCTCCTTCCTAAGATGTTCATGATGGAAAATTTCCTCAGTTGTCCCAATAATGTCTTCCAAGACACTTCAACCAGGATGCCTAAAGGTGTCCTCACAATGGTTCCTCCAAATTATTTAAGATCTGGCCAACGATCTTCTCCAGTATGCCCTCTGTCAAGATATTCTTCACTTGTACACCCCTCCATGTTCAATGTTCACTACTTTAATGTCAAAATATTTTACTACTAATTCATTATTATTCATAGGACTGTAATGGTTAATGTTTTTATTCCCTCACAAATCTGAGCCTTCCGAAGGGAGATAGGTATAAGGCATCGTGAAGGCATCCAAACTGTCCTTCAATAGTTTTTGTAACTATATGTATATTATGTTCAAGGGATCTAACAAGTAGTTACCATTCTTCAAGAACCGTTGTCCTCTAATTTGTGACAGGTGCAAGCTGAAACAAATCTATCCCTTCCAAAATGTTGTCCACAATTTTTGTCTTGCTTTCTGAACCCTCCACACAAGTTATCCATAGGACTGAACTTATAAAAGTTAGAAGTCAATTTTTAACCCTTGACCGAAACACAAAAAAATAAGGCAGTATGTCCTCTTCACAGGAGACAGGTTGAGTTTCAAGGTATATTTGCTATAACAAGTAGGAGAACCTAATGTTTCAGTCCTCTGCAATTGAGATCACTTCAGGTGGACCGACCTTCCTTCTGCTGTGACAGTTGTCTGCATACAATGATGTAGTTTACGTATGCATTGACCAACCCAAAACAAATTCGTCAATCAATTTTTTTGTTTGTTTGTACAATTTCATATTAAGAACTTCAATGTTAGTCTTTGAATTCAAATGCGAGTCTTCGAACACTTATTTTTGTACCCATAAATAGATATGATATTACAGTTCGACCAATTTGCAAACTTAATTTTGAAATCCGGTTGAGCTGGAACAAAGATTGATTCTTCCGTCTTCCATCCCTGCAAGCTCGACACCTGAGGTTTAAATGATTGTATCGAGCCTGAAATTCTGAGACGATGGCTCAACTGTCTTAGTCGGCTCCTTTTCGGCGTGTTTTGAATTAAATTTTTCTTCGCGGGTCCACAAATTCGATACTCCGCTACCACGATGCCTCGTCTGCCTGCGGGTTCAAACTCATCCAACCTACCCATATTTTCAATGTACAATGCATCCAACGCTTAGCAATATTCAGCATAAAATCTGATGAGGCCACTCCATCAAAAACTTCCTATAATCCCACCTATGTCACGAATGTTCTAACTCAGCCTTAAACACAATGGCCACCGAGTGCAGTTATACCTCGGCCGTTGCCAATATTCGACGCAAACTTATTTTATGAGTTTTCGGTTTAATCCATGACCCTCGTACAATAGACTTGGCCAAAAAAAATTTAAAATTTATTTAAACATTCCATGGCCCCACCAACCACTTAGCTTCAGCTTCTCACTTGATTTTGTGCATTTGTCTTATCAACAAATTTTGATGATGATGAAATTTGGGGGCTTCGATAAGCTATAGTTTAGCTTATGCTCCCATTGTTGTTGTTTGAGATAATGCCAAAATATACATAGTGAATAGGAGAAGCCCGAGCCATAATATATGTGATAAAGTGCTGCGACGAACCATATGCCAAGTTTTTGTGTCGCTCAGATCCCTGCCATTTTTCTTTTCGCTACTACTGATAAATTATTAGACCCAGTTTCATCCCTAGGTAAGCCATGAGCCTTCTTTGCTCATTCGATAATCGCTGTATAGAGGAAGGAAAATATGTGGCTTCATATGATGGAATTGGGATCTTTTCCATCAAACCCTTTCTCAAACAATGGCTGTCAAATTTAGTCAGATTGAACGCGGGGCCTCAGAAATTATTTGGATTTTCCTCCGAATCCTTCCGCCATGCAGGGTAAATTAATCATATTACAAAATTTGTGATATCCCTATACATAGAACATACAACGTTTATGAAAGAGGACATCCTTTCAAATACACCAAACTGAAATGGATGACCAGACTTGGGCTTTCCTCGCTTGACATGTCGTAACGCTGCCTACAACAACTTGCTATGGCCTGCGGCCTAGCATAGCAGCTTGCTGTAGTTGCGGCCTCCTGCAAATAAAACCCAAATAGACATCTATTCTCACTTACAGCTGCTCATCTCATTGCCTTAGATTCTAAACAATATGGGCTTTGTCTTCTCCTTACCTCTGATACCATGTTAAATTTTGAAGATGTTCTATGCTAGATGTAAATATATTTTAAACTTCTAAGGCTTAATGAAAGTAAGATGGAGATAGAACATACCAATAGATCAATGGAAGACAAGCCAAAACAGAGATAAAGAATGGTGTATTTACAGTGGTCAGAAGAATGATTCAACCAGCAATGTCTCCATAAGGTCATCTAACCTAATGTGTCACACAAGCACAAGACGTCTCATCAAGAACGCTCCACCAAGATGCTGCACCAAGAAACCCTAAACGCAGAATCAAGAACACTGCTCCAGCACCATGTAAGAAGGAAGAGAATGCCTCCACAAATGTGTGTGTAAAATGAACTCCAAGTCTCCCCAATATATATTCATCTATGGGGGTGTGTGACACATGTCTTATGCACGTGGGATAAATCAGGCCGACCTTGCACATGTGGAATAAATTCAAAATACATGTTCTCCTCACCCGATCAAGATGATTTTTAGATTGATCTTGCACCTCTCCGAAAGAGGAATACAATAAAAATATTGGCATCATCATATGAGCATCACAACATGGATTTTGGACCTAGTTTCCCAAAATTAACAAATGGAGAGTCCCCAAAACCATAAAGTAGTTACACAGATTTCTCGGGTTAACAGGGTATTATCGAAATTTTGTTAAGAATTATGGGAGAATAGCAGCACCTATAACAACATTATTGAAGAAAGATGCATTTTCATGGAATCCTGAATAGCAGTGCCTCTAACAACATTGTTAAGAATTATGGGAAAATAGCAGCACCTATAACAACATTATTGAAGAAAGATGCATTTTCACGGAATCCTGAAGCAACTAAGGCCTTCGAACATCTTAAAGAGGCAATGTGCCTATCACCAATCTTAGCCATGCTATACATCACAAAAACCTTTATTGTGGAATGTGATGCCTCAGGAAATGGAATTGGTGGTGTTTTAATGCAGGAAGGAAGACCCACTAGTTTTTAAAGTCATCCAATCAAAGGAAAGTATTTACAAAAAGCTATTTATGAGAAGGAAATGCTGGAAATACCACATGCACTAAAGTAATGGCAACCTTACCTAATGGGAAGAAACTTCAAGGTAAAAATTTATCATGATAGTCTTAAACACTTTTTGGAACAAAGATTATCTTCAGAAGTGCGGAAAAAATGGGTCACAAAGATGTTGGGTTTTGACTTTGAAATCATCTACAAAAAGGGAAGCTAAATGTTGTTGCAGATGCACTCTCAAGAAAGGATGAAGAGGTGGAAGCATTGCTTTGTTTCATTTCTATTATCCAACCAGATTGGATAACCCAAGCAAGGGATGAATGGAAGAAGGATGAAGAAGTGTGGACACACATTCAAAATTTGCAGTAAGATCCTAGTACATCTTGTACATTTATTTGGAAAAATGAGTCCTTATGGTACAAAGATCACTTATATATTTGCAAGAATTCCCAACTAAAGCAAAATATTCTTTTGGAATTGCACACTTATCCTTTAGGTGGACACTCAAGATTTTTAAAAACTTACCACAGGGTGAAGAAATAATTTTTTTGGGATGGCCTTAAATCTGATATTCAAAAGTTTGTTGCAGAATTTTTGGTTTTCCAGAAAAATAAAGTTGAGAGAAGTAAGACCCTCGGTATTATACAACCTTTATCCATTCCAATTAAATGTTGGGAGGATATTTCAATGGATTTTATCACAGGTGTAGGTTTTAACCCTATATAGAAATTATCTATGAATGAATCTTTAGAAAAAAAAATAAACAATAGAGATTTTCCCCTACATCCCAAATTAGGACGACCAAATTTATTTTTCATTATATTCCTTTTAGTGTTACAACACATATATATACATGCCCAAGCATACATAAACTCCAATACATTAACTCTAGATTAGAACATAACCGTATTTCCCTTGACTGGATCTACAAAATACCAGGGGCCAAAAACCATCATGCCCCAAAACCATGTGCAAACCCATGCACAAAACCATGGGCGGGTCCACCCATCGAAAAATAAGGACCAAATTTTTTTTTCCCGGGACGTTGCCCTGGACCCTGACAGGGGGGGAAATCACCCCTCCTATTACCCCCCCGCGCGTCACTATTCTTGGAAAGAATATAAGACAAACCCAACATTCTCCCACTTGTTGTTTCTTTCCGCAGGGGGCCACAGGAGAGCTGAGTCATTAGCCCAGCTTTGCAACATCCATTGTTTCTCTACACCAAGAGAACTTCTGAGTGCTCACAGACTTTGTCAATGCATCTACAACATTCTTCAAAGTGTCCACTTTTACCAGCAACACCCTTTTAACTTCAACCATATATCTCACAAAGTGATATTGAACATCAATGTGCTTTTTCTTTGAATGATAAGCAGGGTGCTCAGCCAAGAAAATTGCACTTTGGCTATCACAGTCTATCCTTATAGCTTGCTGCACCAACCCCATACTTGCACACAATCTCTGCAACCAAACTTCTTCCTTGCTTGCATGAGTGGCTACCATGTATTCTTCCTCTGTAGTTGAAAGAGCCACTACAGATTGTCTTTTACTCATCCAGCTGACTGCACCTCCAAATAGGCTAAACACATACCCACTTGTAGATCTTCCTTGGTCCAGATCTCCAGCCTAGTTTGCATCAAAAAAACCATGAATGTCCAACACTCTTTCCAATCATGGTCTTCCCTGGTAGCACAAGCCATAATCACTAGGGCCACACAAATATCTAAAAACCCGCTTCACTGCTGTCCAATGCTCCTTCCTTGGGTTTGACATAAACCTGCTCAGTACTCCCACTGCATGTGCAATGTCTGGTCTAGTACATACCATTGCATACATCAGGCTACCCACTGCACTTGCATATGGAACACGAGACATATCCTCCTCTTCTTCTTGTGTCTTGGGACACTGTTCCGCAGACAGCTTTGTACCTACAGGAATCGGAACATTCACCGGTTTACTATCCTGCATATTGAACCTCTACAATATAGTCTTGAAATACTTCCTCTGTTTTAACCAGAGCTTCCTCTTTGCCCAATCTCTCTTAATTTCCATGCCCAAAATATAGTTTGCAACACCAAGATCCTTCATGTCAAATTTGGAGAACAGTTGGGTCTTCAAATCTTGTATAATTTCTTTTTCATTTCCAATCAACAACATATCATCTACATACAAGACCAAATAAATAACATGGTCACCAATTAATTTAAAATAAACAAAGTGATCCTCCTTGCTTCTGGTGAAGCCAAGTCCCCGTATATAGGTATCAAATTTCTGATACCATATCCTTGGTGACTGTTTTAACCCATACAGAGACTTCTTTAACCTGCATACCAGCTCTTTCTTCCCCTTCACCATAAATCCTTCAAGTTGTTTCATGTAGATCTCCTCTTCCAGATCCTCATGAAGAAATGTTTTCTTCACATCCATCTGTTCTACCTCAAAATCAAATGCAGCAACAACAGATAAAAGTAATCTAATAGAAGTAAATTTGGCAACAGGAGAAAAAATATCACCAAAATCAATTCCCCTCACCTGAGAATAACCTTTTTCTATCAACTGAAATCTGTATTTCTCCACCTTTCCTTCTACATTCATCTTCTTCTTAAACACACATTTTCTCCCGATGGGCTTCCTTATAGTCGAAAACTCCACTAGATCCC
This sequence comes from Pinus albicaulis, assembly GCA_034641835.2. Classification (NCBI taxonomy): domain Eukaryota; kingdom Viridiplantae; phylum Streptophyta; class Pinopsida; order Pinales; family Pinaceae; genus Pinus; species Pinus albicaulis. The sequence goes on from CM076581.1 coordinate 1,080,514,868, forward strand.
ATGCCTCATTTTTATGCAAGGATGCCATTTCATCAACCATGGCCTTCTTCCAGAGTTTTCCATCCTCTGAATCTACTGCCTCCCTGACGGTTCTGGGATCATCATTAGTTATAGTTGAAGCAAAATTTCAACAAAAAGTAGATGAACTATACATTTCTGGTTGTATTCTTTTCCGAATTGATCTTCTCACAGCTGGAGCTTGTGGCTCTTCCTCTTTTGATTCTTCTTCTATTGTAGATTCCGATTCATCTTCCTTTAGCTCAAACTCTACCTTCTTAGGTTCCTTTGGTAGGACTTCATGTTTAACAATATCTTTCACCTCTCTAAACACCACATCTCGGCTATACACAACCTTCGTTGTTTTCGGGCTGCAAAACTTGTAACCCTTTAAACCATCCTTATACGCAATAAAGATGCACCTTTCAGATTTATTATCCAACTTGCTCCTTTTCTCCCTTGGAACATGTACATATGCATCACATCCAAATGCCCTCAGATGTGAAAGAGATGGTTTCTTACCAGTCCATACCTCATGTGGAGTCTTATCCTCCAACGCTGATGAAGGTGATCTGTTAACCAAGTAACATGCAGTCTCCACTGTCTCTGCCAAAAATTCTTGTCCTAACCCGGTTCTTGCCTTTTCCATCAGCGTACTGTTCATTATTTCTGCAACTCCATTTTTCCGAGGTGTGTATGAAGTAGTATTCTGCCGTGCTATACCACACTTCTTACAGAACTCTTCAAATTCCTTCTTGCAGAACTACCCACCATTATCTGTCCTCAACACCTTTATCTTCTTCTCTGTCTGGTTTTCCACCAGAGCCTTAAATTATTTAAATATGTCAAAGACTTAAAATTTCTTCCTCAAGAAATATATCCATGTATTCCTTGAGAAGTCATCTATGAATGAAACATAGTACATAGAATTACCGAGTGATGGAACCGACACAGGTCCAAACACATCACTATGCACAAGCTCTAATATCTTGTTTGCCCTCTTAGCACCAGAAGGAAAACTCACCCGATTCTGCTTCCCATATGCACAATGTTCATAGAAATTGAAATCCAAAGAGATATTAGATATACCTTCTACCATACCATTTCCATGCAGTATCCGAACGCCCTTCTCTCCAATATGTCCAAGCCTTTGATGCCAAGCATGGTCTTTTTTCCAGAGACCGCTAGGCTTTCCGCACCACTTTCGGGAACCACAGAATTGTTGCACCCATAAATAATAGTGCTACCCTGAAGCTTGTACAGAGTTCCAATCTGAACTCCCCGCATTAATACCAGTGCTCCCCGAACCATCTTATAGGAATCTTTCTTGAACACTGCTTTTACACCTACATCATCCATCTTGCTTAAAGAAATCAGATTTCTAGCCAATGTAGGAATGTGCAGAACACCATGAAGTGTTCTAATCCTTCCACCTTGTAGCTTCAACTTGAATTTTCCATGTCCAATGATTTTGGCCTTTCTATCATCACCTAAGAAGACATCAATGCCATCATATTTCTCATACTCGCAGAACCACTCCCTATGAGGAGTGAAGTGAAAGGATGCACCCGAGTCAATCAACCATGACTCATGATCTACATGTGTATTTGAAGAAGAAGCCAAATACACATCCCCACCTTCATCCGAGATGGTTTTTGCCTCTGCAGAAGGAGCATCATCAGATCCCTTTCCTTTCTCATGAGCTTTAGACCTACAATCCTTTTTGTAGTGCCCTTCATTTCCGCATTTCCAACACACCTTTACAAACTTTCCAGGAGATTTAGATCTCCCACTCGAAACCTTATTCCTGTTTCTATTTTGGGACCTTCCTCATACAGATAAGGCATCTCCATTCTGACCCTCCATATTTCTCCGTCTCATTTCCTCCAACAACAAGGCTGAGACAATATCATCAAAATTCAAGGTAGTTGTATTGCTACCTATTGCAATAACCAGACTGTCCCACGAGTCTGGTGGAGAACACAACAAACTGATGCACTTATCTTCATTTGATATTTTAATATCAACAGATGAAAACTGACTTACCACAGTATTGAAGGCATTCAAATGCTCTATCACCGAGTCTCCATCCTTCATCCTCAGGTTATATATCTTTTTCTGCAGGAACAATTTATTCACCAGAGACTTAGATTGGTACCAAGCCCCAAGTTTTTCCCACAAGGTCTTTGTCGTAGCTTCCCCAGATACATTCAACAATACTAAATCTAAGACACATAACCGTATTGTGCTCTTTACCTTCCGATCCAGTTTCTTCCAATATTCATCTGACATTGACATGGGTTTCGTACCCAGATCTACCGTGATCCACTGGTCGTTATCCACCAACAGATCCTCCATCTTGAGCTTCCACAACTCAAAACTCTGATCATTAAATTTCTCAATCTCTATCTTCCTGCTGCTCCCCATCTTCTTTCACCGCAAGAATCGATCCTGGAGATCTCCCACTGAACAGGGTCTACCTCAGGTGCGAGCAAAAAACCCCTCAGCAGCAAAGGTGTCCCCTTGAAGTCGAAACAGCTCTGATACCAAATGTAGGTTTTAAACCTGTACACAAATTATCTATGAATGAATCTTTAAAACAAAAAATAAACAATAGATATTTTCCCCTGGATCCCAAATCAGGACGTCCAGCTTGATTTTTCATTATATTCATTTTAGTGTTACAACACATATATATACATGCCGAAGCATACATAAACCCCAATCCATTAACCCTGGATTAGAACATAACCGTAGTTCCCTTGACCGAATCTACAAAAAACCGGGGGCCAAAAACCATCATGCCCCAAAACCATGTGCAAACCCATGCACAAAACCATGGGTGGGTCCGCCCACTGGAAAATAAGGATCAAATTTTTTTTCTCGGGTTGCTGCCCCGGACCTTGACAGGGGGGGCTATCGCCCCCCCTGTGACCCCCTCGTACGTTGCGCCCAGCGCAACGTATAGGGGGGATATCGCCCCCCTTGTTACCCCCTCGCGTGTGACTAGTCGTGGAAAGAATATAAACAAACCCAACAACATGTTTATGTAATTTCGAAGGAAAGAGTGTCATCATAGTGGTAGTTGATAGGCTTACCAAGTATTCACACTTTTGTGCATTACCTCATCCATTTAAAGCAAGTACAGTTGCTACTTCATTTATGGAAACAATTCAAAAGCTACATGGAAACCCGAAGATTATTGTAAGTGACAGAGATCGCATTTTTACTAGAAAATTTTGGACATAATTATTTTCTTGTTTGGGTACTCAACTAGCTCATAGCTCATGTTATCATCATCAATCTGATGGTTAGACCCAGATAGTGAATAAATGTTTGGAAGGATATCTTTGTTTTTTTGTATCTGATAAGCAAGCATAATGGGTAAAGTGGTTACCTCTCGTTGAATGGTGGTATAACACTTCCTTCCATACTGCAGCAAAAATGACCCCATTTATGGAACTTTATGGATATCATCCACCATCCATCACATATTATTTAAGAGAAAATTCTAAGGTTCAAGCAGTGGAAGATCACATCGAGCATCAAAAATAATTTCTCCAACTCTTAAAGGAGAACCTAAATTTAGCACAAAATCGAATGAAACAATAGGCAGATTAACATCACAGTGAGAGAAGTTTTGATGTAGGAGATTGGTTATTTTTACCACTACAACCATACAAGCAAATGTCCCTCAATCAAGCTAAGAAGGATAATAAATTATCTCCAAAGTACTATGGTCCCTACAAGGTGTTGCAAAATATTGGTACTATGGCATACAAATTGGAGCTTCCCACTTCTTCGCGACTGCATCTAGTTTTCCACGTTTCATGCTTAAAGAAGGTTATAGGGGACAAAATTCCAGTTCAAACAATATTACTATAACTTGATGAGGAAGGAAAAATCATATTGGAACCTGAAGCAGTCACGGAAACAAGAACTCGACAGCTACGAAATCAATCAATTTCAGAGTATCTCATCAAATGGAAGAACTTACCCACTGAAGATTCTACACAGGAGGATGAGGATTTTATATAGAAGCACCTGAAGCTACAAAAGCATTAAGGAAAACAAATTTTTGAAGGAGAGGGGAATGTTAGGTCCCTATATTACTAGTATAGTCCCTTATTGTTGTTAGAGTAACCCCCTTATTGTTATTGTTGTACCCCTATAACCCCAATATTTTTATTATTGTGCCCTTACATTGTTATTGTTATGTCAGCTAGGATTATATTGTGGCCCCATGGACTCTTATATATAGAAGGAGGTTTTGGCATTTGGATAATCAAATAAATGTTCATTTATGTAATGTAAAGGAGATTTCCCCCTCGAAGTGGCTTATTTATAAGGCATTGATCTCTCTTTTCTTCTATTTTTGGAGTTGGTTTCATAACATAGGTCAGGGGACATTCATGATTCAAGACCACATGCACAAGCATGGAAACTAACTGTCCACCTTAAAAATGGTTTGTTTACAGAGAACCATGCCCCCCTAATCTCCCCATATGCATAGTATTCCAACATATACAAGAAACAAGTGGAGTGAGGATATATTTCCACATGCTCCCAACATGACTTCATGTTTGAATCATGTGTCAAAGGAGATTCACGGTAAGCCATTTATGTGAAAAAAGGATTTTATTCGATTACTAGTGATACATATTTTTCGTTTTACGGACTTAAAGAGTTGACTCCCAAATCCTTATCCAAGGCCTTACATCATGTTTTAGTGTAGGTTTTCCACAAATGTATAATGTCTATATGTACTTTTTTAGTGCTTTATTTTAGGGTTGATGTTACTTAGGGTTATTAAGTGGAGATTTAATGAGATGTAGATGACTCTTTACCAATCTAAAATGATAGATGCAACATTTCAATTCAATCAAAGTAATCTATGGAAAGGTAAGAGAGACATATTTCTTCTTCAAAAACCTTATACTATTTTAAATAACACTCCAAATCAATGAATCATTTAAGATACAAATATAATATAACATGCATTTATCCAATCCAAAACAACTATGAATGTGAAACTAAGGGCATCAAAAGAAATAAATAAACCCTATTTTTATTATATATGAAATGTGAAAATTTACCTATCTAATCATAGAAACATAGATACATACATAACCAACAAAAAAATTTGATGGTTTTAGGATAATGTTTATGATAGAGAAGCCAAAAACCTCCATTTTCACTATGAGCCAACACACCCAAACCGAAGATGCAATATCTAGGGAAGTGCATTGATTTTGCTAATTCCTCATTAAACAAAAGAAAATAGTATTGATCACTTACCCAAATAAAAAATAAAACACTCAAAACTCCATTGGAAATTTTTCTCACCAAATATTTCTAACCTTGATTGTGGAGGAGTTAGGTCCTTAAGGGCCTTATATATAAAAGGTATATTTAAAAAAAAGAAGAAAATACTCATATTTCACCACAAATTTCCTTTTATAGGAACCATAGTTATTTTATAGGGTACCTTGATTGATGGTTAGGCATCCATTGCTTGTTACATTCTTGCAATAAGCGATAGAGAGGGTAATGTCACTCTTTCAACAAACAAATATAGAAAGAAAGGATAGAGTCAAGTGTTTTGCTCAAATTAAGACAATATCTAACATTGGATCAAAGGTGGATCTAACTCAAAAGTAATCTAAACAAGATAGAAAAAATAGTAAATACTAAAGTATAAAAATAACCAATGATCAACAAGAATTTAAGGACAAATACAAAGGATTCATTCCCAATTCTTATTGACAAAATTTTACTCCTACGACTTAGAATCCAGCTCCATAGATTTTCTCAAGATCTGTGCAAGTGGAGGGGTGGAATATTCCCTAAATATCCTTAGAGATAAATTCTAACATGCTTTTATAAATTAAGTGGTAGAAAAATATGTTGCATATGTTTTACCCCTAAATATTTATGGTGACCTCCACTGTTGTAGTAGTTGAGAATCCTTCTCTAGAACCTAGATTTTTTTCCTCTCCTACTCACACATGCATATTGCGCACAGGAAAAAAAAAAAAAAAGTATATCCTCCTACCAAAGTACTAATAGAGTAAAATGTTATATCTAAATCAGATTATCAAAATTAATTTAAATCCAAGGGAATACATACAACATATGACAAAATTTTCTGGAGAATAATCAATCCTGCATTAAGAAGAGTATAACAACTTAAAATTATACCTTGGGTGCATGAAATAACTTCCAATACCTTGGCCTAGACTCCTCCTTGGTTTAAATTAATGTTTCCTATAGCATGTATGCAATATCCTTGATAATTTAACCAACATTTCATTTCATGTCTTGCATGATTCTTCTTCCCGTAGGAATTGCCTCACTATGTGGACATTTACAAGGATATGGGAAGATAAATGCAGACATCTAGGTCCTAAATAAGTTAATACTTCATTGGGGTACTGTTGAGGCTCCATGGCAATGAAGCAATGCTTGTGTTCCTAAAGTGACTCTGCCAGGTTATTGTCCAAGCCTGCTAGATATAGAGAAAAACCATAGATGAAAACTCATAGTATGATTATCTTTAACTCATGATTGCATATTACCATTATGTTCACTGAAAAAATTATGATATGGCTCACTTTATGTATGTTATGCCAAGTAAGGAAGCATATAAGACTCTACCGTTAACTCGGTAAAATGGGGAACTGAGGTGACTCATTGGTTAGATCAATACTTCTTAAAGGATTGATACTTCATGCATGGAATGAAACCAAAAAAGAGAAGTTGAGTTTATCCCTGTGTTGTCATTGCGAAAATTACCCTCCAATATTCATGCCTAATCTAATTTTGGAGCCTACATGAAATATTGTTCCAAGCTACCTAGCATCGTGACAATGTTTTCTTGAATACCCTTTTGTTATCTCTAAGCGCCATTTCCTCCTAAGTCAAATTTTTCTAAGTTTCTTCATATTATCTTTAGGAGTACTTGTGTCGTCTTATCTAAAGATAGGAAAATAAATATTTTTTCTTGAATTAGTAGTTAGCTTGTTTGGAATGCATCACACACACAATAGAGGAAAAAAATACAAATTTATAATGAATGTGCACTTCTTTGACATAAAGAACCACAGTTTGTTGGAATTGCAAACTCCCTGGGAAAAAGCACACTCTGAACCAACAATGGGCTCACTCCTTGTTAAATAGAACTGCGCCCTAGTTGAGTGCATTCCTTGAGCTCAGTGAGTGTGCCCTCCAACCCAATTGCACTTTGTTTTGTCAAGGGATGTGCCGTTTTCATTCTCATGCATGCACTTTTCTTATTGCAGATGGCCGCATTCCTAGAATATAGGACCCCACTCTCACTTCAATTCACTAACTCACTAGTTTATTGACAAGTGATAAGCATGCATAAAATTTCTTTTCATGTAAATCTATTTATACTCAGGCTAGTTATTCATTCTTTCTCACAAATAATTCTCTTTTGGGTTGGGCATAGCTATTTGAATAAAATAGCTCTTCATCGATGTTCATTTCAAGTAAGTTTTCCATGTCTCTTTTCTTGTTTTCTTTTGGTGTTTTTGCAGTCGTTCTTGTTTTCTTTGTTGGTGTTTCAATCATTTTATTTTATTTTCTAGCGATTTTACCCATTATTCCTAGTACAAATTTTTGTTTGTTGTCGCAAGTAGTTTTCTTGTGCCTCTTCGCATTTCATGACCTTTCACCTTCTGGTCATGATTACGACAAAGCCTTTAATCACTTGCATGCCATCCCTCTCAGTATTAATGATTAGATTCTCCTAATTATGCTAAAAAATCAGAGTTCTCATAATGACACAAAACCTGAATTACCGAGTAGTGTTTGTCGTTCTGAATCTAGTGCAACTCATTTCATACAAAATCGACTCAGTATGGATTCATAAACGAGTTTTGTTTATTTTTTTTAAACATGAAAATTTGGTAAATTTTTTTTAAACAGGGAGCCCAGTGAGCAGTCCACACAACTGATGTGGCATGCTAACTAGGCAGGTCAATAGGTTGGTCAACCATTTCTCCGATGAATGTATGACTACTAAGTGGCAGAGTTTGGCTGGTGTGAGTTGGAATGTTGGCATTGGCTGTGTTGAGGCCAATAACGAGGAGGCACATCACTGAACGTAGGGTCGCCACGTGTCCCTCTCATGGAAGTATAAAATTATGGTGAAGGACTAGAGGGACAGGATAGAGGTCAAACCCAAGACCTCCGTGTGTCATTAGAACTCTCCTATTCCATGAGTCTTACCTATATTACAACTATGCATATATTTGAATTTTATGTAATGCACTGTTGGGGGGAAGTGGGGGTTAACCCCCAAGCCATGTAACCTATTACCAAGACCACTAGTAGAGCAGGAGGGCGCTTATCCTTATGTGGATAATTAAAATCATAAGCATGTTTATTAAGCCTTAATCCTTGCTTAATTAATGATAAATTGGAGTTATGAACAACACCATTACTACATTAATATGGTTTAATTAATAGCTAAGTGGGGTTTTATTAACAATAAACCGATTTAGTTGGTGGCTTCAATAAATCCGATGGATTTTCCTAAATTTAGTGCCAGTTAGCCCAATTCGGGACCAGTTAGCTAATTTTGGGGAGGAAATTGTGGATCAGACTTGGGGAAGTCATAACTCAGCCATTTTTCTACCAAATGAGGAGTAGAAAGAGGCTAAGGCACCATTTTTTAGTGTTATGGACTCAATGAAATATCTTTCAGGAGTAGAAAAGCATTGTAAAAACATCATTTTGAAAATTTGAGCATAATATAGTGGCCCAAGCCATGGAAGATGGACCAAGGAGATGTAGCCCAGGATGGGTGAACTCCTTCATCAAATCTCTGTGTTGATGTGTTGTATGGTGATGTACTATAATTTTTATTGTTTTTGATCAGTCTTTGTTTTATGTTAAATTTTTCATAAAATTAACATAAAAATAACTCATGAGACTTAGTAACTTGCAAGAGAACTTGAACCCTTAAGCACACGTAAAACATTTGTTTCAAAATTTGAAAGAGGAATTAGCACAACATTACTAAAAAACCTTAATCAGATCAATTAATGTATTTTTATCTTTATTGCAAGTATCTGTAAGCTAATTTCAATCCGTTTCAAGCAACAGTGCACCTCTGCAAGTGAAGACCTTGTTTTCCTGGAAACAGTTGTCGAGAAAGCTCAGTTCATTTCAAAAGTGCACTCTATAGAGACACATGATTTTTTTTCTCGAGAATTGTGCACTCATTGAGTGCATCACACATCTTGAAGAAAAATCATGCCTCTTTGTTCATTGATGGCTCACCGTGTGCCATCCCAAGTTCCTCTTGAGCGCACATCGCATTGGAAAGGGCCATGTTTGACCCCGTGGTCCTTTAGCTTGCACCCTCCCTCATCTCTATCTTTGTTGAGTACACAGTGCACTTACAATCAAAATTGAGCCTCCCTTCAACCTTGGGTTTGTGCCATACACCCTTTATGCCTCTATCTCCCTTTCCTTGAGCGCATATCACCTATTGAAGCCTCATTTGATCCTTAACACTTAATTGTTTCATTGACATGCAACCTCCTTTTTCTTCATGTAATTTTCTTGCCTCATCTATGTGGGTAAATCAAATTTCCCTTTGAAAACTATTTGTTGAGTTATTTCTTGTAATAGATAGAGAATTTATTAAAGATAATCTATTATCACCATGAGTGTACTCCCACGTGCAGGTGTTCGAGCTACAAGTCTTATTACTCTCCCATCCTATTTTGGAATGATGCCTCCCACTACCTATCAAGTGACCTCAAAAGATTTTTTACAATCAAGTATTTAGGAGATAATACATACACACAATGCTTTATATACAAATATTTTGAAGTCACATGGAAAAATACTTAATACATATTGATTCAAAAGTAGTTCCTTGAGAAATTAGAAGTCAAGGAAGTCTATATAAACATAAATTTTTCCCCGATACATAGGATTTCATGTAGGCTTGTCGTGATCCCTTGTGCAGAGAAAATTGAATGGATGTTATCTCATATGGATGATACAAATTTGGTGCTTCGTAATGAAAGTGTTGGTGAGATTTCTACCTACTATGGATAGGACATTCATTCTTATTATAAGATGTTGATACCTAGAGAATATGCAAACATCAAGTTCTATGCCAGATGGGAAAATATCAACATGGGTGAAATCATCAAGTCCTGGTGTTAACAGCTTGCTAAATTAGGAAATCGACCAAGTGCAGTTTACCCAACTAGGAATTTGAAAAAGGTTTATCTATACCTCATTGTTATGTGTTGTAGGCTACATGGGTGGAAAAAACGTAGAAGTATTTCAAGATAAGTGGATATTCTTGCGCAACTTGGTTGTTGCCTGAGGTAGGATCTTAAATTGGGAAGACATCCTTTCTTTTGAATAGCAATGACGTGTTGGACAAATCAAAGCAGCTTTAGAAGAAAAACTAGAACCATAGTTTTATATGTTAGCTTATATATTAGATGGGATATTTTCTTGATATGATTTCCCAGGGATGCATTGGAATTATACCCCACAAGGAAAAATTCCAGTCTATTTCACTGTAGGGTGTTATGAGAAATAAGCTTCAGAGGAGTGTATGACATATTGGTGGAGAATTTATTTGCAGTCATATTTAAGATGATTTATGAGATTGACCCTCCTTCCATGACTGATCAGGTGAAGGAAACATTGCATGAAATTTCAAATTGGTTTCTCGTATGAGATGGCACATATATAAGATGTTTTGGATGCCAAAATTTTCCTGACGTTATGCCCTGATATGTGACCAACAAGGTGGTCTTGAAAGAAGTTTCCTATCAACTTAATAACATACTATACAGACTTCTTCATAGAAGGAAGAATTCACCTTTGCCCACTTTCCCTTTGAGGATTGGATTTTATGATTTAAAAATCCTTAAGGCATCAAAAGTTGAAATTGAAGAACTCAATTTCCTTCATTTTGGAACTTGGATTTTTCATAGATATGATCACGATAAAGTATGTAGAGAACATTGTGACAAGATACGATATACTTGGGGATATGTACTAATGACCACTGCAGAGGATGAAAAAGTGAAGAATTGGAAAAATGCATTAAGGAATACATACCCATGAAATAAGACATGACCCTCATGTTATCACTCAGTAATTTCTCCAGGTTCAAGAGAGAACTCACCGAGGTAACCACAAAACTAATTCAAACTCTAGGATCTAGCCTTCCTAGGGTTCAGAGAGGGATCTCTCTTTAAATTTTAACTTTGTTTTAATTTGTGAATATTAGGCTAGCTATGAAAGTGCAGCTTTGGTTTGGTTTTGTTGGATTTGGTGGGAAAAAATCACTTGAAAGGATGGATAGTAGGAAATCTATTTTTCCATTGGGCTATGGAGTCAAAATCAAGCTAACAGGACTAGGATCAAGGGCAAAAAGGTCAAATGTCTTCAGGGCAAGATAGACAACCCTTGGAGATCTTGGAAAGTTGTTTTTGTGAGGTGGTATGATCGGGATAAAGGGAACTTAAGAATCCTTAAATCCAGAAAAGGGAATTAGTAGGAGGGGTCAAACAAATGAGGGATAAATTAAGGGTTACCTACACTGGAAATCAGAGGAAAACATATAAATGATAACTAGTTAAAAACACGATGCTATTAACATATCATGTAGTAATACTCCTAGTTATACATTCAGATTTAGCATAAACATAAATGGATGCATGTAACAGAGAAAAGAAAGAATTACAAGTGAAGAAAATACTTCACTCCAAATATATCATCACAAGGATCCTGAAGTATGATGCCAATTTTCTTTGATCCAGCCTGCTACTCGAAGTTTTGACACAGAAAAGCTTTAAAGTCCAAGAAGAAATGACTATAACAATCCCAACAAATTTATTCCACACAAAAATACTTCCAAGAGTGAAGTATTTATATAAAATTTTATACAAAATATCCTAGATGACCTCTAGGAATAAACTTAGGAAAATTAAATCTCTTACAACAATAATAGTGAGAGCTTGCTCAACAAATTAGCAAGCTGTCCTATTTTATTCAAAATAAATAGAAACTGTTTCAAGATAAGAAGCAGCTAACTGCTTATGTGTCTTCTCTGCTGGCCTTTTAGATATTTTTCAGAATCTAGTTGCCTTCACTGATACTCTTTCTCGTTGATACTCTTTCACATTTATACTCTTTATCCTTATACTCTTTATCCTTATAATCTTTAACCATCAGTAAAAATTCCTTTTTCTATAAAATCTGTTTTGACTATGAAATCAGCAAACATATTTTTGCTTCTTCACGTGTTTGCCTTTCATTCTTCATAGAAAATCAGTCATTGCCTGCCACTCCTCATTTTTAGGAATTCTAATATTCTTGAGTTTCCTAAAATTTTCATCTGCCTCAGTGTATCTGGAAAATGTGGGCTTGATGAAAAATAAATGCTTGATCTCATACTGCAAATAAAACAAATCTTCAAAACTTTTTAACAATACTTTTTCTGTGGGAATACCTGGGCCTGTTGGCTTGTTCACCTGTTCTTTGGCATGCTGTCTGATCTTTTTGTCATAATCATTATGAGGCATTAACTTATCATTGATCACCATGATATCATGATGTCCCTTTTGCCTCAAATTAGTGAATTTAACCATGAATCTAGTGACAACAGTATTCATTCCTTCACATTTCCCTTCAAGCTGCCTCATCAAATTTCTTTTAGTGGTTACTTTCCTGATTTCTAGGATAGTAGTTGTCCTGTCATTTATTTTCAATTCTTCAAGTTGTTGTCTATTCTTACTGTTGAGGAAATTGATCAACCTAACAGCCTGTTCTGGTTTATCTATGAATTCTTCTTGTGTCTTTTGGATCTCTTCCTGAGCTGCCAATAGTAACTCTCTCTCTCAAAATTTACTTGAATTGATGGAAAAACATCATGAATGGCTTCAATTACATTATTCCATAGGTAATTTTTAATATATGATATTTGATCCTTGAGAACTAATTCTTTCTGGAGCTTCTTTACCTCTTCACTCAATCTATGAGAATTTTGTTCATGTATTTTAGCATCTATCTGAGCTGATTTGCTTGTCTTCTCAAGATTTTAAATTATCTTGGTCAATCTATTGATTTCATTGGTCTTCAAGCACATCTCCTCCATTGCATTTACTAGTTGACTGCTCTCATCTGTGGGTGGCAATACTGTTGTAGAAGATTCAATTACTGAAGTAGTTGAAGAAGTCACTGGCACTGCAGTGGCTAGTGGCTCTTTAGGTGCCAAATTTTCTCCTAAAGTATATGATACTATTGCTAAGATGACTGGGATAACAGTGGGAATGACTAGTTCCTTAACTGTATCCTTTTCTTGGACAACTTGGTCCATTTGTACTTCCATTTCCTTGATTTGAGCTATCATTTGAAGTATCAAGCTCATCATTTCATCTTTCTCCTTTTGATCCTATAAAACTTCCTTTGTTTGAGGATGATCTCCTTGAGGAAGCTTGAGTTGTTTCCCCAAGGCAGCTATGTCCTTATTTTTCTTTTTAACCAATGCTTCACTTGCTTTGATGTTTTTAGGATCATATCTTACCTACAATACTAACTCTTCTAAGGCCTTTATCCTTAGATCCTTTTCATATAGTGAAGCTTTATCCATCTTCATTTGGTCCTGCATATTAGAGATTGTATTTTGAAGCCTATGAGCACTCATAGCTTTTGTGGTCACTCTGGAATAGAGCATCTCTGATGTTTTCCTGTGAAATTCAATCTGATCCAACTCATGGATTTTATCTTTGGCTACTTCCATATCAACCTTTTTATAGTCAGCCACTGTCTTTGGCACTGGTACAATGGGCTATAAGATTGAAAAAATAAAATTTTCAGCTGAATAATCAAAGGCTGATAGGAATCTATTTTGGTTACCTGGCTTCTGCTTTAAGAACTGAGAATATATTTCAGTCATAATTTCATCATTTTTCAATTTTATTTGTTTGTATTTTTCCTTAATATCGAAATCCTTCTCCTCAGCTGAATGTGAGGAAGAAGCCTCCATAATTTGTTGCCTTTCTATCATTTGTGCTTCTTCATTATTTAGTTTTTCTTGATTATGATTTGGCTCACTGATGATTACAGTGGCTACATTGGTCTTCGTCTGTGTAGTGTTGGTATTCAAGGGCTATGTTTCCTCAACATCTATTGTTATTTTACCTTTAGCTACTGTATCTAGTTTTGGCCTCTTATTGTAAATGATTTTAAACTTTGTCTCTGTGGTAGTCTCTACAGTGTAAGCTCCTTCTTCTCTGATTCTTTTAGTGGATGTTTCTGGCTGTTTGGCAACTTCCAAAGGGTGACTAGTATTCCTTTGGTTTATTGCCTCTTTTAAATTATTTTCAACCCACTTAATTTGATTAGAAAATTTCTCTATATCTGGCTTTGACTCATGGATAAAGGGTGTCAATTTACATTTTACCCTTAGTTTACTTAAGATCCCTTGTGGATCATAATTCCATTGGAAGCTTTCTTCTAGTTTATATTCCAGTAATTGACTTGCTGCTTCCTTTTCTGCTTCTCTTTGATTACATATGAAAGGACCAATTTGATTTTTGAGTTTAAATTGGGTATTTTTCTTGGCTACCATAAAATTTATTGAATCTGAATTCAGGATCTTCCTAATGTACTCTAAGGCAAATATCCTTTACATTTTTCTAAGTATAGATGTCCAGAAGACAACTGATAGAGGGTTTCCTTCTATATCCAATTTCTGAAGTGAAATTGGAAATCTCTCTGATTGGAATAATAAAAAAAAGTGGAAAATATAGGAGGTATATCTAAATATTCCTTCCAGTTGCAAATTAGCCAATTGATAGTGAATTCTCTCAGTTATAAAACCAACATAATCAAATATAACTAAGGGTGACTATCCTGGAGAAAAGGTGGACAAAAATCCTAGGATAGACTCATCAATATGCTCATCAGTGAAATACCCAAGTATGAAGGAAAGCAAGGAGATTACATGCCTTGAACCTTCACGGAATTTGGTAGTTGAATATGGAGGGTTTAATTTTGGAATTTCAACATGCAGAGGCATGAAAGTTTGGAAAATCATAAACCTTTTAGGAAATTCTAAGTTAATGTATAACTTAGTGAGGGCGTCAATAGAGAATGGGACTACTTGGGGGTCTGGTTGACACTGCAACATTTGGTTTATTGACTCTATTGTAATGGAAAATAGGACATCTTTGTTTGCATTAACAATAGCTCTCTGTTCTGGAATGTAGTACTGGTGACACAATCTGATAATTTCTTAACAGGGGTGAGTTAGGGGGTCTACATATTTGGGAAAATTGGATTCCCAAATGTGAACATCTTCGTGATCATCTAGGGATTTTTCAAAACACTAGTTGTGGATATCTAACAGATTAAACTCAACTATAGGATCAGCTATCTTGTAGTCAATATCAGCAAGAGGAATATGCTCAATATCAACAACTGCGGGTTGCAATGGGTTGACTACAATGGCAGTATTTGGAGTCATGGCAGGAGTAGCTTTAGGAGTTTTTGAACTTTCAGATTTGTTTCCACTATGTTTTTTAGACATATTTATTGACTTCTACAAGTTTAAAATATTTGTAGAGGCAATTTTACTATTATAGAGGCTTGATTAGGCAATTTCAACAAAATATAATCTCTCTTTCGATTTGATGCTCTATTAGGTCTCTTAAATGAAGTTTTGAGGCTAAACAATGGTCTAAAACAGAAAACAGGGGTTTTCTGAGTCTTTTGACTGCAAATTGGGCTAAAAATATGATGGAAAAGGTTTTTTAGAAGATATAGGGCACTTGCAAAGGATTTCTGGCTTTTTAAAACTTGAAATTGATCAAAAACTGTGAAGAATTGATAATTTTCTTTGAAAATGGGGCGTAGCGGATTCTAGGTTTCCTGGAAAATTTTTGCCAGGGTTTTGCCTGCTTATGGGAATTTTGGGCAATTCAATTTAATCAATCTCTTGATTTTGAACAGAGTCTTTTCTTTTAAAAGGTTTTTTCAATTGACTATAGGTTAAATTTTGAGAAAAATACCTATTTTTACATAGGTATAGGTTTTAACAGGGTATAATTCAATCTTCTGGTTGAATTGACGACTTTCAATGGTTGATCAGGAGTAAGTGCGGCTCCTCAAAAAATTTTATAGGTTCTTGGGCAGTTTCATAGGTTCAGGACGTTGAAAATGGCATCAGGGGGTTTTGCAAGCTTATACAGTCGGGAAAGCAGAAACAATGCTTTAAATGAAAAAGATGAATGATTTAACGTTTAACCAAGGTTTTATTAAATCGTATGCTTCTGAATTGAATGCAGGTCACATCATGGTGGGAAGTGGTTTTCAAAATATTGAAAGGACAAAGACTGACGGTAATCGCGTGGGTTTTCGGTGGTAAACGGTTTTAATCAAAACGTATATGATCCAATCATAAAAGGCCACGTGGAGGGAAGGGGTGAACAGAAAACTGACCATTTCGCATGGCTTTCGCCTTGGGGCGGCCTGACACTTTTTATATGCGATATCGCTCGTAGACAGTCGGATTTGAGAAATGAAGGCGAAGGGCTGAGATCAGTTTGAGAGCTGCATCGAGATAGAAAGGTGGGACCGGGCTTAATAAAATGCAATGGAAGGGTTAGAAAACTTTATAATATGGCTAAGGTTTAAATGCTTAAAAAATGTATGCAATGGTTTGTTTATATACAGTGGTGGGATAAATGGTTTAAACATTATACTAATGTTTAATAAAATATACAGAGGTGCGTTTAAACAAAGTTGTTTAAGCCTTATTCATTGGTATATATATATATATATGGCAGGGTTACTGTCTTTATTTAAAACATTTGTTAAATGTTTTTTAATAAAACATAAGTGGGCGGGCGCACTACATATATTTATATAGTTTTTTAACATTTTTTCAATAGTTTAAAAACTATAGGGTGGGATATTTGAATATGGATAATCTTTTAGACCAAAGGACTTTTTATTTTGGGTTTTTTTAATTTATGCATATGGGATAATAAACTTTGGTCAAAAGCTTATAATAGTGGGTTTTTGGGGTATTTATTAAATATAAGAGAATTAATAACTAGGAAAGGGTATTTCTTAGGGATTTAATAAAATATGTTAAAATTTAATATGAGAGGGGAGTGAAATGTGAAACAAAATACACATTATCTCCAAGTATAACATAATAATCAAGAATTTGCTCATCTTTATATTTCTTTCACCAATACTTAGGACAAATGTGATTTTGTGGGTTTTTATGAATGCTTATGAAGGAATGAAGTTAATTATTCTAGGGTGACAATTTTACTAAGTAAGAATGTGTGCTTACTTAGGAAAAATGGGTTTTAATACATGAATGAAGGGTTAATGATGATATATGAGGATTTAACATAAGAAGTCAATATTTTTAACTAACCAGTCATAAAGCCTTGTGTTTGGTCCCAAAAATAGTCAGAGAAATTCTCTGAGCCCGTTTGACTGATAGCTTAGAATATTGATTACTTATAGGGAAGGGGAAAATAGTGATTTTTCCTGATGATGTATTATTTACATGATTGCTCCACTACTTTCTACCTACCCAACTTCTATTTCTAACATTTTTTCCTTTATTTTGCAAGTGCATTTAGGCTTTCAACCTTAAAACATTTTCTTTCAAACCATAAAACTAATCTAAATATACCTTATTTCATCCGAGGGCTCAGATTAAAGTATTGAGCTCCTCATTATTCTCTACCTATCTACTGATTTTTCAAGTTTAAACTCTTTGACAACTCTTTATTCACTATCTAAAACTTCAAATTGAAAACATGAAAAGTTAAGATTAAATTGTTTAACTAATCATGGATTATGGAATTTATTGACACTCTGCACATAATCATTATTCTTTGTAGTAAAGTAAAAGTAGTGGCATTTGGACTTGCTGACTTTCAGGTCTTATTTTCATCTCTTTTTTCTTTTGGGGTCTATATTTTTCTAAGACCTTTAATCTTTCTTTTAGGACTTTTTACCCTCTTTTTGATTTTTTATTATTTTTCATATTTTCAAAATATGGGAAAATAAATTGCAGAAAGCAAGGTATGTACATATTTACAAAACTTACCAAAGTCAATTCAAAATTTTATTAAACCTATTATTATAGGACCCTAACACCTCCCACTTTCCACATTCTCTAGATGTACAAATACAAGAGGAAACATAAGAAAAAACTGGTCAAGAAAACATTGTAGATCCCAGGAAAAGTATTAGGCATGATCTAGCAATGAAAAGTAGTAGGAAGTGGAAATATGATCCACTAATTAAAGAAGTTGTTGAGGTTGAATAAAAGAATAAAATGTTAGAGGAAATGATACAACAAGAAGAGGAGGAGAAGAGGAAGTAGGATGAGCTTCTTAGAAATAAACAAGAAGAAGAAGAAGAAAGAAGGAGAATGGAAGAAGAACCACAAAGGAAATACCAAGAAGAGGAAGTTTCCCATGCATTGGAAGAAGAAAAATGACGAAAAATATAGAAGAAGAGTTGGAGAAAGATGATTCCATTGACCACATTGATGATGAACAAGGCTCTCCACTAGAACCTCCTCTTACAGGTGGACATATCCCATTCAGTGAGATGGGAATTAAACCTCCACCAGAAGAAAGGGTCATTGACATGTCTAATGTTACATTTAATCAAAAAGAAAAAGATTGTGAAATAAAGATGGAGATTCTTCGTAAATGATCCTCAGAATCTAGTCTTTGTGTCCGCTAAAAAGGTAATAACTTCAAAAACTAGGAGAACCCTCAAGAAACCATGGAAACTAATGTTAATTTTGCCACAACAACATCGAATAATTCAGATTATCTCTTAAATGAGAACGCGTGACTAAGAAAATATTTGGCTCTAACAAAGTGACAAGTACAACACCTCACTGTAAATAATCAACCTTTTTCTTCCCACGGCCTCACTGAATAAAAGAATGGTGATCAACTATACATGAATAATTTGGGACCATGGAGGACACCATGGTGTAGTTGTACGATGAAATTATACTTGTACATGAGGTAGTGGCACCCCTCTTTGCTATACAAAATAAAGCATAAGAAGTGTTTAAGCTCATAAATGTAGCAATTAGAGTTTTCGATCAAATACAAGAATGGGTTTCCAAATATCTATAGGTTCCACACCAGTTGGTATGAAAGGACAAGATTGGTGTTGAGGTGGAAAGAGTACAATTGGGACTCCATAGTTAGAATTACATCCATATCGGTTAAAAGTCATCCAACACTATAGTTTCTTGTAGTCGAACGCATACTGGTTTGGAGGCCCTCACACAAAAACATGGGATTCCTTCAGTGGTATCACTTGGAGAGACAAGAGGCAGGGATATCATCTTATGAGAAATGAAGCATTTTATTGAGAAAATCAAACAAGTATCATAACAAGAAGCCTTAGAGATTTTACTAAGAACATTATTCTACAATATTCCATTGTACCAAATAAAGCACATATGAAACTATCATGACTATTGAATAGCGCAAAATCCAACTTCAAATCCATGTTGACATAATAACTGGAGGTAAAGATTTGGTTTGCAACAAACTTGTTAGTTTGAATCAAAGCCATTGTTGCAGAATTTAGAGCATGTCATGCATACATCACTGATGAGTTCCATGAAGAAGCAACTGACTTATATATTTGAAATCATTTTGTCTTATTAGAAGTTTTGTCTTATATATCCACCGTCATAAATGTAGTTTGTCGTTTGTAATAAATCCAATGTAAAGAAGTCCAAGTGACACATGTGGAATGTGAAAAGACACATGTGGGGTGTAAAGAGGCATATATAAAATGTGGAATGTTATATGGAAGCCCATAGGTCATAAAAGTTGAAAAGTCATTAGGAAACTCAAAATTCATTGTAATTTATTATAAATAGGTCCTCATAATTCAAGAAAATGGATTGGATTCTTAGATTTTTTCCTTCTCTTCTCTTATGTTGCATAAGAGGTAAATCATTATTTGGAGAAGCAAGTCGTAGATTCATGTTCCACTATTGGATCTAGTGTTCCACCAAAGTAAAAATGTACTTGGAATATTTCATTAATAATCAAGAGCTCTTCGAGTTAGCACTCTTTCATGCATGTGTTCTGAATGTAGTAATACTTTTCATTATACACTTACAATATATGTTGGTGTAATACGTACTAATACTAATGAACTATTTCGTTGCTTAGATATGGATATTGTTGAATGAGTTTTCTTATGCTTTTATGATTATTTCTTATCTTTTGAATTGGTTTGCAGGTTAATAAAAAAGTTCCTCCCATTTCCGCTCGTGGTCATGTTTTAGGATAGTACTAATACTTTCTTAATTAGAGGCTCATATCTCTTTATAGCCGTGGAAGTTGCTTGTACATTATAAATTCAGTGTTACAGAAATTTTTCGTACTTGATTCCCCAAAGGGGTATTCATGATATCTTGTGTATGTGTTGTAACTAAGTTGTACATCTAAATCATTAATAATGGTGGCCGGAACATATAACCGGATTTGGAAAATTTTAACGATGAAATCTATTTTAAAGTTTAGAAACTTTGATGAATAATACTATTCGCTAATATGCAAATTGTAAAACTCCTAATGTTTTTTATTTTTATTTTTTAGATTTCTAATTACTTTCCATTAGTCTATATAGAATTTTGGCAATTTTCAAGGTAAAATACTTTTATACTATAAAATCTAGGCAAATTATTTTTAGAAAAAATGAGAATTGGTGAATATTTAAAAAAAAATAAATGGAAAATTAGCCCGCTTGCGAATAGTAGCCCTTAAAACTATCCCTCAACTAGATGGGACTCCTACAACATATAATTTCAGGTATAATTGGGAACTCATATCGAGGAGATCCCATGTATGTTGGCGACATCGAACACCATCAACAAAAACCTATTAGTATTCCACCCAAGAATATGGAGTGAATATCCTTGTGTCTTTGCATTCCACTCATTCATTTCACACCATTTCAGATTTTGAATATTAAAAGAAAAGGAATTTGACTTTAAATTATTCAAACATCTAAAGTAACACAAGCCAATATTTATTGTTACAAACAAATAGCTAATTCAACAGTGTGCCTCGAACATACCTTTCATTTGCATCATATATCAGTTATCTCTTACAAGCATAACAAACATCACAACACACTTTAGCATCAGAACACCTCCTCATAAACATATGGTGACAAGAAAGCATAACAACCACCTTTGTCAATCAAGCATAACACCTATAGCATCACAGAATCACAACATATGCAAGAAACCTCTAACATACTCAACTCTTGATCAAGGACACTTCAATACCCTTTGCACCATACACTGTTGCTCCTTTCCCATCAATAACAATTTTTCAATGCTATTTTCTCTCATCCTACATTGTCTCTTTTGTGATCTGTCAAAGTGAGAAAAATTGATATAATTCTATAATTGTATTATATATTTGTATTATTGGAAGATTAATACATATTTTGAATAATTATGACTTGAGGCCTTCTCCTCAAAGTTCCTTGTCTCTTGTATTATTATTTTGTTTTATATCAATTGGTGTAGATCCAACCCCCTCCAAACTTTTTGTTTCATGGTTGCGGTTATCGAAACCCTTCCTATTGAGCTCACTCGATTCAAGTATCTGGTTTCCAAGTTCTGCAACTTACCTGACATCTCCAGCTGAGATAATAAATGTGTGAGGGACTTGTAGCTGAGCCAAGATCTGTAGCCGAGATCACTACTGGAATCTTTCTATATTAGAGATCAAGCTATGTGTAAGAATTCCAAATGGATTACCATCAATTCTATAACTTGCTAAAAGACCTAGAGACACCTATTTATTACGAGAGAGAGCTGTAAATTTGCTTCACCATTGATTGGAGTCCGACACATATAGAAAACTGTTAGTTGGTCCTGTTGTATGCCATAAGAGAATCGACACCTTAGTGTGCCATCTGAAATGCCACATCAATAGAAAAGTGTGTCCTTGTGCTGCTACCAGGGAAAAGGAAAAGAGTGAATCTCCATTCGAGATCAAAAACTATTGCAACAACGAGGAGCGGACCCATGACAAATGTTGGAGAGTTCGAAAAACATGAAAAGTGATTCAAGAAAACAATATGAAGGAAGAAAGATATATTAGATGCGATTGTTCATCTGTGTTAAGAAATTGATAGCTACAACCCTGTGAATTTGATTCCAATCCAATCTATCAGTGCTTATATGGTATTTTGAAGATAGTGCAACTTTAGTTTTAGTCTCTTTTTCCGTCAAATGATTGAACTTTCTTCATATGCGGAGCAATAACATGGATTTGATCTGTAATAGGGAGAGTTCTACTAAAAACATAAATGTTGTTCCTGAGATTGTTGCTACAGCGAAAAAGGGACCTGGCACATTCGTTGTTCCTGAGATTGTTGCTACAGCAAAAAAAGGACCTGGCACATTCTCGAAATTTGATTGTTAGATTCAGTTCAATCTACGAAAGAACTTTCCCATTATCACAACAAATCTAATAAAATATAGGTGTAACCTGCGCATTGCGAACATGCTCCTTTCGGATATTGAAAAACACATTAACATCTATTCAAAAAGACATTAACATTTAGTCACCGTAAATCTCCTAGCATGCGGACAGGTATTAAATTAAAAATAGTTTCGCCCTTTTATTTTTAAATTGTTACATCATTTTGTAATGGCATGGCATAAAGTATTTTGTTTCACAAAAAAGAAGATATATGATACATTATGCATATATATCATATAAGAAGATATAAGATATATCATATAATAATAAAAAGTTGTTCCAGAATTTGTATACATTATGCCATCATTGGTTAAGTAGAATCAGGGGGAAAGGTAAATATGTTTTCTAAGAGGACTTTGGAGAAAGGGAGTTTAGTTTATAGTCTCATTTGCCACAACTTTTTTTTTCTCTTTGTCAAAATCAATCGCTCATCAAGTTGTAATTTCCATAATCAAAGCTATTTTTTTGGTGGTGTTTTGTTCTTGATTAAACCTAAAATTTGAAAGGGGTGAAAGGCATTTTGTGTGGTTTATTAGACTTGTGATACACTTTCTTGCTAGACATTACTTTATATTGCAAGCAGAAAGCATCTAAGGATCATTACACCCCTACAATAAAAGAAAGTTAATGAAATCATGATACACATTTAATATTATTCAAACAAAAACAATCAAAGAACTTGCAATTGAGTAGTTGGGAAAACCATAATAAAGTGATCAAGTTATTAATCAAACAACCATTCAAGCATTCAAGTTTTCATCCACATCAACATTAAACGACACCGTCATCAATTAAACTTATTCTAATTTTATTTAACTCGCAATAGTCTCTTTGTCAGTGTCTATATTAAAATTGAGTTGAATTGAAATTGTACTGGCTGAACTTTTGGTTGAACAAGGCACCTATTAGAATCAATGTAAGTCAAATATGACAAAGTTGAGTAGTTAAAATTCAAACCATTGTAAAATTAAGTAGTTTGGGTGCATTTTATGTGGTATCTCACACCCTTTGAACCAGGAGGATATTGGTAGCCACCCACCTATTCCACTTGGGGTCCCACCATCGTTTCTTTCAGTTTTTCAGTTTCCTTAATTATAGCACAATTTACTATTTTTAGCCGTTCTTCAGGTCTTGAACTTCCAAAGCCCTTTTGAGGCCCTAAACGACGTTTTTGGGAAAACTGGGAGTAACATAAGACATTCTGATATTTCTAACTCAAAAGTTGTAGTCCTCATATAGATCTGTCTAACCAGGTATTGAACATGTCAAACATAGATCGTATGCCAAAGTTACGTCCCCAGGAAGTTGATGTACCAATTTACCCAAACAGGTCCCACAGTTTTCGCGCTTCATCTCCTAGGATTAGGTTTTTGGATTTTTAGGGTTTTTTATTGTTTATCAATAATAAATAGGCCTTCGAGCCTCATTGTAACATAGTTCATAGGCATGTAGCCACCACATATCCTCTCAAAGATAAGCTACCAGCGCCCTAGCTTTTGTATTTCCATTCTGTCTGTAAACAAATTTTAGTTCTTTGATATTAATGAAGTGAATTGTTATTTCCACTGCATTTTTGTATTTATGGTTATATGTGTATTCTATTGTATTCATGCATAAATCTGGATCAGCGGTATCAGAGCGGTATGTTCTTTCTCGATCCTTCTTTGCATGTCCCCAACGAGGTCGGGGTATAAGGAGTT
The DNA here is from genome assembly GCA_034641835.2 of Pinus albicaulis. NCBI lineage: Eukaryota > Viridiplantae > Streptophyta > Pinopsida > Pinales > Pinaceae > Pinus > Pinus albicaulis. The sequence goes on from CM076581.1 coordinate 1,080,539,160, forward strand.
AGGGCTCGATTTGGTCGAACCTTTGCAGGATTAGCCTTGCGAATCCCGAGAGCTGCCCATGGTGGACAAGAAGAAAGATGAGGTAGCAGGAGATCTTATCAAAATATTGCTCTAGGAGGCCCTCGAAAAACAAAGGAATGCGAAGATGGATAACCTCACTTGGATCCTTCAACCACTACCCACGACGGTGCATCTGCATCCAGTAGCGACTCTGGAGGCGCAATTCATTTTAAGGTACAAGTAAACTTTGACATTCCCATATTTGAGGGCCAAATAGAGGTAGATGGCATAGATAGATGGTTGAATATATTAGAAGTATATTTCTCGGTTCATGACTTTTTCAACCAGGAGAAGATTATTTTTGCACTCCTCAAAGCTACCCCCCTATGTCAAGGATTGGTGGGAAACCTACTGTGAGAAAAAGGACGAGGGGGAACCCTCTCTGTTCTAGGTCGTACCCACTTGGAATTATTTCCGAGACGCCATCATGGAACAATATTATCTCGTGGGGAGCTATGAGGACAAGTATATACAATGGACTACACTGTGGTCGCAAAGGTACCAAGATGTGCATGATCTGACGAATTTGTTCCATACCCGACGCACAAATTTGGGTATCAAAGTTTCAGAGAAACATTTGGTGTTGAAGTATTGCAGTTGTCTGCACAGATACATTTAGGAGGAAATGGAGTTCTTCGACATCTCCTCGCTTGGTATGACATACCGGTATGCTGCCAAGATTGAACAAAAATTCAAAAAGAAGAAGCGAGACTTTAGATATTTGAATCAAAAGCAAGGGAAAGGTGTCCTCAAACCACATAACAAAGGACGAAGCCAAGGCATGGTGGCCCAAGATAACCTACCGAAGTTGCAAGCAAAGAACAACCCCGTGAAGCCGAATAAGGACACGGGAAAGTGGTGTGAGTTCCATAAGATCACCACACACAACACAAGTGAGTGTCGGGCCAAGCAGTCATTGGTGGCCGAGATGAGGGCTTCTAAATTGTTGGGAAAAATACTGAGAGGGGGGGTGAATCAGTATTTAGAGCTGAACAATTTTTCTTTGCTTTCTCTTAAAACCATATGTTACAGTGCTGCATCCAATATGTATGTCCAGATATCTTATTATGTCTTTACTTAGAGTATTGCATCAAATAAGCATTAAGCATGAACAAAGATAACAAAACAAACCATCAAACACATATGAACACAAAGATTTAAGGTGGAAACCCAATTCGGGAGAAAACCACCGCTACTGTAATCTCAGTCTTCAATATTGTTATAGAGAAAAATTCTTACAATATATGCTGGTGCAGACTTATACCAGCACACAGGCACCCACCTGCAGAAGGCTTCAACCTTCTCTCGTTTACCAGCCTATCCTGGAAGGGAGCTACTACCCCCTGCTCTCATTTACTAGCTACCACTGGAAGGGAGCTACAACCATCAACTTTCATACTGGATCCACCTGTTTCCATATGACATACCTTGTTAGTCACCAGATTTATTTATTTTCTGTATACTCACACCAGTTCCTCATGATTTCGTCTGTCACTCACACCAGAGATTCATCATTATATTCATGGGTGCATCGTAGTTTCAGATTTATCAGTTAAGAACAGAGCTCGCCCATACAAATATCCTCTCTTTAGAAATTTTTATTCACCACCCTTACAATGCACACATCGTTCTTTATTTTTCTTCTCCTTATATAGTTTTCCCTTTATTAAAACCATGAGTCAAAACCACGAACCGCTAATGGTATTCCTATGACAGTATTCCTTTTAGTTTATCCCACGGGGCTTTTGATCTCCTTTTAATTTTTATTTATCAATTTAAAGAAATTGATAAATAAATATATTTACAATTTTGAACAGAACTTTAGGATTAAAGTTAACCCTTCGCATTTTAACCCTTCCAAATAATATGGTAAACCTTTGACCCCGGGTCCACAAATATAGTCAATAGCCAATCAAATACATGCATGGTACCATAGGTAAACTCCGCGCAAGTCTAGTGTCCGATCACCATTAGATTAGCAAGTCTTCCAGATCGACGACGTATATGCATATCGCTCGACCTCCGATACATATCGTTAACGTGCAATGGCCCGCCGTACCTGTGTTAATCTTCACGCACCTTCAACAAATGATGACCGTCTGATGACCCCTTCCCAGATCAACGACACTCAACGATATCGCTGGGCGTCCTGGGTCGAACTATAATGCGCGATGGTGCACAATAAAAAGTGGTTTTGTAGAATCGTACAGGGACGCGTCTCGCCCGTTCTATGGAATCGCTCCCCACCTCTTGAATACCACTTTCCCGTTGAAGGAAGTGCGATGAAAACCATAAAACGCTTTCACTGTTCCTCCTTCGTGGTTCCGCCCTTCGCTCAAGGTTCCATTCATGATTCCAAAGGGTTAGTCTGGGTTTGCGCTATAACTCTGGTCTATCTTTGGCAGGATTTCCAATAACCAATGAACAAAAGTAGTTCTCTTCCGACAGGATTTTCTTACAAACATTAACTCGTGACAATTCAATGTCATTCCTCAATTCTGCTATGATATATATAACATGTCAACCTTTCATTTCATAGTTCTATCCTGTCACAGTTCTGCTTCTACTTGTACATTCAAAAACATCATATCTCTGCCACCATTAAGTTCTTCAATGGATACACTGAATGCCTTGAGAGCCCCCTATATATTCAACCAAGTAGTTCCACGACTGCAAATATCAAACAAAGCCAGATCTTCATTACAAGCAGGTCTCATCTGTAATTCGAATCCTACCACCATGCTTCACTTTCAACTCCATTCGCAGAGACTTATACAGATATTTAGGGGATTCCATACAAGAATCACATCAGTCAATACACATATAATACACATATCCCTAACAATTATTTCATTCTTCTCTGAGCACTGTAGGTATCCTCTACCCATTATGAAATTGATCACACAGGTCATATATATTCCAAATTTACTCATACTTAACACAATTCCACAGTTCTTCATTAACATATACAAATCTTAGCCAGATATTCAAATTGTCCCTCAATCTATTACCTTGTCTCTTCCTAGCAGCTCTCCCTTTTTTCATCTCCTTTGCAAACTGTATTAAACCCCTAATTCAACTCTACTGCTCTGTCTCTTTTTCCTTATGGATAGTTTAGGTGCTGCTCCCATATTTACCAATTCCTTTGCCATCAATGACAATATTTCCAACAATCTCTCCCTTTGACATTGATGGCAATACTGTTCCTCTGATGGCCTTACAAAAGCCCTTTGTTGCTTTTCCTCCCCCTTTGACATCAATGGCAAAGATTTTGATCAGAATCCTTTGAACTGATAATTCCATGCTCCCCCTGAGATCTTGTTGCATCTTCAAACATAATATGACCAACAATTCATCCTTTTCATATGACCAATGCTCCCCCTGAGCCTGTGCATTTAGAGATGCCTAACAACTCCTCACAACCAATTTAATATTCTGTATTTAAGTAGACCTGATCCTCTGCATGGTAGAGACTACTCCCAATTTCTGTCTGAGATATTCAAACGCTTTCCTGGGTAGAGGTTTGGTAAATATATCAGCAACTTTTTCTTTGGAGGAAACATACTCCAATTTCACCTTTTGTTCAAGCACTTGTTCACGTAAGAAGTGATATTTGATGGGAATGTGCTTGGTCTTGGAATGCATAACGAGGATTATTTGAGATACGTGGCACTTGTATTATCACACATAATGGAGATAGGAGGTGAACATTTGATTTGAAAGTCTTGTAGGGTTTGCATCATCCAGAGAAGTTGAGTGCAACATGATGCAGCAGCCACACATTCAGCTTCTGCTGTAGATAAGGCAATGGAGCTTTGCTTCTTGCTGAACCAAGATACTAACCAGGGCCCCATATAGAATGCACCACCACTAGTGCTTTTCCGATCATCAAAACTTCCAACCCAATCCTGAAGATGAGACTCTTTTGGATTAGCTTGGAATCATCCAACAATCCCAACTGCATGCATGATGTCTGGTCTTGTCCTAGTGAGATAAAGTAGACTTCTTATCATAGATCTGTATTCAGGTTGATTCACCGTGGGGGAATCATCATTAGAACTGAGATTGCATCCGGTTATCATTGGTGTACTTACAAGTTTGCAGTCTTCCATGCCATACTTCTTCAAGATTTGCTTGAGGTATTTTGCTTGTGATAAGAATATGCCATCTGTTGCTTGTTGCACTTGCAAGCCAAGAAAGAATGTTAGTTCCCCAAGAAAAGACATTTCAAATTCTTGCTGCATATCAGAAGCAAATTTTTGACTCATAGACTCTTTGTTACTTCCAAAAATGATATCATCAACATATACAACCACAATCAATAGTTTGTCATTTTCTGTTTTTGTGTATAAGTTGCTATCAGCAGACCCTTTTGAAAATCCTTGTTGATGAAGATATTTGTCAAGACGATAGTACCATGCCCTTGGAGCTTGTTTGAGACCATATAGAGCCTTTTTAAGTCTACAAACAAATTTTTCATCATTTCCCAAAATGAATCCTTCTGGTTGTTCTATATAGACTTCTTCTTCTAGATCACCATTGAGAAAAGCAGATTTAACATCCATTTGATAAACTTTGATTTGTTGGAAGCTTGAAAAAGCAAGAAACATTCTTATGGCTTCAAGTATGACTACAGGAGCAAAGGTTTCTTCAAAGTCTATACCTTCTTGTTGAGCATACCCTTTGCACACAAGTTTAGCTTTATTTCTTATAACATCCCCATTCTCATTTAACTTGTTTTTGAATATCCATTTAGTTCCAATGACATTTTTGTCATGAGGTCTTGGTACTAATTCCCAAGTGTGATTCTTTTAAATTTGATCAAGCTGTTCATTCATGGCTTGAATCCAACATTCATCTTTGCTAGCTTGACTGACACTGTGAGGTTCAATAGTGGACAGAAATGCCAGATTGCTAGAAGATCCCACAAGAGTCCTTCTTGTTTGTACACCTGATCCCTTTTCTCTCAAAATTTGAGATTCTGGATGATTCTTTTGAACATATCTAGATGGAGCCTTTTTAGACAAATCCTCTTCGGGTTCTTCACTAGGTTCACTGTTTGTATCATTACTATTTGATGTAGAGGGATATGTGTCATCATCATCTTCATTTGTTGTTTGCTTTTCTTCTTTTGGAGCTGTAGGAGACTCATCAATAACAACATCAATACATTCAACAATCTTCCGAAGTCTTTTATTATAACATTTATATGCCCTACTCCTAGAGGAGTAACCAAGAAATATTCCTTCATCTGCTCTGGGTTCAAACTTGCCAAGTTTTTCATCATTATTCTTGATAAAGCATTTTCTCCCAAAAATTCTAAAATGCTTTATAGTGGGAGGATTACCATACCAGAGTTCATATGGAGTTTTATCACTATTTACACGAACATGTGCTTTGTTGAGAATTTTTACTGCTATATGTGCTGCTTCTCCCCAAAATGTGTCAGGTGTTCCAGAATCATCAAGCATAGCTCTAGCCATTTATTGAATTGTTCTGTTCATTCTTTCTGCAACGCCATTCTGTTGTGGAGTGCCAGCTACAGAGAACTGTATTTTTATGCCATGTTGTTCACAGAATTCAAGGAATTCATTGGATGTATATTCTCATCCTCGATCAGATCTGAGACACTTGATTTTTAGATCTAATTCATTCTCAACTAGTGCTTTGAAGATCTGAAATTTCTCAAATGCTTCATGTTTGTGTTTAAGCAGCCCAATCCAACACATTCTAGAGAAATAATCAATGAATAAGATATAGTATTCTTCACCACGTGGTGAATTTTTCCTCATAGGTCCACATATGTCAGTATGAATGAGTTCAAGAGGCTTACTTGATGATCCTTCCTTGGCATTAAATTGTACCCTGGTTTTCTTGCCAAACTGGCAAGATTTGCATATGATATTTTCAGGTAGAGTAATATTGGGAAGATCACGAACAACTTTAAGTCTGCTTGATTTGTTGATTTGAGAGAAGCTCAGATGCCCCAACCTTCTATGCCATAGCCAATTTTTTGAAGATTTACTCAAATAACATTGTTCTTTGGGGTTCTTCAATATATACAGGTTGTTTGGAGTTCTTTTTCCTTTTATAATTGCTTTACCTATATCAAGATCACGTACCACACATTCTTTTGAACTAAAGACAACTTCAGTTCCTTGATCACACATTTTAATTACACTTAACAATTTATGCTTTAATCCATCCACATACATGACTTCATTAGCTTTCACCTTTTCTTTTAGAAAAACAGACCCTTTTCCCTTAATGACCGCAGGAGTATCATTTCCAAATGTAACATTTTTTTCTTTTTCTACAGAACTATATGCAAGAATTTTGTCTTTATCACCTGTCATGTGTCTTGAGCATCCACTATCAATGTACCATTGGTTTTCTTCATCTTCCGCAGATAATGCTATGCCAAAATTTTCAACCTGTAATTCCTTCTTTTTCCATACTTTGGAGCTTGAAGGAACATGTTCTTTTGGCTGAACTTTGCTCCTGCATTTAGATTCTTCATGGCCAAAGTTATTGCAATAAGCACATTCAACTTCATTTTGAAGAGGAGAAAAGTTGTTATAAGTATTCTTCTTTCTTTCAATATCAATCCTTTTCTTTCTTGCTTCTCTTGTCATGATGGTTTTATATGCAACACATTGAAAAACTTTATTACCAAAATTGTGACATGAGAAACATTGTCCATTGAAGAAGAAATTTTTGTGATCATAAAATATTCTACATGAATTTACTTGTTGATTGGTGTTTCTTCGAAAGACATTCCTGTTAGTGTTCTTTGAATTGAGATGATCATGCTTTATTTGTAAAGATTCTTTATTCCCTTGCTGAGTGGCAGAATGTTGTAAACCAGTTGTAACTACTTTTAGATAATTTGGTGCTGAAGCCTGAGACGATTCTCCAATATATCCAAGACCTGTCTTTATAAGAGGAGAACGTTGTACCTTGATAATCTCATCTAATGTTTCAGATCCTTTAGCAAATCTAAGATTCAGATTTTTTCCTTTCTCAAGTTCTTTTCTTAGGCTTACTACTTCACACTCTAATTTCTCATTGTGTTTCTCTTTTTCTTCAAGCTGATTTTTCAGAGTTTCTATGGTTATTTTACTTTTTTCTAATCAAATTTTGAGTTTATTGTTTTCATCAAGAAAATCACTGTATTCTAGAGCATCCACAAAAGTATCTTTTTCTTCTCTAGATTCTTTTTCAAATGTCATGAGAGGTCTAAGATCTTGTTCACATTCTTCCTCACTATCAGATAACCCATCACTATCTTCATGAGTATAGTAACTCTTTCTAGTGCTAAAAAGATTCTTATTCCTTTTTGCTACTTCCTTCCCTTTTTAATGTGTTTCTTTATAAGGACACTTAGCAGCATAGTGACCAACTCTTCCACAATCAAAACATTTGAAAGGAAGCTTACCTCTGAACCGTCCTATGCCAAGTTGAAGTTTCTTTACAAAGTTTATCTCATATTCTTCTGAGATATATCCTGATCCTTTTGTTTTTTGTACTTCCTTCCCTTTTGTAGAAGTTATAAAGACTGCTTCTTTGACTTCAAAAGGTCCTCCTCTTCTCATTTCATATGCAATTAGTATGCCATGAAGTTGCACCATAGTAAGGTTTTAAAGATCCTGCTTTTCTTCAAGGGCAGAAACTTTTGACTCAAATTTTGTCGTTAGTGATCTTAAGACTTTCTCAACCAAGGTAGATTTGGTTATTGTTTCTCCCAGATTTCTCATACGATTTACAATATCATCAAGACGTAAAAAGAAATTGGCAATGCTCTCCTCATTATCCATTTTTAGATTCTCATATTGAATTCTAAGAGTTTGGAGTTTAGCACTTTTTACCTTTGCATCACCTTCATAACTTAGAATGATTTTGTCCCATATTGTCTTCGCTGTATTCAGCTACATGAATTTGACAAATTTTGATTTAGTTAGACTTCCCAATAGAGCATTGACCACCTTTCCATTCGTTTCATAATTATTTCTTTCCGTTGGATCTGTTGGTACTGCAGCTGGGTATTGATATCCTTGTTCAACAATTGCCCATACCTCTGCTCCCAGAGACTGAAGATAGGATCTCATTCTTGTTTTCCAGAAGATTAAATTGTTTCCATTAAAGAGCGAAGGCCTGATAGATGTTGTTCCATCTTGATTGCTCATTTTGCTTGATCTTCCTTCTAGCGGCTAAGCTTTTTCAGAAGGACCTGCTCCAATACCAATTCCTTTTCCATCAATGACAATATTTCCAACATAAATCAGATGCATGCTCTGACTCTGAATCAGATTCTGACAAGGGAAATGAGAAAGGAAAGCAGATTATTGATGTGGTGCCCTACGCCACCATTTCCACTATAAAGATCCATAAGGAGGAACCCAAAGATCCAGAGGATGGGGAGTGTATCCTCCACTCCCAGATGTGGGTAAAGGGTTCCCCACTACATTTAATTGTCGAAAGTGGGAGCCAAAAGAACCTCATTTCAGCAGAGGTCTTGAAGTGGTTGGGTTTTCTGACCACAGCACACCCACAATCATACACCATCGGGTGGCTTCACCAAGGACGGGATCTCTGCGTTAGCCAGCAGTGTCGCTTTCCCTACAACATCAAGGCCTTCATGGGTGAGGTATTATGTGAAATTGATCCTCTTGATGTTTGTGATGTATTATTAGGCCAAACATACTTGTGTAAGCGACATGTTGTGTGTGAGTCCCGACCTCACACTGTCATTGTTACTTTGGAAATAAGTATTACAAGATACCATAGGTACCAACGACTACAACTATCTCTTTGGTTACTACAAAATAATGCAGTAAGCTCATTTCCAAAACCAGGAAATTTGTTTTCCTTATGATCCACCCATAAGGCAAGAAGAATATTGTGGCCACGAACTCGAGACAGAGCTCCTCCGCATGACAACAACAAATTCACAACGTCGTGGAGGAGTACGGGGACATATTCACCTTACCCACAGGGTTGTCTCTGCACTGTCGGGTCAAGCACCCCATCTATCTGACCCCAAGTGTGCCACTACTTAATGGACCGATCTATTAGCACTGTGTTCTAGAGAATGATGAAATCAAGAGGCATATTCAGGAGCTATTGCAGAAAGGTCACATCTGGTTGAGTTCATCGCCCTGTGGGAGCCCAATATTTTTGGTGCAGAAGAAGGATGGGACTTGGAGACTATGTATTGGCAATCAGGTGCTAAACAAGACCACTGTCTAGAATAGGTATCTGATCCCACAGATTGATGACCTTCTGGATCAAATCAAAGGGGAAAAATATTTCAACAAGATTAACTTGAAGTCCAGGTATCACCAGGTACCAATCTAACCCTCTGATATTTGGAGGACTGCCTTCAAAGCCAAGGAGGGCCTCTTTGAATGGTTGGTCATGCCTTTCAGGTTGACAAATGTTCCTGCAACCTTCATGAGGCTGATGGATGACATATTTTTTCCATTCACCAACTCATTTATAGTAGTGTACTTGGATGACATCCTTATCCTCATCCATACTTGGGAAGAGCACCTCCACCACATCCGACAGGTCCTCCAAACACTGTGGAAACACAAATTGTGTGCCAATTTGGAGAAATGCACTTTTGGCATGACCCAGGTTCATTATCTGACATACATTATTGATGAATGAGAGGTCCATGTGGATCCAACCAAGATCCAAGTAATTCGAGATTGGCTGGCCCTAACCACTCTAATAGAGCTTTATAACTTTCAGGGTTTCACTAATTTCTAATGCAGGTTTGTTGTGAAACTAGCCCCAAAAATAGAAGAAAAGAGAGATCAACGCCTTAGAAATCAGCCACTTCGAGGGGGCAACCTCCAATACATTACATAAATGAAAAATTCTTGGATGCTACAAATGACCAAAGCCTCCTTCTATATATAGGAGTCCATGGGGCCACAATATAATCCTATCCGACCTAACAATAATAATGTAAGGGCACAATAATAACAATAGTGCGGTTACAGGGGTACAACAATAACAATAAGGGGGCTATACTAATAACAATAAGGGACTAAAATATTAATATAGGGACCTAACATGCCCCTCTCCTTCAAAAAACTGTTGTCCTCAACACTTGAGTAGCTCTTGGTGCTTCTGTATAAAATTCTCATCCTCCCATGTAGAATCTTTAGTGGGTAAGTTCTTCCATCTGATGAGATACTCTAAAATCGATTGATTTTGTAGTTGTCGAATTCTTGTTTCCGTGACCGCTTCAGGTTCCAATATTATTTTTCCTTCCTGATCAAGTTCTGGAAATATGGTTTGAACTGGAAGAGTTTCACCTATAACCTTCTTTAGGCATGAAACATGGAAAAATGGATGCACTCGCGAAAAAGCAGGAAGCTTCAATTTGTATGCCATAGTACAAATATTTTGCAATACCTTGTAAGGACTATAGTACTTTGGCAATAATTTATTATCCTTCTTAGCTTGCTTGAGGGACATTTTTTTGTATGGTTGTAGCCGTAAAAATACTCAGTATCGTACATCAAAACTTTTGTTGCTGCGATGTTGATTTGCCTGTCGTTTCATTTGATTTTGTGCCAAATTTAGGTTATCCTTTAAGAGTTGGAGAACTTCTTGTTGATGCTCAATGTGATCTTCCACTGCTTGAACCTTAGAATTTTCTCTTAAATATGATGTGATGGACGGTGGATGATATTCATAAAGAGCCATAAATGGGGTCATTTTCGCTGCAATATGGAAGGAAGTGTTATACCACCATTCAGCGAGAGGTAACCACTTGAACCATTTTCTTTGTTTATCAGATACAAAACAATGAAGATATCCTTCCAAACATTTATTCACTATCTCAGTTTGACCATCGGATTGAGGATGATAAGATAAGCCATGAGCTAGTTGAGTACCCAAACAAGAAAATAACTCCGTCCAAAAATTTCCAGTAAAAATTGGTTCTCTGTCACTCACAATAATCTTTGGATTTCCATGTAGCTTTTGAATTGTGTCCATAAATGTAGTAGCAATTGTACTTGTTTTAAATGGATGAGATAATGCACAAAAGTGTGCATACTTGGTAATTCTATCAACTACCACCATGATGAAACTCTTTCCTTCAGACTTGGGTAAACCTGTGATGAAATCCATTGAAATATCCTCCAAATGTTGACTTGGAATGGATAAAGGTTGTAGAAGACCTGGGGTCTTAATTGTCTCAACTTTATTTTGTTGGAAAACCAAACATTCAGCTACAAAATTTTGAATATCAGATTTAAGGCCATCCCAAAAAAAATATTTCTTCACACTGTGGTATGTTTTTAAAAATCCTGAGTGACCTCCTAAAGGAGAAGTGTGCAATTCCAAAAGAATATTTTGTTTTAGTTGGGAACTCTTACAAATATATAAGCGATATTTGTACCATAATGAATCATTTTTCCAACTAAATGTATCAGATGTACTAGGATCTTGCTGCAACTTTTGAATGAGTGTCCACACTTCTTCGTCCTTCTTCCATTCATCCTTGCTTCGATTATCCAATCCAGTCGGATAATAGAAATGGCACAAAGTAATGCCTCAACCTCTTCATTCTTTCTTGAGAGTGCATCTGCAAAAACATTTAGCTTCCTTTTTTTGTAGATTATTTCAAAATCGTAACCCAACATCTTTGTAACCCATTTTTGCTGTTCTTCTGAAGATAGTCTTTGTTACAAAAAGTGTTTAAGACTATCATGATCATTTTTTACCTTGAGGTGTCTTCCCATTAGGTAAGGTCGCCATTTCTTTAGTGCATGTAGTATTCCTAACATTTCCTTCTCATAAATAGCTTTTTGTAAATACTTTCCTTTGATTGGAAAACTTTAAAAAGTAATGGGTCTTCCTTCTTGCATTAAAACAACACCAGTTCCATTTCCTGAGGCATCACACTCCATAATAATTTTTTTTGTGAAATCTAGCATAGCTAAGATCGGTGCTAGGCACATTGCTTCTTTAAGATGTTCAAAGGCCTTAGTTGCTTTAGGAGTCCATGAAAATTCATATTTCTTCAATAATGTTGTTAGAGGTACTGCTATTCTCCCATAATTCTTAATAAACTTGCGATAATACCCTGTTAACCTGAGAAATCATTGCAACTGCTTTATGGTTGTGGGGACTTTCCATTACTTAAATGATTTAATTTTGTTAGGGTCTACCTTAACACCCTCGTGAGATACAATATGACCCAAATATTCCACCTCTTGTACTCTAAAGAAACATTTGGATGCTTTTGCATATAATTGTTTCTCCTGCAATAGTTTGAGCACCTTGTCAACATGTTGAACATATCCTTCCAAGACTTGTTGTAGATTAGTATATCATCAAAAAATACTTGCACAAATTTTCTAAGGAAGGGTTTGAAAATGGAATTCATCAACCCTTGAAATGTAGAAGGTGCATTAGTAATGCCAAAACGCATGACCAAAAATTCATAACGACCCTCATGAGTTCGAAATGTTGTTTTCGGAATATCTTCATTCTTCATTCTAATTTTATGATATCCTGAATGAAGATCCAAGTTGGTAAAATAAATTTCTCCATGTAATTCATCCAATAATTCATCAATCATAGGAATGGAGAATATATATTTAATAGTGATCTTAAAGAGCTCCGTATAATCTGAACACATGTGCCATGATCCATCCTTCTTGTGCAACAATACTACTGGAGCAGAGAAAGAACTTTGACTAGGTTGAATTATACCATCCTCTAAAATTTTTGAAATCATACGTTCAAATTCACTTTTTTGGACATAAGGATATCTATAAGGCCTGATGTTTGGAGGAACACTTCCTTGAATCAAATAAATAGCATGATCATGATCACGAATAGGTGGGAGTCCTTTGGGAGTTTCAAACACGTTGGAATGATTTTCCAAGAATTTTTGGAGATCTGAAGAAATAGACGATTTTGAGGTTGGAACTTCTATTGAGCATAATTATGCAATTACACCTCGTTGTTCTTTCTTCAGAATCTTTGTCATGACATTAGAGCTTATTATCTTTCCTGGCTTCCTTGCGATACCCCGTAATTCGACTTCCTTTCCTTCTGAAAAAAATTTCAAGAAAAGTTCTTGAAAATTAAAAGCTACCATCCCCAAGGATTGTAACCTTTGTACTCATACTACAAAATCAGCGCCTCCCATTGAAATGGAAAGCATTGGACTATTCGATACATATTTCCCCATGGTTAGCTTGATATTATGGCATTTTCTAGAGAAATTTATAGTTCCTCCATTTGCAACCATCACTTGACATTCTAGCGCTGGGTATAGGAAACAATTCAATTCTTTGGCTACCTTACAATGAATAAAATTATGGGTACTACCTGAATCAATCAACACTATTAGCTTTTTCTTCTTGATTTGTCCTTCTAGCTTGAGAGTTTGAGGAGTGGTAATTCCTGCCAATGCATTACATGATATGGTCAAACTCATTTCTTCCTCTTCCAGGGTTGTTTCCTGGTGTATATCCTCTTCTTTCTAAGATTCTTGTTCATTTTCTTCTTCCTCTTCACAATCTATGTAAAATAATTTCTTCTCAATAATCTTATGACATTTAGCGTATTTTCTATCATAATTATAGCAAATCCATTTTTCTATTTTTTCTTCCAATTTTTGTGGTGTCAACCTTGTAGGTTTCGGAAGTCTAGGAGTAGGAACACTTCCATATTTATATATGTGAGTGGTAGGCTTCCTTGTCTCCATAATTTTACATTCAATTTTTCTTGCCAACCTAAATCCCTTCTCCAATGAATTAGGTTCCCAAACACGAACTTCATGTTGGATGTTATCCTTTAAACTCCCTATGAAGAAAACAATTATGTTTTCCTCTAGAATATCAGTTACCCTTATATTCAATTTTTGGAAGTCCTCAATGTGCTCCACCACTTAACCCTTTTGTTTGAGATTTATCAATTGGCTAAAGAAGGTGTTGCTCTTTGTATCTCATAATGTGCTATCATTTCCTCCGTAAAAATTGACCAAGCGATAATTTTTTACGGGAGAAAAGCCATCAATACCATACAAATGTATTATGTTCTAAATGTAAAGTTGCAATGTGTACCTTCTATGTGTTTTTCACATTATTGAGATCAAAATATTGCTCCATTTGTAGTATCCATGTTATGGGATCCTTTCCATCAAACTTCCTCATATCCATCTTTGGAATATGGTGGTTCTTCCATCCAACATTAGAGTTTATGAATTCACGATTAACATCTATTTTGTTCTCATCATGAGTTTCTTCTACTATCTTTTCACCATTAGGAATCATTTATTATATCAACTATGTCAAACCTTCCATGCCTGTTTTTAGATCATTCTTCATGTTTTCCATCTTATCTTTCATTTTTTCTTCCATGTCCTCCATCTTAGCTTCCACACCATCCATATTAGCTTCCATGAATTTCTTCAAACCATCCATATTATTATTCAAAACATCCATCTTCACTTCCACACCTTTCTTCAAACCTTCCATTTCAGTTTTTGTTGCTCTTTGCGAAAGTAAAATTTGGTGCACTTGCTCTTGTAATTTTGATAGATCATGTTGGCATTCTTCATCTTCATGAGTCATAATAGAGTATTATAAGGGCTTAATGGGTGTTGAATTATTTTTAGGAGGAATTTTAGAACCCAATACTAAATTATATGCTCAATAGGCCCTTGGAATCACTTCAAACTGATTTTTTACACAAGACTTATGCAATTCGGAAAACAAATACACACCTTTTTCTTGCTTTTGAGGAGCTCGATATTGAAACTGAATTATCTCTGTGATTTAGGGTCTTAAATATCTAAAATTCACCCCTGAGGTAGACCTCTGAATCCTCTTTCGAATGCCATAGGTCTGACCTGATTTGGATTCTTCAAGACAAAGTGATATCCAATCTCCCACAATGACCTAATTATGGATTGGTTCAATAAAGAAAACTTGTACGACTTTCCACATGTCATTGTTTCCTCCTTCGGCTCTAAAATTTATAGAAAGGAAAATACAGTCATTTTAATTGCAGCCACTCTTTACAAAACTCGAATCCGATGCTCAGAGAGAGATTTATAAATATTTTCCCACGATCACCTCTTTGAGATGAAATTCGGGAGCCTAAAAAAAGCCCTAACTTCCACAGATCATATCTCCAAAAATACTGCAAACCAAGCTCTAAAAATTTGCGACGATGTTCCTCAAGATTTCAGATTCACGCTCTAAAAATTTCAGCTTCTTAGCCTTCATAGAAACAATGTTATAGAAAAAATTCCATGATGACTTGTTTAGAGCAGCGAAACCCTAGAATCCAAAGCTCTGATACCAAATGTTGTGAAACCAGCCCCAAAAATAGAAGAAAAGAGATATCAATGCCTTATAAATCAGCCACTTCATGGGGGAAACATCCAATACATTACATAAATGAACAATTTTGGATGCTACAAATGACCAAACCCTCCTTCTATATATAGGAGTCCATAGGGCCACAATATAATCCTAGCCGACCTAACAATAATAATATAAGGGCACAATAATAACAATATTGGGGTTATAGGGGTACAACAATAACAATAAGGGGGCTATACTAATAAGAATAAGGGACTAAACTAGTAATATAGTGACCTAACAAGGTTTTTGTTGGGATTCTCTCATATGATTTGGCCCTTGAGTCAAGTCACCAAGGGAGGAGCGAAAGAAAAATTATTTTGGTCGAAATATCAATAGAAGACGTTCATAGAATTAAAAAATCGCCTCTAATTTTCCATAATGATCACATTACCAGACTTGAAACAACCATTTAGGATCAAGACAGATGCTTTTGACTAGGCTATTGGGGCAGTTCTTACTCAATAGGGCCATCCAGTGACATATCACAGTGCGACACTCTCCGACACAGTTCGCAAGTATTCCACTTATGACAAAGAAATGTATTCCATTGTGTAGGCTTGCTGCCAATGGAAGCATTACATTATGGGAAAGGAAATGATCATCCACAGAGACCACTGACCCCTGCAGTTCATACAAACACAAGGGAAGCTGCAGAACGATCACCATTAGAAGTGGTCAACATAAGTGCAATAATTTCATTTGAACATCAAGTATAAGAAGGGAAGCTCCAATAATGTTGCATACTACCTTAGCTAACCACTGATCGTGGCACTAACCATCGTTCTAAACTATTTTTTCCACGATAATCTTGATTTCCCTCTTCTCTACAAGAGTGATCCAGAATTCGAACACACATACGAGACACTCTTGGAGGGTAAGCAAGTTCCAAATTCTCACCTATAGGATGCACTTCTATGTCACCTAGGACACCTTTGTGTTCCTTCAAGTGAGTGTGTCAAGATGATTTGGGAAGAACACTACAGTCGATTCGATGGGCATTTCGAGGTCGATAAAATAATTCCAGTACTACAGATGCATTTCTGTTGGCTGAACATTCGACGTGATGTTTGGAAATACATAAGATCCTGCACTTCTTGCGTCATGGCGAAACTGACCATCAGGAAGAAAGGCCTCTATACTCTGCTACCTACCCCTAGTTGACCTTGGGAATCCATCTCCATGGATTACATGTCGGACCTTCCTTATACTAAGCATGGAAATGACTATTTTTTCGTGGTCATCGACATATTCTCGAAGATGGCCATTATGTCGGTCTGTAAGAAGAATATCACAGCGGAAGCCATTTCTAATCTCTTCTTTTAATGAGCATGGGTGAAATTTGGGATCCCATAGTCTATCATATCAAATTGTGACAACAGGTTCCTCAACACATTTTTGTCTAGCCTCCGGTCAATATTGGACATCAAGCTCACTAAGTCCAAAACTTTCCATCCCTAAACTGATGGCTAGATAGAGGTCGTCAATAGGATTATTGTACAAATTTTATGCATGTACAATTAAAATCATCCATGCACATGGGATGAGAGCCTTCCCTATGTAAAACATAGTTACAACCGGGCTCTCCACATCTCAACTAGCCACAACCCCTTTTAGGTGGGCCTCAGGTTCCAGCCACTATGTCCCATTGACGTAGCCATGTCATTTGTGGCTACTTAGGCTGATTCAGCTCATGTCCAGTCTGAAGTTGACAAAGCGAAAAAATTCATTGAGAAAATTCAACACATCTACCAATAGGTTCATGACATATTTGACAGAGCCAATGCTAAGTACAAGAAACAACGTGATCAACATCAAGTGCTACACAAATTCTAGGTGGGCGAAAAAATGTGGCTCCATTTGTAGAAGGAGCGCCTCACTGGAAAACAGTGCAAGATTTTCCCGCTAAGATATGGTCCATACACCATCACCAAGGTTGTAGGGAACAAATCCTTCGAGCTCATTGTTCCACCATTCCTCGATCTACGCCTAGTTTTGGAACAAAGTCTCCTACAAGCTATGAAACTCGTCCGATTTTGTATATTTTGTATTATAATTAGTCTAGCACAGAGGTTTTGGGGTGGTTTAAAGCTCCGAAACGTTTGTAATGGGTCAAAGGGTAGACCTAGAGCTCGCAAAACACGATTTGCGGACCATAGGAAAGATTAGGCTAGATTATTATAAATAGAGGAAAATTTTGAATTATAAGGCAAGAAGATGATGAGATTTTGGTGCGAATTGTGGATTAGTAGATCTATTTGGGTTTTTGGGGAGAGAACTCTTACTGGTAGTGTGCGTGGAGATCCCAAGTCGTACTGTGTGCGGACCCTGTTGCTGTGTGCGCAGGTTGGGTTGGGTATGGTAAGAAGGAATTGACGGATTGCTGAATAAGAAAGGTTGTTTGGGTAACTGAATCTATGCGTATTGTTTATGCGAATCTGTGGTAATTAATGTTTTTATGCGTACTCTGTTAAGTTGCGAAAATACTGTATAAGTGGTTACTACATCTGATTCTGTTATGTTTTATGTAATACTGCGCTACCGTCTTAAAATTATATAATTTGTTGAGCACTGTAGTCTAGTTGACCTTGCGCACGTGGATGCAAAGGATTCCTGTAGGTCTTGCTCTATAGTAGGAAAACGGTTCATTGTAAAGCCATATGTAGCTCTGCTGAGCTTACCTACCCTCTCTGAGGGTCCGGAAACCTAGTTCCAGCACCTACCCATACTACTTCGGGTGAGACTTTGACCTGCGCAAGCCAGTCACTGCCGAAAGGGCCAGTAGTATATGGGTTTGTTGGAAAACCTTCACCTCCAAACCTGGGTTAGGACCCCTCGAGCCAACACCTATTATTCAATGTTGACTGCCTTCGGCCCTACTTCCCACATCTACTAGACACTTCTGACATTGCAGAACAACTCACACCAACATAGTTAAAACCAAACTGAATGGAACATGCCACCAAAGATTATATCATGGGCATACATATCAAGAAAACTCACCATCAGAAGATATAACTGTATATATTTGTAAAAGCTAGCTAACTCCTGCACTAAGGCAAGTGGTTCACCAGGGACCAAGTTCAGCAGAATTTTCCTCATCTCATGGAGGAACTTAACGCAATGGGGAAAATTTCTTCCTAAGGGGGCAGGAATGATCTGGGTGTATATTAGTGGCCACTTGCCTATTCCACTTGGGGCCCCACCATTATTTCTTTCAGTTTTTCAGTTTCCTTAATTATAAAAAATTTAGTATTTTTAACAGTTTTTTCGGGTCCTAAACTTCCAGATTCATTTTGAGGCCCTAAACGAGGGTTTTTTTTTGTTTTTTTTTTTTTTTTGTAAAACTGGGATAAATTAGCTTTTAAAGAAATATTTCCCACTCAAAAGTTGTATTCCTCGGATAGATATTTCTAACGAGGTATTGAGCGCGTCAAATGGAGATTGTATGCCAAAGTTATGTCCCCGAGAAGTTGATGTACCAATTTACCCAAATGAGGCCCTTAGTTTTGGTGCTTCATCTCCTAGGGTTAGGTTTTTGGATTTTTATGGTTTCCCATTGTTTCTCAATAATAAATAG
The DNA here is from genome assembly GCA_034641835.2 of Pinus albicaulis. Classification (NCBI taxonomy): domain Eukaryota; kingdom Viridiplantae; phylum Streptophyta; class Pinopsida; order Pinales; family Pinaceae; genus Pinus; species Pinus albicaulis. The sequence goes on from CM076581.1 coordinate 1,080,558,207, forward strand.
GCCCTCCAACCTCATTATAACAAGTTTCAGAGGCCTCTAGCCACCACATATCTTCTTAGAGATAAGCTACCAAAGCCCTATCTAGTTTATTTACATTCTCTCTATAAACAAATTTCAGTTCTTTGATATTAATGAAATAAAGTGTTATTTCCACTGAATTTTTGTATTTATGGTTATATGTGTATTTTTTTGTGTTCTCGCATAAATCCAGATCACCCTCATCTTCCTAAAACTAAATAAAGTGAGCATGAATTCAATAATTCATGAGAGCCAGAGAGAATGGAGAAAAGTATGCAATTGTTGGAGTTATTGAATACTTTGATAATCATAGTTGAAGAGAAAAAAATTACTGTGCACAAAAATAATCTCTAGTCATTGGGAAATTATGTACAAGTAAAACAAGATGAAGTTAATAATCTTCAAAATCAAATTCAGTTTCTTCAAGATGAACTTCAATGAAAGAATATTTAGCATTCATAACTAGTAGTGGTCCATAAAACCCTTCTTTTTTAGGATAATGACTAATATAATGATTATGGTGCCAACAATTATTTAGTTAAACAAACAAATCATGATTCACTCACCGATACAAATTCAAGAATATAAGATGATGAAGCTATATACGGTGAAGACCCACATTCTCTTTCCTAGTCAATCATTAAACCTTGGGAGGAAATCCCGTGTAGCAAAATTCGACCAAGTTTAGGATATGAAAAATATGATATGAAATTGAATATTCCAAATTATTCAGAAATAATAAATTTGTGAGTGGTAGTTATTTGAATAAAGAAACATCAAGAAACAATTCGGAGAAAGATAAATTCCAACACTGCAATCACATTATTCACATGGAAGAACATTGTTTTGATATTTATCCTTGTCACCATTGTGGAAAGAATAATTATTGGTCAAGAATGTGCTCCAAAATAAGAAAACCTACAAGCTTGAAGATTGACTCTAAATGGATTGATCCTTGGGAGTGGTCGTCCACATCCAAACCATTATATACATCTTACCAAAGAATTCAATCTTGAGTGAAGACATGGTGAAACTAAAATTAAAATGAATATGGTACTCTCATGAGATTATAAGGGCAGTAAAATGATGAAACTATCTAAATCTTAAGGGGGGCGGTGGGGGGGGGGGGGAGTTCAGAAATAAAATGTAGATGGTTAGTGGTAAAAAACAAATTGTGTATGGTATCTCTTTTCAACTGACAAAGAGGGGAATCGATGATGAAATTTAAGATGTTTTTTAAACTCAAAGTTACAAAAACACATTGAAATTGTAATATGGGCATCATTAATATTCCAAAAGGGCATCAAAATTTTCTAAATGGGAAAGAAAACTTTGCAAGAACTATGGTTAAATATTTTTTCATTTAATCATACATTGGATATAAGATTTGGATGTTTATTGAGAGAAAATCGTGGACATTTTTGTTCACTTGGATGGTAATTTGACCTAGAAAAGGATAGATGAATATTCTTGCATTGTAGCGTGGCATTAAATTTAGTTGTACAAGATTATAAGGAATGTGTCGAAATTCTAGTTGACTAACTTCTCTTGGTTCACTCTCTTTATATTGAAGTTTTCAACATATATTTTTTGCATTTTGTAATAAATTTTGAATTGATGCTCTGATCTAGGGTTTAAACATGAATACTTGGAGATGGTATGAGTTTATGTTGCATTGTTGGTATTATATCCTTGACGCATGATTGATGGGGGAATTTTATCCTCTTACTCAGATAAAAAATCATTAAGTCCTAATGTACAACACTTATTTTTTTGACATATTGGGATATAGTTTTTATCCTAAGTATGTTTCTATATTTTCTAGACCTTACACTACAAGAAAAAGGGACATTGGTGAGGGTCATGCTTGTGACGGACCTTTAAGGTCTGTCACCAATATCACATATGGTGACGGTCCTTAAAAAAATGTCACTGTAAGTGTATATAGTGATGGTCCTTTAAGGTCTGTCACCAAAGCCATTTTCAATGACACTTTTGGTGAGGGTCGTTAAAGGCCCATCACTAATTCTCTCTTTGGTAACACCTCTAGTGACGAAATTTTAATGACCCTCACCGATGCTCTTTTTGTTACTTTTGGTGACGATCAAAAAATGTTTGTCATCATTGATCATTCCAATGATTTTTTGATGACATTATGTGCTTGTTAATATATTTTTTGTAAGAAGATAATGATTTAATACCATTATTTTAGAGGTTTTTTTATAATATGTCCAAGGCCATAATGGTTAGAGTCAGTCAATTTTTTAAGAAGTAATTAGTGTTTATCATTTCCCTCAAGTAATGACTAGTCGAATACTAGAGTTTCCTATGAGTCAACACATGATTCATATCTATTAAGTTTATTATCTAGAAAATTCCCTTTAGATAAAGTCCCACTAATGCGTGTAGGAAATATATTATCTAATACATAATCAAGGTCTATAAATTATATTAATGAGAAAGACCTAACACTCCTCAACAATTCAGACACACCTTAAATTAATGCTTTGACACACACTAACATTTCTTAGCACCTCGTATGCCTTCAAACATATTTCTACCTAGAACATATTTTCATGACACTGACACCAAAGCATATGGTGGCATGCGCTAGCACAACATAGAACTATCCTAGCATGTGTTGGCATGCATGTAGTCCCTAGCATGCCCAAGAACACCTTGGTTGAATGCATTGACATACATTAGCACTTGGCACACGTCAATGCCACTTGACATGTATTGGGACCTATTATTAGTGTGGTTAGCATGCCCCTTTTGAAAATGATAAAATCCCGACTTACTAACCCTCTTATTGTTTCTTCCTTTTGTTTCCTTGAAGCTTCTTGACACATATTGACATACATTGGCACGCTGTAAAACCTTAGCACCTGCCATGTATAGCAATATATTGGCACTATTTGGCACATATAATTAGCACACCTTGGAACTCCCAGCACACTTTGAGACTTCTTTACATGCCTTGATATTCCCTATCATTCCTTACCAATCCTTAGCATACATTTTCACTCCCTCCTTGGCATGACAACTAGCACTCATTAACACTAGTCCCTAGAACACGTTCTTCATATTCATTAACTTCCATGAATTTTGACCTAGTGCTCCCTTAATTTTTTGTCATAGTACTCCTTAAGCCTCCTCAACATGCATTAGAACTCTCTAGCACACCTTATCACTCTTCAACATGCCCTTCCACTTCATAACATGCATAACACTCCGCTGACACAAATTGGCACTTGGCACATATTGGCACTTGGAAAGTCTTAGCATGTATGGAATACACTGACATTACTTGGTATGATTTGGCATGGTTTAGTATTAAATTTATTTGAGATAAACAGTTGGAAAGTAGATGAGAAGCAATAAAGGAAGACTTGTCACTTAGAATGCACTAAGAATTTTCACTTGGCACCTATTGGTGCCTAGTGTTGGTGTGCTTAGCATGCCCATCCTGGATAAGGTAAATTGATGACTTATTTACCCTCTTATGTGTTCATTTCCTTGTAGGTTAAATTATTTCTCCCTTTTTTTTCCTTGACAGTCCCTGACACGCATTGGCACACCCTTTCACATCTTGGCATGCCTTATCACTTGGAAAATATTAGCATGTTTGACATGCCTTCGCACTATCTGACACATCTTAGCATTCCCTATCACGACTTCACACTCATGTCCTCACAGCTAACCTTTAAATTTTTTCATGACTTGGGAACCCAATCAATTCCTTGGCTACTGCAGTTCATGTGACAATATTGTCTTGCTTCAACTGCAAAAAATTGACCAATTGCACCTACTACAAGTAGATTGTGCCTTGTTCACATAAGAACTACCTATAACTCATCTTATGCCACTCATGTCCTAGCTCAACTTGTCCCACTTAACTAGTTACCAAGACAAGGATCAGATTATCTAGCCATGTCCATAAAACAACTAAGCAAAATAGCTTACATAGGAAATATTTCACATGTATGTTTAGTTCATATAAATAGTAGAACATTAAGTGAGATTTTGCAAGAACCACAAGATGCACAGTACACACAAGATATAAGCCGACACAAGTCGAGTGCCCCAAAAATTATACACAACAATGTACAATATGAAATTATCTAGAATATTTTAAAACATGAACATGTAGCCAAAGTGTACCACATCTCATATAAAAACATATCTAAAGGCAAAAAAAAGGTGTGCCTAGCACAAAGTGATCTTCCTTTGTCTAAAATTGCTATGTTAGGCCTCGTATAACAACTATAGGCTTGCCTCCTATAAATCATATTATGAACTTCTCCTAACACACTTCGCCCTTAGCACACTTGAATTCGCTAACACTCCTTGGCACACACTCTTATTCATTACTTTACATGCATTTTGACCTATTTATCCCTTAATATGCCTCGACACTCCCTAACACTCTTAAGAATGCATTGACATTGTACGACATGTCTTAGCATGCCTTTTAATTCCTAATGTGTATGCCCTGACCCTCCCTAGCTATCATTCCCTCACAACTACCCTTACTTTATTTGCAACTTGGGAACCCACCCAAGCCCTTGCTTGACTACAAGAGCTAATTGACCAAATTACGGTTACTACAACTAGACTATGTTTTTGAATTGTGTAGCTTGGGAGGTACTTAACAAGCCTAGTAGTAGTGAGATGGGTTTGTGTGAGTTTCGTCACAAAAGGCTTTGTGGGTAAATAAGCCAAGAAAAGTGATTTTGGACCCAATATGGGGTTTAAAATCTAAAAGAAAATTAAAAATGAAAATTAATATTTCCTAAGGTATAATTGGATAAATCCCGTAAGTTCTAGAGGGTTCCTAGGAGGTCTAGGAAAAAATATTTAAGGAGACATTAGGATGAAGGAAATAACATTAAGTGAGAAGGAGCTCATTTTATCATTGGGGCAAAGTGAGATGTAGGACTAAAGTAGGTCGAGTAAGAGGGCAGAGTAACTAGGGTTGCTAAAGGGAGGCCATGATCATCCTCAAAGAGAAAGATAATCATTTGAGGGTTCACAAGAATGTTGCATAGCTTAATGGTCGGTTGGAGCTGGGAAGTAGAATGGCATATTATTGGTTCTCTTATGGCAGATCGAGCTTAAGAGAGGTTGCTCATGAGAATCGGGGCATGTGATTTCAATGGTTTCTTTATGTGAAGGCCACATCAAATTCTGAAATGTTGAAATTTTCAACAAGAAAGATTGAAATTGGAAACCAGAAATAACACAAAAAAAATGCACCCACACTGGTGAGGAATTTTGATGCACCAGGAGTGAGGAATGTGGGGCGTCTAATTTATTTTTCCCTTAAATAAATTGTAATTTGATCTCATAACAACTTGTGTCAATTAACTAAGTCATGATGACTGAGTTAGCTCAAGAAATTCGATTTGAGGTTCTAAGATGAGGCATGTAGAGGGATTGATCTAATATTGTTTGGGTCCAGTTGTAGTTGATGCATTAGTGGGGTACTAGTGAATTAATTAACTCAATTAAATGAGTTAAAATTAGTTTAAATAGTTCTAACTAAGTGATGAGCTAGTGAGAGGTCGAATAGTGATTTATATTAGATTTAATTCACTGTGAGTGATCGATCAGATAATTGATAATTCACTATTAAATAGATGCATGCATGTCAGTTCCGAGGATGACCAAGTTGAGACAAAGGTTAAAGGGAACGTAACTATCAATTGTATTTATACAAAATTTCCCATGTGAAATTATAAAGTCACTAGGATGCCATGATGGATTGCGCAATCAAGGAAGATTGCTTTTCCTAATTAATAGGGAGCTAATTCCATAGAATTGCATGAGAGAGGTAGGCTAAAGGAAGGTTGAGAATTGGCTAAGTACTAGACCAATTTTTCATATATCAGCAGGAGACAATTGGCAGAGTGATCGAGAATCTCATGAGAGATTAAGCATTGTATTGTTTCATGATTCCTTGACTTAATAGACAATTAAGATAGAGCAGTTTCGAGCAGTTGATTTCCCCAGATACATATTGTGTTTTGCAATTGATAATTTATTTCTCTTACTTATATGTGATTGTGCAGTCGTGTTTTGTTTCGGAAAATTGTTGGAAGGATCCAGTATCTTATTTTAGTACATTACAAGATCAGGTTGAATCTCTTTGGTTAGCTTTTATATATGGTATCAAAGAAGAATTTTTTGGGCGGCGAGTTTGCAGAGAATATGTATTTTGGTGTAAAAATTTCAAAGAAAAATAGCACATTTTGATTCCTTGCGAAAAAATACCCAAATGGGAAATCAATTTGGAGCTCAGATGAGGTAGATATGGTCGATTTAAAATCAACTATTTCTTAGAAAATTTTGTAATGGTGGGACAATTACAATGTGCATGAGTCAAGAATATATATGCACTTGAGGTACCATATGCATGCAAAGCTTTGAGGAGAAAAGCAGAGGTTAGAGACTTAGCCGTTGAGAGGGAGTACCAATTACCTCTCAACATGCAACCTTAGAAGCAGTCTGTTGGAGCAGGGTCCCCCGAGGCACAATTTCCAATATCTTTTTGTATAATTTTTTATGTGCGCACTGCGTAAAGGGAGTCAAGGGGCTTTGGGTTGGGTCAAAGTCCCAAATTTTGATGTAAATTGGGCTTAAGGGTAAACTGTGGGCCTAAAACCATGGTTTGAGACCATAGTATCTATGCGCTAGGCATATATAAATAGATAGATCGTGTCTAAGCTAAGTAGTTTAGTTGGGTAATGAATTATTGATGTTATAATAAGTTTATCTATCTGGAAGGGTTTTTTGGGTTGGGTTGAAAGGCTCCTGCTGCCTGTGTGCGCAGAGACCTAGTCCTGGCTATGTGTGGAATCCGCCGACTATGTACGCGGAAGGGTTTTGTAAGGGAAAGTGGATGTATTGATTGAAAAATATGAAGGTAATAGAAAGGACAAATTTTTGCAAGTTCACTTTGTTATGCATTTGAGTTGTTTACTTCTTATATTCTGTTAAGATCATATTATTTGTCTTACTTATTGATGATTGTGCAAGGATATCTGATATGATTATGAATGGTTATTGATGGTTAATAGATCTGTTTAAATATCTGCATTGGTTAAGACCTGGATCCAATTTTGTTTTGTTTATCTGTGCTAAGGCAACAACGATTTTCTGTTATTCTGTTAATGATTACGCATTCTCTGTGAGACTGTTATATATCGTTGCGCACCTATGTATAAGTTCACATTTGGTTTTTCTGAGGACCAATTCATTAAGTTCTCCCTCAGGGTGCGGAATCCTGGTTCCAACACCCCCCCATACTGCCTCGGGTGAGACTTTGGTCTGTGCAAGAAAATCATTACCAAAAGGGCTAGAAGTTGGAGGGTTTGTTGGTTTATCCATAAAATCTGAACTTGGGTCAGGACCCCTCATGCCAACAAATGGTTCTATTTCTAGGATCAGGATCATTTTGAGGGAGATTTGATGTTGTGGCATTCATCATGAAATGAATTACAAGATTGGCTGGATAGAAAGATCCTTGAATTTTCACTCCAAGATAATAGAAGTACTATGTTATTTGATGAACAATGGGTACATAAATATATTTATAGAAAAGTGCATGAGATATTCTTTTTTTCCTTTGTGCATGAACTATAGGAGTGGTTGTCGCACTTAGCTGAATTCCATCACCGCATAATGGATGATGTAGACACTGAGTGGACTCCTGAATTGATCTAGCAAGTAGAGAAGTTTGAAAATAATATCACAATAAGTTTGACATATTCGAGTTCTGCATAAGCATTCTTCATTCTATCCACATACCTGGTTGGGACTCCTGCTCTATTTGGTATATAAGCATTGTTGGGAGAACACTTTGGGAATAATTTAAGTTGTATGTATATACAGAGTAAGCCGATACCATCCCAAAGCATAGACTCCTTGCACTTGTATAGTGCTGAAACTGATGATAAGGACACTCCATAGAAAAAAATGTACCAGAATTATATAATAAAAAATGCATCATTGGAATAATACTAAAATACTGAGACTAATCCATACAATATATAAATTTTGCTCCAAATATACTTCAGTCTATATTATGATCTTCATTTGAGATACATATTTGTTGAGGAAGATTGTAGACGGAGTATGTCTGCTTCTGCAATACACATATGCAATACACAACTGTTAAAATATGATGATGCCAATATATCTTTTGCAGCCACGGTTCACCTCTACTACCAGATTACATAGTGATTTGATTGCAGATTCAAGCATGTATTTGCATAGAACTTGGTTCATAGGTCAGCCGCTCATACTTTCATATAAGGGATTCTCAAATTCACCCACATACCACTATTACATAGCTTTTAGGTGTAACACATTCTTAAGGAATACTAATGGTTAGAGCTTGATATATTTTATCTCTGTGGTATACACTTATCCCAAAAGTGTCTATGCATCTAAGTCCATGAGATAATATGATACCCATTGATAATCCATGCAGAAAGTTTCACTTCGTCTCACACAGACAACCATAGTTACGATACCCTTCATACTCTTAGTTATTTTCATTGAGCTCTCCACTATTCTCAACAACAATCAACAATATATAGAATCTAATTCTGGCATCATTAACCTTTTGTACTCTAGAACAAAAACATGTCAAACTTCAACGCAATCTCAACACATTAGTAATGCTTGCTCCAATACCAACGTTGCTCCAATAATAATGCTTGGGTGCTTCCTAGAGCTACTCCTCTTTGAGTTTAGTATAAGCATCCTTCATTCAGTTCCTTTTTTATTAAATGAATATACACAACAAACTGATGCTATCAAAACTCTTGAGAATGCTGGAAGGCATGTCACCATAGAATGTTCAATTCTTTTGTCCCTTGCTACTTGATGATAGTGATATGTGCTAGACTTCTGGTGAAGATGTAATCACTACAAGTCAAAAGCCCTTGATGCTGATGTGAACAATAAAAAAAGTCAAGCTAAATCCTGAATTCACAAATTTGAAAGAAAATCACAGTAAATTACTTCAAAGGGCCAAAGGAAAATGTTCATCTAGGTCAGAAATACTTAGTAATGATCTGGAGAAGAAGTCAAGAAGAAATTTGATATATGATGTTCATCTAAAGTTTGGTAGAATGTTGAAGTATCAAATACACTTTCTATTACACATATTGATGATAATTTTGGAAGGTAAAGTTCTTCCTCAACATTGAATTTTTGTAATCTAAAGTGGCATTGTTCAAGCACAAGTCTCCTTATTCCTAAATAACATCCTGTTGTAGCCGCTACAACACCCTCCAAAATTTGGTCCCATTTTAAAATTTCGCAACCCCTGGTCTCTCGGTAAAGAGAAATATAACGCGTCCTTGGCCTAGAGCCTCAAGAGAAGGTCTTTCAATGAATTATCCCTTCAAATTCTATCCAGGGTTTGGTCTCTTAATAGTCAGTCGCATAGTCACTAAGTCGCAAAGCTAATAAAAACCAATGACTGTGTGACTATGTGACCGTGCAACCCAGCGACCTAGCGACCCCTAGGTCATGAAGTCGCATTTTTCTCTAAAACTTAAGACTCACGACCTTGCAACCTCCAGGTCGCGAAGTCACAAGGTCGCGAGGTTGCACATCCCTTAACCAGCCTTGATCTGTGACCTTGCAACCCACATTAATTGACCACACGTGCAACCCCATTATAAATAAAAGGGCCGTTACCTAATGAGTAACACCTCTGAAAAGCCAGCTGGAGCGTATTTTTTCTTGGGTAAGTTACCTAATCCTCTTTTTTTTTCCTTTATTTTTATTTTTTTCCAATCCTGCCCTTGCCCCTTGCATATTTATCCATGACATGGCCTCGTGCGAGCTCCCCAACAGTCCTGGTCAGAGTCTAATCCTGCCCCTCATGGCAAATTCCTTCCTATCTCCTTCTTTGAAGCCTCTCTTTTCCCAGTCTATATCAAGCACCCTTCCTAGCTATTTGGGGAAACCTTAAGAGCTAAATTTGTCCATTCCACTCGATTTTTTTTCCTTCCTTACATTTCATTGCCACAAAATCCCTCAAAGGAGCCCTAGCACGACCCTGCGACCTCGCGACCCTGCGACTCCGTGACCTTGTGACCTAGCGACGTGGTCGCTAAGTCGGAAGGTCGCCTAGTCGCTCATAACCAATCATTTTCCACCTGCAAGATCTTGCAGCCCAACGACCTCGCGACCTAGTCGCAAGTTACGAAGTCACCAAGTCGTGTTTCCCATAATTCGACCCAAGCGTGACCTTGCGACCTTGTGACCTAGTCTCCAAGTCGCAAAGTCTCCATTCCTTGAAAGTGTACACCGGTGCGACCTAGCGACCTAGCGACCTGGTCGCAAGGTCACCAAGTCACAGGTCTATCCATTTCCTTGGATAATAGTTAGCAAAGGTAGCAGCAACCTAAAAATATTTATAATTATTCCATCTGTCTTATAGTGGGGTTGTTTAATGAATATGCTAGGGAACATCGACGCTAATCTCGAGTATGTGTCCATCTCTTTGGCCTTAAGCGATATGGGGCCCTCGGCAGTTCCAAAGTGAAACAAGTGTCCTGAAATATAAATCTTAGAAGAAGAAATTCCTCCTTCCCCTCCCCCTATATATGGAGACACCACTTGTGTGTTCGAGAGAGGGGATAGCATGAGTTGATATCAGGTATACTAGGAGTTCACAAAGACCGATTTTCCAGAAGATCTCCCAGACCGGCAGGTGTATATTCAGGTCAAGAGGTATACGCTCTAATATGCAAGTGCCCATCCACCCATATTTCCATGTGTAGATATTATTGAATGGATCCTGCAAAAGGTCGACTCCATAATTTGGGTCATTCGATATCATTCGGGGAAATCATTTTCTAATCTAAAGGAGTAGGATGCGGAAGTCTACTATGTACTCCCCACCCAAGACCAAACTTTAAACACTGAATGGGCTACCACTCATGCAGTACCCATACCATAGATCTTGAAGGGATGGTGGGAGGACCCAAATAAGTTCAGGTTTAGGAAGGATCATGAATATAAAACGGAGGGCCTCAGGAAAGTCTACAAGTTTGTGGCAGTGATGATGTGTAGGATGTATCGACAACCAGATGCCACTGCTTTCAATCATACTTGGGTCTCTCTCATGTACGTTGTCACTACATATGGCACCCGCTTCAACTGAGCCAACCTAATAGTAGCACCCTCAGGTCGAACATATCAGCAGCACAAGCACTTGAAGAAGGATGTTCATCCGAATTTTATATGGCTTCCTACCTATTGGACGTGGTATGAGAAAGATGCCAATTTACAAGATGGCCTCATAACTGGGATGTAGAGCATGGTGGAAAGATCCATAAAGAGTTAAATGTGTTCTATGCCTCCAAGTAAAAACAGGATATGGAGTTGATCTCGCATAATTTCATTCCTGTACTTTACAAGAAGTTGTTTGGCAAAGATGCCCCATGCATGTCCAGGCGAGCCATGCAAACAATAACTCTAGTGGCCAACTGGTTTCCCATCACATACAGTACTTTAATCAGAGTCTTGGGGTCATTCAAGGAACCTCACGCGCTAATCACGTTCATCACTGATAAACTACTCTTGCAAGAAGTGTGCTACCAGATGATGAGCGAGTTTTCTAAGGTCCTCACCAAGGGCAAGAAAATCCATGGCCTACTCTCCCGCTTACTATCAGTGCCTATACGGTTAGGGATTTCAAGGAAGTAGAAGTGGAGGTTGAAGAAACCAAGGGTTTTCATTTTCTGCCCTTAGCACACAGATCATATGATCCTGAAAGGATCGTTCTCGTACATTGCAAATGTCCCAAATTCAAATGGAATTACCAACACACGGAATTCCTTGTTGAAGAACAAACTAATAACTGGTACAACAAGGATAGGGAGGCTACACTAGAAGAATAGACTGATCAAGAAGGGAAGGATGATCAAAACGTAGAGGAAAGGGGTGATATGCTAGGAGGAGCCTCATCTTTTAAAGCTAAAAATCCAAGGATTGATACGGGCAGTAGTCTCTCTAAATGAAAATAGGAAAAAAGAGACATAGAGGCTAAGGCACAACAAGAGGCTGATAAGAAGGAAAAAGAATAAGAAGCCAAAAGGGCCCATGACACCCTAGCACGTCAGCAGGAGGAAGACAAACAAAAGAAGTAAGCTAAGAAGTAGGCAGAAGAAGCTCTTAGGGAAAAAGAGGAAGAGGAACATAGCAGGAAAGGAGAGGAAGAACGGAAAGAGGCTGAGAACAAGCTAAAAGAAGAACAGGACAAGGCAGAGGCAGAGGAGAGAAGGAAGGAGTAAGAAAACCAGAAATCACAGGAAGATTATTCCCAAGAAGTAGGGGGAAGAAAGACACTACCCCCAGAGGTAGGGGAATAGACAGAGCTGCCGCACATTGATGTACCTCAGACAACCCTTGTGACGAGTGTGTTTTTCCCTCTCTCAGACCTTGGCACCTTGGAGGAGCAGGAAGATGAAGTCTTGGATTTGGCAAGGCTAAACTATGACCAGTTCACGCACAAGATCAGGCAAGAGAAAAGGAAATTCCTCGCATGGAACGGCTGCACCTCTCGTAGTCACAACAGAAAAAGACATAGTCTTGGACACCAGGACTAATCCTATTATGATTGCATCAGCAAGGATTGCCTTTGCAGCAGCCATAGAAGAAAATGTCAGCAGAATGAGTAGAGAGATTCTGTCTCTACAAAACAGGTTAGATGTTTCTGAGTAGAAGGCAGCTCATTCAGAGAAAGATAATAAGGTGCTAGAGGAAGAAATCCAAAAGCTTCATCTCACAATCACCCAAACCAATGAAGTGCCACTTACCATTCAGAGGGAGATGGTCACTCTGGAATCCACCATGAAGCAAGTGTACGAGGAGATGTTTATGATAAAGAGTCGCACCACTGCTGAAAGCACAAGCATAAACCAAAAGGAGAAATTCATAACTGAAGGAAGCCTCCACTTCTTTGGAAAACATGCTAGAATGGTAAAAGATATATATGTAGGCCCATGACACCCTGCCTAGGAAGGATTGGATTTGCACCTAGAATGACAAAATTTAAATCCGAATGAAGGTACAATCCAAAGATAAACTGGCCAAGGATATAGAGAAATGATGTTCGCATATGAATGTATGATTAGTGGCATTGATTCAATGGCTGAAGTACACCACATTCCTTTTTTGGGTGCATTAGACACTGAAAAAACAAGGGAAGAGGCCACCCAGGACATTCAAGCATTCCTACAACCCATGAATCAAGCAGCTTCTTCCCAAGAACTTCCAGCGTCACAATATTATCTTATTCAGTTCATCGTTACACCAGTCGGATCTATACCAAGCTGGCTTCTCTATCCAATCAGACCATGATAAAGAGGCACACCTTGGTCTCGGATGCTCTTGAGTGCCTTCATAGATTAAAAGAAGATATTTCCCATGTCACTCTAGTTGCTGCAGATTATCAAGCATGGAAAAAGTACCTCAAAGAGCAGCAACAGATAGACGTACCAGATCTCTCAATCACCCAATTGCTTCTTTGACCAAGGAAATGGCATAGGCTACAAGTCACAACATACAGGAGGTCGCAGGTCGCATCCGGAGCTAGGTTGCAAGTTGAAAACGCCTCCTAGGTCATAGATCATGTCAACAGTCAGGAATGTGAAGTGTTAGGGACACCCAATGGTCAATTTTTTTCTATAAGTACTCCCTCCAGGGAATTGTAAAGGATATTTTTTTGCAAATCCAAAAGGAAGAGAGAGAATTGTTTAGCATTAAATTCATATTTCTATGAATGAATACAAAAAAGTGTTTTGATTCCACTACTGGATCTAATGAGGACTCATGTGCATTAACATTTTGAATATTTCATCTCATGTATTGGCTATCTTTTATGATTGACTGATTTGTGTTTTTCCGCTCATGTCATTTATGCGTTTAAGCTCACTTGATATGTTGATGGTATGGGGATATTCAATTGAGAGATGTTAGCAACTTCGTTATTAACATTGTCTCATATTTCGGAAAACACTTAAGGAATTGAAGGGTGTTTTGACCATAGAGAACTATTTCTTTTGTGGTTTTAAACAGATTTTACAAGCATGACCCTAATGATGTGCTGCTAACAACATTTTCCTTTTGTTGCATGGTTTAACTTTCTTTGCTATTTTTAATGTTTTATTTTCATTAAGACTCATCAACCATTTGTCTTGTATTTTTCAAGTAACCATGTATTCATAGGTCTGCAGGGCTAATTCTTTGTACGAGAAAAGGAATACTTAGTGGTAGCTGGACCCACACCCCAGAAGAGATCCCTATAAAAAACGGTTTAGAGTCTAATTCAGAATTTTATACCGTGGAGATCCCCTACTATTGGCTGAGCATTTCGCCCTGTCAACACATCCAAAAGACGAGTTTTATAGGGAAAATATAATTTTGATTTTCCTTAAACTTCGCTAGAAATTGTAGAATGATAATACCATAGAGATATAATAGCATCACTAAAACTTGGATGTCACAGAGGTAATAATGCCTTAGACCATGCATTGATCACTTAAGGTGCATTATACACAAGGCTATTGGAGTCCCAATTTTTCACTTATCGGAGCCTCAAATTCACATTGATTTCATAGAGAGTGGGAGACTTAGGTTTGAAAATTTTTCATAGGGAATTTAGAGCTATAGGTAGCTCGTATAACATAGATAGATACGAGAGCTGTCTGACATGAACATAACAGAGAGGTTCACATATATAAGTCCCACATATGATCTCGCATACCTGTGTCACAACTTTGTTCTCAAGTGTTACTACAAGTTCAATCTTCAGATATAGACCATAAAGATACTTTGAATTCCAAAATACTTCTTCGATTTGTTCCTTTACTTGGTTTGAACACTTAGAACCACTTATCAAATCGTCCTTCTCTTCAAATGTCTTGGAGAAATGTGCTTCATGGCCTCGGGTCTGCAAGGGTTCAAAGAGTTAGGTGCCTTAGGATTGCACTTATAACAGAGATATAGTTCCTCAAGTGAGCTTGCATGAGCCACTATGGGACTTGGTCTAAAAAATACAGAGATGTAATGCTATAGGGAGATTTGGAAAAAAAAATTCTTTAACCAAATTAGGGTTACCTTAGTCTATTTTTTACATATACTCTCTTGATTTTGACCCATCCACAACTGTGATCACAAAACTACCCATTTGGATTAGGCTCCCAAATTTTCCAACCCATCTATAACATTCTTAAATTTTTATGGGTATTCGAAACACCTTGGGTAATTTTATAGTAGCAGATCCCTTGCGAGCCCAGTGTGGACTCTTCACCTATGGTAGGATTTGTTAGCCCCCCTATAAATTTTTGACAAGCAAATAGCGGGCTAAATCATTTTTGAGTCTTCAAGGAATGCATTTCCTCTGAAAACACAGTCTCCTTGAAGCCTCTATGTGCCTTTTATCCTCTGATCAAATCCCCTCTGCTGATTCCCCTTTTAAAGCCTCTCTGTTATGTGAAGAAATGCCCAAAGGCCCCTTTTTTCCCTCTCATTTCCCCCACTTAGATTCTATTTTTTTTCCCCTTCTATTTCCCTTTTTTACCCCTCAAATCCCCCCAAAATCCCTTTAAAATCCAACCCTTACCCTTTGTTTAGCCTTTTTCCCCCCTTTCCCCCTCTATCGTTTCCCTTCAAACCCTTTAAAATCCATTAAAATGGGCTAAAAAAACATGTTCCGACCTTATTATAAGGTCTAGGCCCCTTTCCCTCTAGCCCCAACCACTTCCCCACATATAACCCGGCACTGGGACCAAGCGCTTAAGTCCCCGGCACTTATCGCAATCGGAAGTCGGGCGGGCGCGCAAATCCCTTTGTAAACGTAAAAATTGCCGATGCGATTGGTTTGTTAAACAAAGTCTCGCGACGCGCTCTGGTCCGTTGATCTGTCGTAAAGATCGACAGCGGAGCGCTAATCGCAGCCCCCCACACGATCGCAATCGCAACATTCACGTCGTGCCCCCCGATCAATCGCAAGCCTCTCTCCCTATCCCCCGATCGCATTGCCCCCCGATTGCATCTGAGCCGTTGATCCGTCCCGCCGATCCGACGGCCAGCACTCAATCGCTCCATTCCTTCGATCGCAATCGCATGTCCTATCTTCCCGTCCTCGATTGCGATTGCTCCGATTTGATCTCATCCGTCTGTTTCCTCCCAGATCCAACGGTCATCGCTCCTTCCACCCAATCGCAATCGGAATTTTCAATGTGTGCCTTTTCTGTCCCCCCTCAATTGCGATTGCCCGATTGAATCCTAGCCGTCCGTCCTTTCCAGATCTGACGGTTCTGATCCAATCGCCCTCCGCCTCTGCTGGGTCCCACTCTTTCATTCATCTCCGTCGGGTTTCATGTGTTTTGTATGTTGTTTTCCTGTTTCACATATTGTTACGCCGCTCAACCTCCACCGTTGATCTTTGTTCCCAGACCAAGATCCAACGGTCTGCGCTGCATATCATCACCAAACTCCATTGTCCATAAGATTTCATCATTTCATTACATTCTGTTACCATTATAGTAAAAGCCACCATTTCTCCGCCACTTCGCGTTCTTTCTATTGTTTCTCCACTGTTCCGCCACCATCCCTCCGCCTCCATAGAATTTCTCCACCGCTGCTCGGGTTTGTAACAGATCCATTATATTATGCAGATAGAACAGAGAGGCCTTTTCAGCCGCCCGGAAAAGCAACAGAGATCGGATCAGAAGGGATTTGAGCCTGTAATTGAATATTTGAAGCGCTAATCCCGTGATCAAATAATTAAAGCACTGTTTGAAGACGAAGAGCGCACCAGCAATGCCATAACTGCGCTACCTAACAGCAGGACATTTTTCCTCCAGAGGTACACCTTCCTATAGCGTCCTCCATGCCTTCTCAAGCCCTGAGACAATTAAATACACTGATTGAAGCTCATTTCAGACAGTCAAGCAGCAGTTATGAGGTATGGAGAGCCTTGCAGACTTGTCGCCCAGTTCATTTATTCAGAAGGCTAGCGCAAAGCTCCAAGCACCAGAAAGGACTCCAAAGAAATATCCGAGGTCAATCGACCTGACAGAGGCTTCCCTAGACGGCCTACAGAGTACATACAGTGCTGCATTCTGCCATTAAGTGGTATGGGCGTGAACACTTCCGCCTTGCTATCTTAATGAGACTCATTCAATTGTTCACCTACTTCTTTTTCTTCCTCTTCTCCTATAAGAATCGTCAAGAACGAATTGTAAAGGTTGTTGTTGTTGTTCAGTTGTTGGGAATTTGCTGTTAGAGGGATTCATTTGACTATTAGAACAGTCGCGGGAGGGAGTAGCAGAGTAGTTGTATGTAATAGGCTGGGAGGAGAAGTCTGGACTGTAACAACCATTGAGCTTATTGTACATGACTGGTTTTGCATCAATTAATCAAAGCACATTTCACAGGATCCTGGTCTATTACTATTGGTGATGCTCTTCTTAACTCTGTTTATTTCATTTACATGCTGTTCCATGTTCTTCTGGTAGGCAACATAAGTATAACATAGGATTCACCCTTGTTAGGTGCCCTATGTTTCCTGCTCTCCCTACCTTTATGTTTTATGCCCAATGTGTTATCTGAGAATCGTTTTCAGTTGATTTAACCAGCGCAGTGGATGTTATTGCCTACTGGCTGCTGTATGAATTAGTTGAAGCTGTTCTTAGATGTTCTTGAGGGGTTTTAAGCTGGAAGGTTTGGGAACACTGGGGATAAGTGTTAGCTTTGTCCACTAGGATCCTTGCGCGACCAGCTAGCCTTTCTAAGATCCCTTTGTTGATCTTGTCTCTGTTCTCCCCTTGGAGTTGCTAAAGCATACCTGGAGTTAAATGACCTCTGGTATGATCTATAAGCTGCCCCTTTGTCCCCCTTTGAGAGCTGCCTTTGAGTATGTCCAAGCAGGTCTGGAGTTAAATGACCTCTGACCCGATCTATAGACAGAAATTGGGTGGTTCTCCTTCTTTCACTTTCCTTCCTTAATGTTCCATCCCATCATCTACCTAAAAGATCCTTTAGTGTAGATGACTTGCCCTCTGAAAGCCTTGGCTACTTGTTGCATGTAATTTTCCTTTCATGACTCCATAGCCCAATGGAAGGCACTGTCTAGGCCTATTCTCTTTGCTGAAGCATCCCACTGCTATGTTCCCTTTCTCCCATTACTTTCTCAGCCTATGATCTCCTAACCAACCCAGCAACCAACCAACCAAATCATGTAAAACCCCTTGTGCTTCATAACTAGCCTAACATCTCATTTTGAGCTTCGTAGATATATCATTCTTAGCTCTATTTGGAGAGATCCCTCTCCGGGTCCAGGAGGGCTAGATCCTAGGGCCCAAAAGTGGTTCTGATGTTGTCTCATATTTTGGTCTTGCCAATCTGGCCAAAACATGGGAACCCCAACATAATGGCGACTCCGCTGGGGATTTGAGTGCATTTCACCTCGAACATCCTTAGGCACTCATAGACCCAAAATCTCTGGTTAGATTGGCTTTTCATTGCTGATGGTGGATAGCACCCTGCTTCAAACATTCATATACATCCACCTGGCGACTCCACACTACATAATCCTCGAAGACTCCACTGGAGGAAGAACCTGAAAGATGGCCAGACCTCATAGAAGGATAGAACATACTGGTTGGATTTGGTTTATAGAATTCATTATTTTTGTCTGTCACTATGTTCTGTCTTACTTTAAGCCTAATCAAGTGTACAAAGATGAAACCCACGCTGAATGTGGGAAAAACCTCAAGCCTCAGTCTGTAGACCGTGAGCAGACCTGTACTCCTATGAAGAAACTGGTGGAACAAGAAGCTCATGTTGTATCTCCCACTGTTCAAGAAGCTTCAAGTAGCCATGAGCCCATTGTTACATCACCCACACCTACAAAGGTCATAGAAAGATATAAGCCTCTGGTTTTACCTCTTTTCTTCCAACCCCTGCCTGCAGAATTAATAAACCAGCTGCCTCATTTTGATGGGGAAAATAAAGGGTACTCTGCTGAAGAACATGTTCAAAACCTTGAGGATTTAATTGAATTGTATGAGATAGAAGAAGATGATGTGTGCATTAGAATGTTTGCTTTGTCATTACAAGGAAATGTTAAGAGTTGGCTCAAAGGCCTTCCAGAAGCAAGCATTTTAAGCTTTCATCAGTTTTCTCGAGTTTTCCTTGATAGATGGGCGGCCCCAAAGAATGCTCTCCTCATCCTAAAAGAATATCAGAATTTGAGAAGGCAGCCAGGAGAGACAGTGCAGAATTTTTCAACCAGGTTCAATAAGGTATATGACGCTATACCTTCTGATATAAAGCCACTTTTGGGATGGGCTTTGTTGCACTATCCAAGTTCTTTTGACCCAGAGGTGGAATTCCATATAAGAGAAAGAGAACCTTCGAGCCTGGAGGAAATGCAGAATATAGCAATCACTGTCGAATATAACGTAAAGTGCAGGGAGGAGAGGTTAAAGGCAGCTAGGAAGGACCGGAAAAAGCGAATAGAGCAGATCTCTTTAGAGGACAAGCTGGAAAGACTGATAGAGACTGCTAGTTCCTTGCTGAAAGCAAAAGAGCAAGAATATGAGGCTGAAACCAGAGAGGGTGATTGGGAAAGACCGGCCCCTCGTCCTCAGAAGAGAAAAATCAGATCACTGCAAGACAGAAGTTACATGCAAAGCATGTATGAGGAAACAAAGCTTGAACCATAAAATAAACTTGCATACTGTTTTGAAGAAAGATTCGCTGAGAGTCCTGAAGATTTGATGGGTAATTATGCTTGTAATTATGATTTCTCCGATGATGATCTGACTGATGATAATTTTTTCCAAAGGGAAACTGAGCTTGCAGGGCCATCATCAGTAGATTCATGGGAAGAAGATCACGAAAATTCAGGAAAACGATGAGCTAATGCAAGCGATATATGATACTGATGGAGAAAGCGTTGAAAGCATGATAGAAGACGAAGATTCATTGAATCTTCTCTCTGTTGTATATCCAAACATCAGTTATGCTTGCCAAGAGGATGGAAGCCAGCGGCTCTTCAGCACAGAGGATGAGGAAGAAAGAGATAAAGAAAATCTTGAGCGGAATGAATGCGCAGAGCCTTCTCCCGAAGGGATTGAGGTAATCAAAGAAGCCCCCGCTCAAGAATATGTTAATTTTTTCACAGAGTTCCAGCAGAACCAGCTTACAGTACTAGAGGACAGCGCTGCTGAGTATAATGAGCCCTCTAGCCCAGGTTGCAGTGAAGATGAGCGAGATCCTCTTTCCCACAGACATCTTTGCCTTGATCCAAAGGAAGAGGAGGTATTCATGGTTGATGCTCATCTGCCAAATACTCCCAACCAGGGAGAGGAGGAGTGTGATTACAAAGGCCTCACTACAGATGCAGTGATTGAAGCTGCCCGGGATGCAGACAGCCTATCAGTCATGGTAGGCTTTGAAGGAAAAAGTTTACATCATGAGTTTGTTGACCCTGCAGACTACATGGAGGCCCTGATTGGCTCAGCTCCACAAGCATTGATCTTCTGCAAAAGCCAGATACAAAAAAGTTGGTCACCACTGCTGGTGGCCTCAGTTTTGAAGAACCACATGCAAAGCACCTTGTGGTTATCTCTGACAAGAAGTCATTGCTCATATCCTTTTTTGTTGTTATTAGACTGGCTGCATTGGCATTACTACATCACCTAGAGCATCAGAGATTTCCAGTTAGGGTAGGGTAGGTAGGAAAGCTCAATAAAGCTCAGCCTATGAGCAAGTAGATTAGTTGTTTCAATTTTTGTCTTAGAATGTAGAGAAGAAACCTGCTAGACAGTCTAATCCTAGCAGGTAGTAGTGTAGGTAGAGAAGCATATGAGGCCAACAGTCTAATCTGGCCTCATGGAGCAATAAGGGTAGATTTAGAATAGGTCTATTTTTTCCTCATTGTAAAAATTGATGATGTAAAAGGGTCTGCAGGTCCAAATGCGCCCAAGAAGAAAAATGATAGAACTATAGTGTGGGTAGGTAGTTGTTTGGAAGAATTGTACTGCTGATATGTTTTCTTCATAGCTTGTAGCAGCTGATCAAAGAAAGAAATGGATGGTTCAAGCAGCAGGCATCTGGCCTACACCAAGAGATCAATTTCTGAATTCTTGACTCCTTCAAGAAGAAGCCATCCCCATGTGGAGCCACTGTTAGCCCCCCTATAAATTTTTGACAAGCAAATAGGGGGCTAAATCATTTTTGAGTCTTCAAGAAATGCATTTCCTCTGAAAACACAGTCTCCTTGAAGCCTCTATGTGCCTTTTATCCTCTGATCAATTCCCCTCTGCTGATTCACCAAACTCCATTGTCCATAAGATTTCATCATTTCATTACATTCTGTTACCATTATAGTAAAAGCCACCATTTCTCCGCCACTTCGCATTCTTTCCATTGTTTCTCCACTGTTCCGCCACCATCCCTTTGCCTCCATAGCATTTCTCCACCGCTGCTCGGGTTTGTAACAGATCCATTGTATTATGCAGATAGCACAGAGAGGCCTTTTCAGCCGACCGGCAAAGCAGCAGAGACCGGATCAGAAGGGATTTGAGCTTGTAATTGATTATTTGAAGCTCTAATCCTGTGATCAAAGAATTAAGGCACTGTTTGAAGACGAAGAGCGCACCAGCAATGCCATAACTGCGCTACCTGACAGCATGACATTTTTCCTCCAGAGGTACACCTTCCTATAGCGTCCTCCATGCCTTCTCGAGCCCTGAGACAATTAAATACACTGACTGAAGATCATTTCAGACAGTCAGGCAGCAGTTATGAGGTATGGAGAGCCTTGCAGACTTGTCACCCAGTTCATTTATTCAGAAGGCTAGCGCAAAGCTCCAAGCACCAGAAAGGACTCCAAAGAAATATCCGAGGTCAATCGACCTGACAGAGGCTTCCCTAGCTGGCCTACAGAGTACATACAGTGCTGCATTCTGCCATTAAGTGGTATGGGCATGAACACTTCCGCCTTGCTATCTTAATGAGACTCATTCAATTGTTCACCTACTTCTGTTTCTTCCTCTTCTCCTATAAGAATCCTCAAGAACGAATTGTAAAGTTTGTTGTTGTTGTTCAGTTGTTGGGCATTTGATGTTAGAGGGATTCATTTGACTGTTAGAACAGTCGCGGGAGGGAGTAGCAGAGTAGTTGTATGTAATAGGCTGGGAGGAGAAGTCTGGACTGTAACAACCACTGAGCTTATTGTACATGACTGGTTTTGCATCAATTAATCAAAGCACATTTCACATGATCCTGGTCTATTACTATTGGTGATGTTCTTCTTAACTCTGTTTATTTCATTTACATGCTGTTCCATGTTCTTCTGGTAGGCAACAGAAGTATAACATAGGATTCACCCTTGTTAGGTGCCCTATGTTTCCTGCTCTCCCTACCTTTATGTTTTCTTCCCAATGTGTTATCTGAGAATCGTTTTCAGTTGATTTAACCAGCGCAGTGGATGTTATTGCCTGCTGGCTGATGTATGAATTAGTTGAAGCTGTTCTTAGATGTTCTTGAGGGGTTTTAAGCTGGAAGGTTTGGGAACACTGGGGATAAGTGTTAGCCCTGTCCACTAGGATCCTTGTGCGACCAACTAGCCTTTCTAAGATCCCTTTGTTGATCTTGTCTATGTTCTCCCCTTGGAGTTGCTAAAGCAGACCTGGAGTTAACTGACCTCTGGTCTGATCTATAAGCTGCCCCTTTGTCCCCCTTTGAGAGCTGCCTTTGAGTATGTCCAAGCAGGTCTGGAGTTAAATGACCTCTGACCCGATCTATATACAGAAATTGGGTGGTTCTCCTTCTTTCACTTTCCTTCCTTAATGTTCCATCCCATCATCTGCCTAAAAGATCCTTTAGTGTAGATGACTTGCCCTCTGAAAGCCTTGGCTACTTGTTGCATGTAATTCTCCTTTCATGACTCCATAGCCCAATGGAAGGCACTGTCTAGGCCTATTCTCTTTGCTGAAGCATCCCACTGCTATGTTCCCTTTCTCCCATACTTTCTCAGCCTATGATCTCCTAACCAACCCAGCAACCAACCATCCAAATCATTTAAAACCCCTTGTGCTTCATAACTAGCCTAACATCTCATTTTGAGCTTCGTAGATTTATCATTCTTAGCTCTATTTGGAGAGATCCCTCTCTGGGTCCAGGAGGGCTAGATCCTAGGGCCCAAAAGTGGTTCTGATGTTGTCTCATCTTTTGGTCTTGCCAATCTAGCCAAAACATGGGAACCCCAACAGGATTTGCGTAGAGATCAACATCAGCAAAATATTTCCTAACATAATTAATTTAAAAATAAGTGATTTTCACTGGAACCAACAACTGGAATATGAAAACACTGCCTTTCGGTGCCAAATTTTCCATCAAACAGGTCATCTTCAAAACTCTTGTTCTAAAAACCAGTCAAACGGAAGCCCGAATCTAAAGCATGGAATCCATGTAGCCTGCCTCCTCAAGAGAGGGGGATTCCACTTCCTTAGATCAAGAATATGATGAGTCTAATGATGAAATTCTCCCATTGGATGAGGCCCAAAATTCAAATCTCCAAAATCCTCATGAAGGAGGTCAAGAGATCCAAGTTTTGTTAGTTAGAAGAGAAGAACTCAATAGCAATATTTTGATGGGTGCCTTGAAGTGTGCCCATGAATCAACCTCCTTAGAATTTGACAAGGATGCCTCCTTAGACTGTCAGAACAATCTTAAGGTAGCTTTGGTAGCCACACCTCTAGAAGGTTGGATCATAGTAGAAAGGAAGAAAGAAAGAAAGGATGCAATGGTGATCAATGCCAAACTGTGAGATTCAAATGTCTCGAATTTTACATTTCCTATGTGTTATGGACTTTGTTTCATGGCCATATTTATGCCTATTTTTTCTATGGCCATCGTTAAATAAATTCTATCATAGAACCATCATATACTATCAATGTAAATAAAAAGACAAAAAAGTAATATTAATATTAATATAATACTTTTTGTAAACTAAAGCTGATTGTATTATTTGAAAGAAATTTACAATTTAAATGAATAGACAATATTTTGAATAAATTTAATATAATACTTTTACTACATGATGCTTACATATTTGATAGAACTACTATGTTGATACTGGGAACAATTATTATTAAATGAAATTTTCATGTTCAAAGCTCCCGCCATAAAATTTTATTCTTTGACAATATAGAGAAAATAATGGTCGGGGAGACATCAAATCGGGTTTTGTATTCCACAATCTCGCGATGCAACAGGATTCTATGAAAGCCAAACTTGCACTTAATAGGTCTCAAATCTTCGCGGATTCTTCTCTACCACTCCAACACTCTCAAATGGTGAGGTCAGAAGATCATTCATACCTATTTGTATGACATTAGTTGATGACAGGCTTTGGCTAAGCCAGAAAACTTCTTTTCCTTCTGGAGTTTTTGCATATGAGCTTGTGCAAGGAGCGCTGGTTAGTTGGATTTCGGTCAAGGGAAAATCAATACTTGAATGACCAACAACCTTTTTTCTTCATGGCATCCTTGGTCAAAGGAAGAATTGGGGATCCTTTGCAAGGAGGATTGCACAATAATTTCCAATGTGGTAGTTTCTTCTAGTGTATTTACGATGCCATGGTGACTTAGCATCCATCCCAAAGCTTGCCCCTCATACTATCGCATCAACTGCACATGATGTTTTGCATCTTGTGGGAAAACTTAGACTTACTCCCCGTGTGATGGTTGGTCACACTTTTTTAGGGAAAGTTGATTTGAGTATGGCAGACTAGGCTGTGAAACCTCTTGCCTGACCTGTTAGGGTATGGGTTCTAGACGCAACATCTAGGAAGGTTCATGCTGGAGGAGACGGTGAAGATCATCCTTTTGAATTTATTTCTCTACTACGTTAAATGCCAAATCATGTTCCATCAAAGTGCTATGTTATATATGTCCTTGTTCAGAATGGCTTCTCCATGGAGATTGCTCACTGGGTCATGACCAATCTTAGACCAGTGGACTGTTATAGAATAGGGACAAGAAACTTTTCATGGATTTTTGACTTATAAGGAATTTCAGAAATGTATACCTCTTATGAGGACACAAACTCGTGGGAAGTGGTAGAGAATTTTCCACAGGGTGTACATGTAAACTTCTTCAGAGTAGAAAGAAGTCTCCACAGGTGGGCTTGGGAAGATATTCAGAGAATACATGCAACAGAAGAACTCACTGCAAGTGAAGGGGATGGGGTTCAGATGCATGTACTTGAGGATGCAGGCCACTGGGTACATACAGATAATCCTGATGGGATTTTTAGAATTTTGGCATCATCATTTGAGGGATTTAATAGGTAGTACTACGAAATATCACTTCCATTGTATCAGTCTGATTTCAAGCGGTTGACCTTCAGAGAGCTTTAACACGTGATTTGATTCTAGTTATACTAATTATGTTAATATGTATTTTGGAAAATTGAATACTGTTAGATTTAAAGAATAATATCTACAAATATAATTTGCAAATTCTACCAAATTTTGAGGATTTTGAGTGATGAGATTAATCTTGGATGTCAGTCACACGAATGAATGGATGGGAGCGAGGAAGCGGGTGTGAATGTGGCGTGTGGTCCCTATTGAAGGTGACCCCAGGAAATGGGCGCTCCTCAGTACCCAAAATTTTGTCCCTGCAAATGGCAGTCGCATTATAGATGATGATGAACAGTTTAGCCCCTGCCCTCCATGGCCGAATTAATGTAGAAAGGTCCTTTAATTTTATTTTAGACAAAATAAAATAAAATATTTTCTTCAAATTTGTATTTTGCAGCTTAATTTTTTAACTTTGTTCACTATATTTATATTGGATTTTTAGTTGGCTTAGGGTTTGGTAGCTCGTGTAATTAGAGGAATGAACTGAGGCTTACAATTTGAGGTTGCAGGTCAGGAAAAAATCATTTGAATCTCTAAAAATTCACAATGCACTTCTTCCCTTACTGTTTAGGATTTCAGTACATCATTTTTTTTTACATGAACATAATATTTATGTATTTTTACTTCAAACATATACCTTTAAGACTGCAAAATTGTTAAAGTGAACGTTGAAGATTGTCTTAAAAAAAAACATGTTTTTTGAAGACAAAAATTGCAAGGAACATGCACATGGTTGTCATTTTTCAATTATGGCTGGACTTGATCATGTAGTAATGGTTGTTTTTTGACCAATCATTAAATTCATAAAGGAGTCTTTTGCAGCATTGTCATAATATTTGTAGAATATATTTCTGATTTCACTGCTTTTGTCAAGTTCACTTGGATTAATGGGTATTCTTGGAAATTATCTAATGAATTTAATTAGCTATGAATCTTTAGGTCAAATATTTAATTACATTTTTCCGCTGCTCATCATGCATAGGGTTTCAATCATCATTGGAAAAAGTTGAGGATAATGTCTCCTCACATTGAGTAATGGCAGTTCCCTAGATGACATCACATTCAATTGATATACATAAATGCAAGCCCCATTCTGCATAATAATGAACAAAGTATTAAGCCAAATGAGAGTTCTATAATGAAAAAGGCATTAAGTATGATTCTAGCTTGATACAGAACAATTCGGCTTCTCCACAGATTCCTCCCCAAATGCCAAACAAGGACACTGAAAAAGTAAATACTTTCCAAAAACCTAGCAGAAAACAAGCACCATTTAGATCATATTTCAGGAGAGGAGAAATGAATTATAAGAATTGCATAAAGGGTGATGCTCTGTCGAATTTATTGCATTATAGAAGTTCTAGTCATGAGAGGTTGAGATGTAAAGGAGAAGTTGGATATTTGGCATTCATTTTCTAGACAACTAGAGGGAAATATTTAGGCATATCATATAAATCTTTTAAAAAAAGAAAGGGTTATTCTCAGTGAAGATATTTGTTCGAAATCACTGAAAAATGCCTCGGTTGGGTCCCTACAAATTAGTAAATCTGTAGGAATGTTCCAAGGTGCTTTGGGAAATTATGTAGTTGTATCATCCTCCTTCAAGAGAGTAGGGGTTATTTTTCATGAAAATCTTATTCCAGTGCTAAAGCCACATGGTATTTCATGCCTCATATGTTGAATGAGACAACAATAATTGTTGCAGGAAATCCTATGAATTTTTCAACTTCATATTAAATCAAGAGAGCACAATCTATTTCTTGCAAAGATACTAATTCAAGAGTGCACAAATCATATGGTAGGCATGAACCCAAAGCAATGGGTAAATCCATCAAAGTTTGTGGTGATGTTGCAGAAAACTGGAAATATCACCCTTGTTTATAGTTCCTCCTTTGGAAGCAATATAATCACATGGCAGGTTTGGGCCTCAAACAATTGATAATACCACATCTGTGCTTAATGTTGCTACAAGAAATCTTGTAAAGTTGGCAACCTCCTCCACATAGAAAGTGAAGTCTAGTTCCAGGGAATATTGTACTTCAGAGGTATTAGAACAACATGGTGGATACGAACCACAAAACATTAGTAAGACATCATCAATATTTCAAATTACTGTAGGAAACCATGTATCATTTCAATCTTTCTTGATCAAGAGAGCACAGGCTATGTTGGAAGGAGATTCTTATTTGGAAGACTTGGAATTGAATGGAAGGCCCAAGTCTCAAATTGTCAGTGAGACTACTACAATTCTTCAAGCTAATGCTCAAAATACTCTGCCAATGTTGTATTAATCCATTGAGAAAGGTCCAATTTTGTTTGGCAAGGATTACACACATGAAGTACTTCAAAAAAATGATAAGATCAAGCCACAAATAGCAATCAAGACTGTACTACCCTTCGAAACTGCTGCAAACAAATCCCATGTTAGTGTCAGCCCTCTCTCCCAAGAAAACATAAACTCCATTGTGTGAATATCCTTAAAAAATAATGGGTAATTGCAAACCCAAGATTCAAGTCAATGATATCACTTCAACAACACTACAAACTACTCTAGGAAATTTCTTGATATCATCTTCGATTTCTACTAGTAAAGAAAAGGCTTTTCTCAAGGAAGATCTAGAGAAAGTGCACAATTATAGCCCTCAGTCTCTTCATGAATTTCCTACCAACAAGAATAATTTCATATATATTAAGGAAAACACTCAAACTTCTCCTATGTTTATGATGTAGGAGCATCACCCCACATCCACATCCTACCTACTCTAACTTATTGGTTGCACAACATAAGATTCCTGACTCCAGCCATGGACTATGAACATAATATTATCTGATGATCAGATTGGAATGGCATACTTTATTCTTATTATATGGTAATTCAATTTATGTTTTTTTCATAGATAATGTGCAACCACCCAATGTAATTCACACCACAATTCTTTTCTTTTTGGAACCAATTCAAGATTTGGTGGTGCTTCAACAATGCTCAAAAGTGGCATGGTAGCCTACTTTTTGTATATGTATAAGATAATTTATTTCATTCTATAAATGACAATCAGTATCTGCAGAAACCTTGCAGAAAAGTAATAGGGATCTGTAGCCATTCAAGCATTCAATTTCAGTCATTCCAAGCATTTGAGGCCATTCTGGTATCATGGGACGATTTTTCATTGACTTTATTAAATTCATGAGAACGTTTGTGTTTTTTGTGTTTTATGTTTGAAATTGCAGGTTTCGAAGGAGCTCTGAACTGTGCATCTAAAGATTCTTGTAAGAAAACAAAGAAAGCCGAACATGATATAACAAAACTAACCATAAATGAACATTTGTGAGGACCGAAGACTTGCATGCAATAACTGTATTTTGTTTATTTGGTTTTGGATTCATGGGGAACCCTTTGGAGAATCTAGTTTACAGTCTGAAAAGGAAGATAAAAGAGTTGAGAATGAAGATACTTTACAGGAAGATGGACAGGAATGATAGCATGCGAATGGAATCTCGAAGCAGACTCACACATAAAATGATCACCGAAATCCCAAAGGTGGCTTATCAGCCCAAGTAGAAGGAAAATTCTGAGAGTCTCAAGCAGTACATGGTTAACTGTTTGTACAGATGAAACTGATCGAAAGGGACATGGGTGTAATTTTTAAAACATTATTTACGTTTTTTTGTCTTTTGGCCAGGTACAAATATTTAGTTGTCAGTTTAAAAGTGATACTCGGTTAAGGTTTCTATGTATTAGTTTTGGTGTTGTAGTTGATAATAAGAATATATTTATTTGAGAGACCTTAAATATGCAACCAATAATTTCATGTTGTTTCACTTCTCATATTTTTCTTACTGCTTCCTTATTTCCATGATAGGTATTGGTAGTGTTAACAAGGTCATTTTGGCTGGTTTTATCAAGCCTTTATGCTGCTAAGAGTTGTATGACACTATGCTCAGTTCCATATTAAGGACTCCAATGTCATTCTTCTAGACCAACCCAGTTGGATGAGATATGAACAGATTTGTAAAAGACTTGGGCGATATAGATAAGGATGTTGCTGGTTCTACCAGTATGTTTATGAGCTTAGTTTTTAAGCTTCTTTCAACATTTATTTTGATAGAAACTGTGAGCACAACATATCTATGGGAAATAATGCCACTTCTGATTGTGTTTTATGCAGTATATTTGTACTACTAGGTATGTGATAGTTTAACAAACCAATCTTACACATTTTGACAGAAGCTTTCTTTTCATTTACTTGTAATTTGTATTATTTTTATTGTTATATTGGTATGAAATTTTCATATATATATTAGTGGAATTGGTGAGACATCATCCATTAATCATTGCATGAGTGAGATAGTGATTTTTACCACATCTTGACAATCGAAATTATCTCATGGATTTTCTTTTGCTAAAAGTTTCCACTAGAAAAATATTTATAGGTATTGCTATAAAATATATTGCTGATATATACAAGTACCAATAGCCAAGAAATGAAGAATTAAATTCATTTATTCTTCCGTGTATGATTTTTTATGTATATGTTCTTTAGCTAAGAGAACATCATACATTCTTATTAATATATGTTTGTTATTTTCATATTGATTACAAGAAACAAGAAAATGGTCCAAAGATGAAAAATCATTCGATGCAAAGTTGTAAATAAATAAAGAATTTTCATCTTAAGTTCATTAGTAGTACGTACATGAGCAGAATAATAGTATCTAAAATAGTTAACAGGTTAAAACATCCAGTGTACAATTGTATAGTTGAATCTCAGAGTCACAATCTATACTTTCTCAAAGTATGACCCGAGAAGGATAGATGCGTGTGTAATACATTTCAATTCCAAACCATCACTAAATCCCCATTTTCCATCATAGATTGATCATCCTTCACCCTACAACTGCAACGTTATATCTATAAAGAAAACAAAAAATTTAGTTTTCAATACTGTATTCTTGATTATAATGAAAATTGATAACTCATTCTTATATTGGAACCCTCAAGTGAGAGAATAAACATTGGCCAACACCAAAACCTTCTTGGTGGCATAATGTGCTCCCAGTTAACACCATTTGATGTGTGGCTTTTTTTTCCATGTGGCATAAATCGACGCATGGTTCTAGCTCATTAAACTATGGCTACACCTTCACGTACTCATCATCACTGGATTTTAATTGTTAAAATCAAATGTAAAAGAAGGGATTGTATCCCCAAAAGAAAGGGACGAGGAGCATGATCAAAAGTAACTTTACATTGTACAGTGTTGTTTCTGCAAAACAAATCACAACCCAACAAACTGAAAACCAAAGTAATTTGCAACTACCCATGAAATCCAAGTGTCCCTCAGAGGGGTTACCATTATAGGAGAGTCGAACTAAAAATACATACTGAAATTCAGCCTAAAACTATGACCACAAAACTTTGGTATATTGACATTTCCCAAAAACATATTGCACTATCTTCTCTTTACCACACATCACACAAGCTAAACTAGTAGTAACAACTTTATGCAATCTACTCTTGGAAGCTAATTTGTGATGAATAAATAACCAACCCCAAATTTTATGTTTAAAAGATACATGACCCTTTCAAATGAATTGACAACACTGCAACTGTCTCTCCATTAGATCTCCAAGAACATACCTTTTTATTAAGTGGAGGTTGATGTTAGAGGAGTGCTGCACCAACTGATAAACGCCCTTAATCTAATAGATATAAATAGGCTCTCACTTCACCATCTCCAATTTCTCTACATAGGACCTTGCTCCTGTATCTGCATTTATTATAAATAATGATTTGGAATCATACATCAAAACCTTGTTAGAAAAACCTTGTAAAAAACATAAAGCTTAGATTTTACATGTGCCATTATTGAGTGTTTTGTTAGATTTCACATGTTGCTCAATCATTCTTCTTCGTACACTTGTTTACATTTGGAATGGTCGTGCACTAGAGAATCCACTAGGAAGGTACAAAAATTAAGTAGGAAAGCAGTATGTGAGGCACATGCATGTGCTATATTTAAACGAGTAGGGTGTCGTTTTAATTTTAGAGTCTTAGACTGAGTGCATGCTTTAGGTGAGCCTCCAGATTTATTCTTGGCATTGTTTCCAAGGTTAGAAGGTGCAATATTATTTAAAATTTGTCTTCTCCAGTGGGTTAGCTATTCTAGGTAGTGTATTCCATGCATGAGGGTACTCTTTCCTATGGACAATAGGGTTAGGGAACTTTTCTTAAGATAGATGGTTTGTTGGTTTTGTCACATTCATTGTAACCCTAGCTCTCTAGTTCTATAAAGTGAGATACGGTGCTTCATTACAGACATGTTTTAGGAGTGAAAAAGTTTGTTGTGGAAGTATTTTCCAGTTAACATATATGTGACTGTGTGTTGCAAATTCCTCTAACTATCCTGGTTTCCAGAACTTTGTTTTACACAGAATCAGAATTTACATCTGCTGTTTCAAATTTATATAGCCTCATGTTCTAATTTTTAGAGTTACATATTAATAGATATGGTGCTCAGAATTCCCCTATTTACATAATATTCTAAGTAGTATCAATTTACTTGGTTTAAGGTTTTAAGTGTAGATATGCCCACCATGCCGTGAAACTGAAAATTTAACATTGTATCAAACTTGTACATCTGAAATATATGTAGGGAGAAGGTTGTGGCATGTGAGATGGAGATGTTGGAGCATTTCAATGGGTTCACCTTATGCTCCTTCCTAAAATGTATGCCCTAAAACAATGGTGGTCCTCTCTAAGAGAATTTTATATGGGTTAATTTATGCTTGTAATATATTTGTGTGACCAACGTTACTGCTACAAAATCCCTTGGTATTCATTTTGAGACATTATCCATCAACCTTGTTTGAATATTCTTTGGGCCCTAATGCCACATTATTTGTGTGAATGTATCATAGTTTATATATATATATATATATATATATATATATATATGTCTGTGTGTGTGTATTTTGTATTATACTATAAAATTCTAAAACCAGAAAGGTTCCATTATCAACCTCAACTACTGCTTTCTGCCCTTATCAAGAGGGAGACATTAATTCCTTTCAATGTAACTTCATACTTACTAGAATTTGATGCACCATGGTTAGTGACTCAGAGCTTGAGACCTTTGGAATCTATTGGAGAGCATTGTTTACCTATAACATTGCAGAATGAAAATGGGCTCATATCTACAACAAGAAACAAAATTGAATTGGTTCCAGTCACCAGTACTTGCCTTCTTGAATCTGTGGCTTGTCTTGATGTGCAACATACATTGTGGTTTTGTGATCCCTATGCCTCCCTGCAAATCCAACTTGCATTACCTTTTATTGTCAACCGCCTTTCCTATTGTTAGCAACATTTTCCATCATTTGGTGAAAACCTACATTAGGAGATTATTGACAAAAGCATTTATACTTATGGATCTAGGAATAGATTATTTTTCAGGGATCATCTTCTATACAAATCGTTAGAATTTTCTTCCAAGGGATGCATTATTTTATACTCTTACCTACAACTTACCCAATTGTGCTAAAGCATGCACTCTTAAAATTTAACGTAGCCATCTGCCATTATCAAAGTGTTTTTGTATGCAATAAACCTTGCAACATCTTTCTACGTCTTCCTTTTGAGGGGATTTTGTGGATAAAGTTTTTTGATATTGGGAAAGTGGACTGAATTTCATTTTGGGTATGTTATAAGAGTAAAAAGGATGTATCCCTTAGAAGACATGACCATTTTTTATTGAAAACACACTGGAAAAATAGACTGTGTTGTATAGATCCCAAATATTTTTATCAATAAATCTCCATTGTGGGCTTTTACCAAGGGATGACAAAGATTACTGGCAATAAGATGATATTGTAATTTTGGATGCAAAGGTATGAATTGGGATCATATAACTACAACATTGGCATACTGCCCAGTTTTTAGCAACAGGAAAGCAGTGGTGGTAGTTAACAGAGGTGTACATTAGTGTTGGATAAGCCTTGTATAATGTTGAATCAACCTCAGACACCTCTGTTGCTCAACTCCTGCTTCTCAAGTCAATGTGCCATTACTGTGACCAACAGAGCACATGCACATATCTTGTGGTTTTCTAATTTCTACACAATACAGCTCCTAAAAAAATCTATGATACATTATTATTTTATTTTCAACCACCTTTTTTATTATAATTTTTATTGTCAGCAACCCCTTTGCCATCCATTGGTGAAAACTCATGAAAGGGTCTATGCAACATAGACTATCTTTTTAGAGTGTGTCTTATGCACAAGGCACATTGGTCCTTTTTTCAAAGGAACATGTCATTTTATCCTACCTCACGCATACCCAAACACACTTAAAAGTTCAACTTATTCACAAAAGTTGAAACAAAGCCAACCACAATATTCCTTCAAAAGGAAAAATATAGAAATATGCTCCCAACACTTCAAATTTCTTAGAGAAAATGTACTTTTAACATCTGACCAGAGATCTGCATGCAGCCAATAATTTAGAAATTGCAAAGAACTATTTTGTTCCTATTATTTGCAAAAATGCACCAAAGAACCAATAAATCACCTCTTAGTATAAAGTAGTTAATTGTTTTCCTACTATTCCATTCATTTATCTGGAATCTACTTGAGAACATAAAAGCTTGGTATCATACTACTATCAATAATTTATAGATTTGTGCCAACATCTACATATGTTTTTTTTTTCATTTTAAGGAAGGAAATTACTCAGCTTATATTGGATTTGGATCCTATGGGGATAGACTGCCTGTTATTGGATCGATGTCCAATGCAAGTTGCAGAATGTGTTTCCATTTTATGTATTTCTTCTCTTAATCTTAATTTCTAGTTTTTATACTTTTGTATAGCCTTTTAGGTAACAATTATTATTTGTTTTACAGGTCCTTGACTAGGGTGAAAAGATAGAACTTTTGGTTGACAAAATAGAGAACCTTCGATTTTAGGTTTGTTCTTGAATCAAGCTAACAAGTTAATGGGAGCGAAATATTGCATTATATATATGTGTGTATTCTGTATTCGGTGTATTCTGTATTGTATTATAAAATTGAGGAACTAGTAAGCTTCCATTATCAACCTCAACTACTAAATTCTGCACTTATCAAGAGAGAGACATTAATGCCTTTCAATGTAACTTCATTCTTACTAGAATTTGATGCACCATGGCTAGTGACTCAAAGCTTGAGACCTTTAGAACCTGTTGGAGAGAATTGTTGACCTATACCATTACAGGATGAAAATGCTGATATCTGCAGTAGGAGACAAAATTGAATTGGGCTCAGTCACCACTACTTGCCTTCTTGAATATGTGGCTTGTTTGGATGTGCCACTACTCTGACCAATAGATGACATGCACATACCTTGAGGTTTTGTGATCCCTATGCCTCCCTACAAATCCAACTTGCATTACCTTTTATTTTGAACCACCTTTCCTATTTTTAGCAACATTTTCCATCG
Organism: Pinus albicaulis; assembly: GCA_034641835.2. Classification (NCBI taxonomy): domain Eukaryota; kingdom Viridiplantae; phylum Streptophyta; class Pinopsida; order Pinales; family Pinaceae; genus Pinus; species Pinus albicaulis. The sequence goes on from CM076581.1 coordinate 1,080,593,179, forward strand.
CTTGGTGAAAAATCACATCAGGAGATTATCGATGAAAGCATTTTTTCTTATAGATATAGCAATAGTTTATTTTTTTAGGGATCATCCTCTATACAAGCCATCAGTCCTTTCTTCCAAGGGATGCATTATTTTGTAATCTTACCTATAACTTACCCAATTTTTTTGAAGCCTACACTCTTGAAAATTTAACGTAGCTATCTACCATTCTCAAAGTGTTGATGTATGCTAGAAACCTTGCAACATATTTCTATGTCTTCCTTTCGAGGGAATTTTGTGGCTGACTTTGTTTCATAATGGGAAATTTGACTGAATTTCATTTTGGATATGTTGTAGATAGAGTACAAAGGATGTATCCCTTAGAATATAGGACACTTTACAAGTACTACATGTTTGCAAAATTAAAGTTTCATTTAATTCTATGGCATGACCAATAAGAGTTATAGGAGCTTATGATTTCTAACACATCAAAGGTTAACCTTGTTTGAGTTGCTAAATTGGATGGATCATGAAAACTGGCCATATGAGGAAAATATGAATGGGAGTTTTATGAGCACCATGGAGTTAAATTTCTCTTCTTGCAATATAGATCTAATTTGATCTCAGTTTTTCTATATTGTAGTAAATTTTTCCCTTTGTGGGTATTTTACTTGAGTTCATATTTTAATGGAATGGAATCTCATCTATGTAACCTTGTAATTTGTAGCTTCCTACGAACCCTTATGGCCCTGTCTGGTGATGGAAGGAGATCTGGAAGAATAGGAACTGAAGAAAATCCATATCTTTCTCTAGCTAGCATTAAAGAATAAAGTTTTGACTTGGGAAATAGTTTAAAGGAGAGGTAGACAGGGCCCAGCTGTATGTTTTTTGTACAAAGCTGTTGAAGAAAAATATGTACTATTTACTTATCAATTGTCCATATGAACAATAATTATGAAAGGAAGATGAATCAATTACTCATCAAAGAAATATGTGGACCAGTGATATAATAGAGGTCTGCTTGAGAAACTAGTTTGGAAATCCTGCTTTGAACAAATTGAGAACTTTTCCATGCATATTGTGCTGGGTGATCTGGTTGGCTAGAATCACAGCTCTATGTAAAGGGAACTTTATCTTGCCTGATAAAATTTATTCAAGGGTAAGTGTTATGGTTTCTATGATTTGAAAGAAGTTAAACTTGCTCAACAGATTGTCATTCTAGCCATAGATAAATCTGTCGGGTTTTTTAGATGGCACCTGGAAGTTGGAATAGATACACCAATAATAGCAGTGTGGGACGCATGATTTTCCTTTCTGATTCTCACTGGAGTAAGTCTAAATGAATGCTAGGGCATGGTATATGTAATTTAGTAGAGTTTTTGGCTCTAAAATCATTCGTAAAGTGTGCTACAGAAAGAGAAGTAAAGGTCCTACAAGTTTATGAAGACTCAACCTTGGTTATAAATTGGATACAAAGCAACATACAACTTCAAGGTATTAATATCAGGCATGTAGATGATCATTTGAAGGAGATATTCTAACTTTTAGAAGTCATTTATTTTATTCTTGTTTTTGGAGAATTGAATCAAGAAGTAGATTAGTAGTCAAAAGAGGCTCAATGTTTTCCAACAGGTCTCTATCTCCTTCGATGAAATCAAGGACAATGTTTCTTCATTGTTTCTTTCAACACTCTACAACTACTTATCTTACCTGTTTTGTGCTTATATAGTTTGGGACCACTACAAATCCAGAAGCTCAAGTTGTAGTATTTTTTTGGACTCTGGAGGCTATTAAAAGTCTCATTGTAGTATTTTTTTTGGACTCCAGAATCCATTTAGAGCCTCATTGGTTATGTATTTTTTCGATGATATCATTAATATGTATTTCACTTGGTGCAATTTTGATATATGCACACTTTCATGGTATATAGATGAGAATAATTTCCATATTTGGTCTCTAATGGTTTGGAATCATGGTTTATAATCTAAAAAATAATTTTTTATATTAAAAATTAAGTATTTTATGTATTTTTTCGAATTCCAGTTTATTAAACTAGTTTGATCTTAGTTTGATTCAGTTTTGGTTGGAATCATGGTTAGATAGGCGGCCAGTTTTGATTTTTAAAACTATGCTCATAGTAGATAAGATATAGAAAGATAAAAGTACAACTTGGTATTTACCTCTCCCGAAAGGTAACAAACCATTGAAGGAGGAGCAAAGAAAGCTTTAAATCAATATTGAACGAAGGAAAGTAAACGCACATGCTTGATCTTTCCAGTGCTTAGCATAGATTTCTGAAGAAAATTTGCATTCTCTAAGATGAGTCCATACACCAATTCTTTTCTAAGGAACACCTCTTGGGGAAGCCCAAATTATTCTTCCCCATATTCATAGATGACATCTCTAGTAAACCTTTGGTGTAGACTAGTGAAACTAACCTAGGTGGATTTGAACTAGACACCTACTAGCACTAAAATAGTATAATGGCCAAAAATTTTGGCAATAACTGGTTGAGCTAACCTCTTAGACTGATTTTGTCCACCATTTGTAGAACATGTAAGAATTTTCACTCTTAGTGCATATAGTGTCCTAAAAAAAAAATAATTTCTTGGGCTGATATCTTCTTAATAAGTCATTTTTTCTTACAGTATGTTTATTTGGGAAAAAATGTGCTTCTTTTTTTAACATTCTTGCATATTATGTTTTATTTCATATAATTTTGCTGGAATGTGGAATTGTGTATCATGTAATTTTCAATGTAAAGGAAGAGTATGAACAAGTTGGGTGTTTGAATTTTGTTTTGTAGCTTGAGAAGAACATTCGACTCATTGCACTAGCAACAAGTTGGACTAAACATGTAGATGATTGGTTCCGTTAAGGTTCTGCTAGTCATATAGGCACAAGTTATGCTATCTCAGCTAAAAAATTAAGAGGTAATGGAAAGAAACCTTTGAAAAATAATGCTCCATAGTGATGGCTACTCCAAAGGATGCTAGAGCTTTGAAGATTGTTTATATGTGTAAAGGTGGAAGGTTCTCCACCCAAGTACTTCAGTTACTGTGTGCAATAACAAACCAAGCTGGATGATGAGGTGTGTCATTTTATGTACATTTATTAATACATTCTAATTGACATTAATAACATTATCTCATTGTATCTCACTCTAATGTTACCACAATTTGTTTCATTCTATATGGTTTAAGGAGAATACTTGGAATTTTTATGTAGAAGGTTGTGATATCCCTAGAAGAAGTAGACGCTATACTTGGAGGGAAGCTGCTGAAAGTTCTAGGACTGTGTCAATGCTTACAATTCAGGTTTGTTTGTATTTCTTTTGTATCTAGTTTCTCTAAATTATTTGAAATATACATGCAAACTCTTATGGAATTTAAGATCTGAAATTATTTCATTTATAACCTATTGAATGCATTTATAGGTTAGGTATCTTGATCCTTATATCAAATGGAAAGATATTGTATACCCATAAGATCATTGTCCTGATTATAAGGCTATGGAAAAAGAGGGTGTTTCTTTTAGGAGTGATACATTTTGTGGGAAAATATATAAAGGTAGTGAGGCTAAGCATTTACTGGACATTGGAAACCTGTAAGACATTCCTATCTCTGTTTTCAAACATCCTATAAAAAAAGAGACTGAAGGTATTATATTCCATGTTTCCTTTGATCTGTTTAGAAATATTTGTTCCCTTTCATTATAATGCGGTGGTAGTGTGATGTGCTAAAGTTTTATGTTAATTTGTTTATTAATACATAATGTTTAGCTTGAAGCAGGTTTGTGTTAAAAATTATTCTTGTTTGATGCAAGTTGTTGTTAGGAATGGGTATGTGAAGAAGGAAGTGACCAGGTGCAATCCTGTGTTATTGAATACAACAATAGTATATACATTGGCCTACTTGTTAGCCCGAGTATGTCTTAAAAAGTGTCTGATTCCCATCATTCACGAGGATTATTCCTCCTTCAAGTGCTTCAGGAAGTTAATCAATGTAGAGGACACCATCATAGAATTGACGAGTAGCTGCAAGTATAATGGTTATGCTCCTCCTTATGGTTTAATCTAAAATCGTTGGTATTTCTCACCTTTTTATTTTAATCATTCATCTATTTCATCTTGTGCTTTGGGATTCTTCATTGGTAGTCACATAGACACATTGTATGAAACCATCACAGCTACACTAATTATCAATGCTAATAGAAGAAAAGTATGGAGTTTGACTCACTACTATTGTGCACCATAATCCCATGACTATTATTATCAACAATACCAATTCTAACTACTGACAAAGATAGAGGATGGCCTATTAGCTTATGTAGCGGACCACCACTTAATGCTCGCTTTACCTTTTCAGATATTTTATGAAAAAACTTTGATTGAGAGTATCTATTCAACCAAATTTACCCCAGACTCTCACTTACCCAAGTGAGAAATTACATCGGAGCCAATTAAGAGTATCTATTGAGCCAAATTTACCTTACGACTCACACCTACCTAATTTTCCCAGGGACTTTCACCTTGCCAGGTGAGATAGTCCATTAGGATCAATTAAGAATATCTACTCTACTAAATTTTCCAAATACTTGCACCTACCAAGGTGAGCTAGCCCACTAGGGGCAGTCAAGAACATCTACTCAGCTAAATTCTCCCAAGAATTGCATGTACCAATGGGACTCTAGCTGAGGAAAAAAAATCCCTTTTTTCGTCACCCATCCAAGCTCTGGTTGACTTGATTTTGTATCTCAGTGTTCAATTGATGCATTTTAACTAAATATTCCTCTTATGTTTTTCCTATAATCGGTGAAATTTCTGGTATAAGATTTGGAAGTCGAAAGATAATCTGGTAAAAGTAACTTGAACCTGCCCATGGGACATCTTGTTAGGGAGACTAAGACTATCTATTCATAAAAAAATTCCCAACACTTGTAACTACCCAATTGAGAAGGCCCATTAGGGATGAAACCTCGTTAGACTCCTATACCAATAGGGTGTCATTTTTCATGATTGTCTTGATTGAACTGTAGATATGTTCAAACCTTTTTCTTGAGCAAAGGTGTTCCATATTCTTGAAAAACCAAAAAATCAAAAAATTTAAAAAATGTAAAGGGGGTATACCCTAAAAGAAAAATCAAAGGGTAAGAAAAATAAATTGGTCAAGAAAATGAAAGAAATGAACCCCAAGCAAAAAATAGACCAAGGAAAGTGTGCAAATCCAAATGCCACTACTTTTTACTCTGTTGTAATAAATCAATTGTGTGCAGCTTGTGAAACTTTTGCCACAATTCATGAATAAGTCAAACTGTTTAAACTTGACTTAGTCATATTTCAATTTCATGTTATAGATTAGAGAATAAATATCTAGCCAAACAGTTTAATCTCGGCAGATAAGTAGCTAGGTAGAGTGAATAAAAGGTGCTCAACAGTTTAATCTGAGCCCTTGGATGTAATAAGGGTAGAAATAGATAGATTTATCATGTAAAAAAAGAAAAGATTGAAAAGGGTTTGCAAGTCTAAATGCACCCTAATAAAGAAGAAAAATGGTAGTGTTAAGTAGATAGGGTAGGTAGATGATGCTGCAAAGTGTTATCTGATGAATGATGCTGCTACATGTTTTTGATCATTTACTTTCATCACAAGTACTAAAGCAGGAAATACACTGAAAAATCACAGAAAGCAAAGTCAAATTCATTAACCTCCCCCATCATTTTTCCCCCTCAACAGTTTTACTAATTTCCCCAAAAGTACTAAGGTAATTGGAGATCAAAGGGGCTCAAGGCATTTCCTTGACTTCTGGAGGGACCGGACCCTCGGCCTAATGATCAAAAAGACCTAAGCACTTGAGATAATTCATCATTGTTATCTTCCATCTTTAACTTCTTCCTAAGTAAAATCCTATTTTACTTAGGAAACTGATGCAACATTCCATAAAATTCCTCGAAATAACTTGTTATTCTAAGTTTAAGTGTTGAAGATAAAATGTTGCAATTTACTTCATAAGTTATCACTTTCTTAGATGTACAAAGATGTTTTGATTTCCCTTGTCCTTTACCATATTAACCTTTAATTCTACTATATTAAATCCTTAGTGAAATCCCTTTTCCTAAGTATTTAATTCCCTTTTCTATAAATATCCCCAAAACCCATTTAGTATAAAGTTTAACCAAAGTATATATTCCCGCACATTAAAAGTCACCCCGCTTTATAAGCCCTTTGGTTTAAACTATAGCCTTATACATAAATTCCGCCCCTATGATGAATTAATTTTATTAATTCATTCATCATATAATACTATAAATATGTTTAATACCAAAACATATTAATAAACTTTGCAAAAGTCTATGCCACCATGGTCCGTCCACGTGGCATTCCACCTGGCCAAACTCCGTCGCAATCCATTTCATAATATTCATGGGGTTAATTAATCATTTGGACTAATTAACAACAATTTCCGCATATTAACTTTTCCCCGGGGTGATTAGATTACGCATTAAAACCTTTTTAAACCCCGACGGGCCCACCTTTGAAATCGCATAAGTTCCCCTCCCTTTCAGCCGTTAGATCGTCCGTTCGTTGATCAACGGTGATCGTTAATCCCGCTGCCCATCCCTTGCCAGCATGTTAACCAGCGGGGGATGGGCGGTTTTTGAAAAGTCAGCATTCCACGTGGCAGGCGTCCTGTGGAATCGCTGCCCTCGCGACTTTTACCGCCCTCGTCCATAAGCGGTGCGGGCTCACCGCTTACCACTTACCGCATACCGCCGGCCCCACTTCCCTACGTCACCCCGTACGTCGATGACGTCATCACCTCGAAAAAAACAAAAATACCTTAAACTTGCGAATAAAGCCATTTTTCGTGTTTTTTTAGTCATTTTCATTATTCTGAGAAGAACGTTGCTCCCGCTGCGATTTTCAAAATTTCCGCTGTAATTGACCATTTCGCCCCAAAATTCTGCTGCGCCCGTGTTGAAGAACGTCCCTGCCATTGCTCATTACCTGTCAAAGAACCAGTTTCCGTCTAAAAACAGGTATTTATCCTTTACGCCCCGAACTTCAAACGAAACTCTGTTTTCCTTGTTTTTCACTGAAATCAGTGTTTAAATCTTAGTCCTAAGATCATTCCCTGAGTTTTACGACTGTAAATTGTTCCCCCCGAACCTGCAAATTGACCTGTTTCTCCCGTGAATTTACTCAATTCCTCACCATTAGCCAAATTTCCATTTTGAATCCATAAGAACCAAAATGGAAGCTCCTGTGGCTTTAAACGTTGCCCCATTGAACGCTCCTCATAGAGACCTGGATTTCATTAACAAATTGTTTGATTTTAGCAGGTTACTATCAGAATATGGATTTGGACCAACAATTTCAATACTAGTTGACAAAATTGTTTGCTCCAAATTCTCAGATTTTAATTCAATATCTTCATTCAACAAACAGTTTGTATACAAAGTCGGAGAGAGATTAGAATGATGAAATGTGCATAGTAAATGGTAAAAGTGAAATGAGAATTTACAGGGATAGTAAAATCATAACAGTTAAAGAGTATCGGTGGTTAAAGTGTATCAGGTAAAAGTCAGAGTGAAAGTTAAAATGAAGTTACAGAGCAGTCAAAGGTAAAACAGTAAAAGTAATTACAGAGGCAGTAAAATGGTAAAAAGAGATGAGAATAAATTTCACCAATAGTGAATTTTGTCTAAAAGTGAAAGTAAAACAGTCAAAAGAGCAAAAAAGTAAAAAGATGAAAAACACAACAAAAAGGAACATTTTTGCAGAAATCGCATGTTTTAGTCATTGTTTTACAGACAATATTGTGATCAATATAAGATGAATTTTTCAAAACTGAAGGAGGTTTATTTTCTTAAGAGTACCATCTACAAAAACCTCTCTCACTTTTCTAACAGCTATTATGGTTTTGGAAATATTAAACAAAGTTGGAAAGCACTTTTTGCAGAAAATTACAGTCAAGTCATCATTTTGCAGAAAATATTGTGGCCAATTAGAAATACATTTTACAAAACTGAAGGAGGTTTATGTTCCTAAGGGACCCATCTACAACAACCTATCTCACTTTTTGCACAGTGATTTCATAATGAGAGATACACGCACATCTTTAGAAGATATTTTTCAGACTCTGTAAAACTCTGTTTTACACATATTTTTTACAGAGAATATTATGTACAGCTGGAGAGGAATTTGGGGAAACTGAAAGAGGTTTATCTCACCAACATATTAATCCACAATAACCTCTTTCACTTTTTACATATCTATTACGGATTGAGAAATACGAAGATATCATTGGACCCTAAGTTTGCAGAATTGTTGGAGCAGATTGCACAAAGAAAGGAAGCAGTTAGTGACTTGGATGCCTCATCATCAACTAAGAGTTGGATCAGATTCAAATTCTCCTCTTTGTCATCACCTATCCATCAAAAATAGTGCCAAATAGTTTGAGTGTCCTTTACTTTAGTTCTATTTATGTAAATAGTTGGAGAGATTTGTGAACCAATTTTGATATTTGTTTCAAGATATTTTAGTTTAGAATTTGTATAAATACTCCACTCTTGGAAGCATTTGGGGGTGGATTCTATTACTCTGCTGTAACACTGAGATTTTCGGAATAAAAGCTTTTGGAGAAATTTACTTGTGGCTTACTGGATGACGATTTGAAGCACTGGACTTGTTGCAGGATTCATGTGTTGGACTACAGTTCAATAAGTGTTTCTTCCCTTTGTTTGAAATTTTATATTAGTTATAATACCATCATATCCATGTCTGAATAATTTACATAAAGGTTTAAAACAGAATTTGCTTAATTGTACTCTGTTTTCAAATGTGATTGTTCTTAATGTTTTCTTCTAAATTAGCTATAAGCATGAATTCTTAAATGCTCCTGCTTCGCTAATTTAAACATTGTTTGATTACTATAACACGGAATTCTTCATTGCTCTTTGTTTGTAGTCATTTCACTTCTTTCTTTTGAACATGGTGAAAGATTCTTAGCTGCCTTTCATCCCTTCAAGATCATCCCATCCACTTTAAATTTTAAGGATTGTTCTCTGTCTAGCTATCTTGCCCTGTAATACCATCTTGTGCTTAGAATAGAAATTCAGTAAAGCCATCCTTTGACTCCATAGCCCAATGGACTGAAAGCTCTCAACCTTGCCCTTAGTTTGTGGATTCCACCATTTTCCCAAAACAAACTTTGAATCTATAACTAGCCTAAAACCTTCAAAGAACAAAGATAAATCATAAAGAGAGAGCCCTCTCTGGATGCAGATTGGCTAGATTCTGCATCTAAAAGGTTGGTTTGTGGTTACCTCGGGTATACTTTCCTCTTACACAACTTCTAGGAAAACCTGAGTGATAACATAGTGGCGACTCCACTGGGGATCTCAATCATTTTATTGATACTATTGTTTTATTTAAAAGCTATGGACAGAGTCTGAAGATCAGCCAGGTAGCCTTTGAAATTGCTTTTGCTCTGTAATTGCAAAAGTAAATAAAAGCTGCTTCAGTCTATCTCTGATTTAGCTTATACATTGAACCTTAGTTTCAAATGTTTAATCAGACTCTCTAGTTTAATAAATATTTGAGAAAATTTTAATTAAAAATCTTAAATTTCTTGAAGAGTTTGTAGAAGTTGTTTTGAAAATTCACAAAAATTTAGTTTCCTGAAGAACTAACTTTCTCTTCAGAATTGTTTTATAGGTTTAGATCTGATCTATGATGGTGGACAGGGATCAGACACACAAAGGTTAAAATCATCCACCTGGCGACTCCAAAATCAATTTCACTACGAAGACTCCACTGGAGGAATGAACCTGGAAGAACAATATGGAAAGATCAGGCTTTCAACTTGGATTGTTATCCAAGACATTATGTTCTTTCTAAATTGATAGAGTTTTCCAATGTATATTGTATTTTAGAGAAGATCTTAGAGTAGTTTTTAATTTATCTCTTTTGAAAATTATACATATAAAATCTCCATGCACATTTGAGCATCATTCTTCTGATTTTTTTGATATCATTTTCCAATCAAGATACTGTTGATCAGAGATCAAGAGCTTCAAGTTTCAAAGAAATTCCACAACCAAATAATCCATATTCCAAAGCATTAATAGTGATACTGGATGACATGGTTTATGGAAAATCTTCCATTTGATGAAATTTTAAATGAATTCAGGGATGAGTTATCAAAACTTCAGTTTGATGAGGATTTTCTAAGAGATTTCTTTCTTATTTTTAAATCAAGAAAATGTTCTCCTCGAGTTAAAAAATGGCTTCTTGATATAATTTTTGAAAATTATGAAAATGAAATCAAACTTTTGCATTCTCAAATTCAGTCATATAATTTCCGAAATCCTAAAGAGTTCTTTGAAAATCTTCCTTCTCCAAAGCAAGAGGAAATTGTACTATCTTTTGACTTGCATATTGAAGATGATTATTCTTTCAAACACAAGACTGAAGAAATAAGTTCATGGTCTAATATTCATAATTTAATTGAACAATTAGTCATTGAAGGCCTAGAAGTAAATAACATACATCATGCTTTTATTGATCCTATATCAGATTATATGGAGAATCTTTTGAGCCCAAATTTGCAAACATGTTTTCTCTATAAGGATCAAATACATCAAAAGTGGCCTTTACACATCATATCATTTATTATAAAGGCACATGATCATAACATACTTCCAATTTTGATCAAAAGAAATCAAGTTATCCATTTATTTTTACAGCTACTTGATTGGCTTCATTGGCATTTTTGTATTACCTGATTCAATAAGACTTTTAGTAGATTAGAGTAGGTAAATGAGTGCTAATAAGCTCAGAATTTTGAGCATTTTTTTAGTTGTCAATTTTCAGCTAGTTTTTTATTAAGTTGGTTTGAAAATTTTTGTGTGTTGTTTTAGTTTCAGATCAGATTTCAGGTTGCAGAAAAAGGACTATATTCAATTCAAGATTTCCAACTGGGAAACGCAGTTTTGATTGGATGGTGACTTACTGAAGTTGAAGCTCGAAGTGAAGGCCCTAAGCTTCAGAAGTTTTACTATCATATATACAATAAAGCTATCAGAAGAAGGAGATTACATGGTTTAGTTTGAAGACATTTTGAGGCAACTGACCTGCTGTTCTTGACTTTTCACAAGGAAAAGCCATCCCCAAGTGGAGCCGGTGTTAGACTCCTATACCAATAGGTGTCATTTTTCATGATTGTCTTGATTGAACTATGGAATATGTTCAAACCTTTTTCTTGAGCAAAGGTGTTCCATATTCTTGAAAAACCAAAAAATCATAAAATTTAAAAAAAAAATGTAAAGAGGGTATACCCTAAAAGAAAGATCAAAGGGTAAAAAGAATAAAATGGTCAAAAAAGAGAAAGAAATGAACCCCAAGAAAAAATAGACCAAGGAAAGTGTGCAAATCCAAATGCCACTAATTTTTACTCTGTTGTAATAAATCAATTGTGTGCAGCTTGTGAAATTTTTGCCACAATTCATGAATAAGTCAAACTGTTTAAACTTGACTTAGTCATATTTCAATTTCATGTTATAGATTAGAGAATAAATATCTAGCCAAACAGTTTAATCTTGGCAGATAAGTAGTTAGGTAGAGTGAATAAAAGGTGCTCAACAGTTTAATCTGAGCCCTTGGATGTAATAAGGGTAGAAATAGATAGATTCATCATGTAAAAAGAAAAAGATTGAAAAGGGTTTGCAAGTCTAAATGCACCCTAATAAAGAAGACAAAATGGTAGTGCTAAGTAGATAGGGTAGCTAGATGGTGCTACAAAAGTGTTATCTGATGAATGGTGCTGCTACCTGTTGGTTAATCATTTACTTTCATCACAAGTACTAAAGCAGGAAATACACTGGAAAATCACAGCAAGCCAAGTCAAATTCATTAACCTCCCTCATCATTTTTTCCCCTCAAAGAGTTTTACTAATTTCCCCAAAAGTACTAAGGTAATTTGAGATCAAAGGGGCTCAAGGCATTTCCTTGACTTCTGGAGGGACCGGACCCTCGGCCTAATGATCAAAAGACCTAAGCACTTGAAATAATCCATCATTGATTATCTTCCATCTTTAACTTTTTCCTAAGTAAAATCCTATTTTATTTAGGAAACTGATGCAATATTCCATAAAATTCCTCAAAACAACTTGTTATTCTAAGTTTAAGTGTTGAAGATAAAATGTTGCAATTTACTTCATAAGTTATCACTTTCTTAGATGTACAAAGATGTTTTGATTTTCCTTATCCTTTACCATATTAACATTTAATTCTACTATATTAAATCCCTAGTGAAATCCCTTTTCCTAAGTATATAACTCCCTTTTCTATAAATATCCCCAAAACCCATTTATTATAATGTTTACCAAAGTATATATTCCCGCACATTAAAAATAAACACCCCGCTTTATAAGCCCTTTGGTTAAAACTATAGCATTATACATAAATCCCGCCCCTATGATGAATAAATTGTATTAATTCATTCATCATATAATAAAATATATATAAAAACGTTAGACATACTATAAGTATGTTTAATACCAAAACATATTAATAAACTTTGCAAAAGTCTATGCCACCGTGGTTCGTCCACGTGGCATTCCACCTGGCCAAAACTCCGTCGCAATCCATTTCATAATATTCATGGGGTTAATTAATCATTTGGACTAATTAACAACCATTTCCGCCTATTAACTTTTCCCCGGGGTGATTAGATTACGCATTAAAACCTTTTTAAACCCCGACAGGCCCACCTTTGAAATCGCGCAAGTTCCCCTCCCTTTCAGCCGTTGGATCGTCCGTTCGTTGATCAACGGTGATCGTTAATCCCGCTGCCCATCCCTTGCCAGCATGTTAACCAGCGGGGGATGGGCGGTTTTTGAAAAGTCAGCATTCCACGTGGCAAGCGTCCTGTGGAATCGCTGCCCTCGCAATTTTTACCGCCCTCGTCCATAAGCGGTGCGGGCTCACAGCTTACCACTTACCGCATACCGCCGGCCCCACTTCCCTACGTCACCCCGTACGTCATGACGTCATCGCCTCAAAAAAAAACAAAAACCCTTTTTAATTTGTAGATAAGCCATTTTCCGTGTTTTTTCGGTTGTTTTTAGTTTCTGAAAGCGACAGAGCTCCCGCTGCAATTTTCAAATTTCACTGCAAATACACCAATTTACTCCGAAATTCCGCTGCGCCCGTGTTGAAGAACGTCCCTACCATTGCTCATTACCTGTTAAAGAACCAGTTTCCATCTAAAAACAGGTATTTATCATTTCGCGCCCCGACTGTAAGTCAAGCTTAGTTTCCTTTGATTTTTCTCTGAAAAAGTGGTTAAAAATCATCGCTGAGTCCTCCCTGAAGATTTTAAACCTGTGAAATTACCCCCAAAACCTGCAAATTGACCTGTTTCTCCCGTGAATTTACTCAATTCCTCACCATTAGCCAAATTTCCATTTTAAATCCACAAGAACCAAAATGGAAGCTCCTGTGGCTTTAAACATTGTCCCATTGAACGCTCCTCATAGAGACCTGGATTTCATTAACAAATTGTTTGATTTTAGCAGGTTACCATCAGAATATGGATTTGGACCAACAATTTCAATACTAGTTGACAAAATTGTTTACTCCAAATTCTCAGATTTTAATTCAATATCTTCATTCAACAAACAGTTTGTATACAAAGTCAGAGAGGGATTAGAATGATGAAATGTTCCCAATGAATGGTAAAAGTGAAATGAAAAATTACAGGGATAGGAAAAGCATAACAGTTAAAGAGTATCAGTGGTTAAAGTGTATCAGGTAAAAGTCAGAGTGCAAGTTAAAATGAAGTTACAGAGCAGTCAAAGGTAAAACAGTAAAAGTAATTACAGAGGCAGTAAAATGGTAAAAAGAGATGAGAATAAATTTCACCAATAGTGAATTTTGTCTAAAAGTGAAAGTAAAACAGTGAAAAGAGCAAAAAAGTAAAAAGATGAAAAACACAACAAAAAGGAACATTTTTGCAGAAATTGCATGTTTTAGTCATTGTTTTGCAGACACTATTGTGATCAATATAAGATTAATTTCTCAAAACTGAAGGAGGTTTATTTTCTTAAGAGTACCATCTACAAAAACCTCTCTCACTTTTCTAACAGCTATTATGGTTTTGGAAATATTAAACAAAGTTGGAAAGCACTTTTTGCAGAAAATTACAGTCAAGTCATCATTTTGCAGAGAATATTGTGGCCAATTAGAAATACATTTTACAAAAATGAAGGAGGTTTTTGTTCCTAAGGGACCCATCTACAAAAACCTATCTCACTTTTTTCACAGTGATTTCAGAATGAGAGATACATGCACATCTTTAGAGGCTATTTTTCAGACTCTGTAAAACTCTGTTTTACACATATTGTTTACAGAGAATATTATGTACAGCTGGAGAGGAATTTTGGGAAACTGAAAGAGGTTTATCTCACCAACATATTAATCCACAATAACCTCTTTCACTTTTTACATATCTATTACGGATTAAGAAATACGAAGCTATCATTGGACCCTAAGTTTGCAGAATTGTTGGAGCATATTGCACAAAGAAAGGAAGCAGTTAGTGACTTGGATGCCTCATCATCAACTAAGATTTGGATCAAATTCGAATTCTCCTCTTTGTCATCACCTATCCATCAAAAATAGTGCCAAATAGTTTGAGTGTCCTTTACTTTAGTTCTATTTATGTAACATAGTTAGAGAGATTTGTGAACCAATTTTGATATTTGTTTCAAGATATTTTAGTTTAGAATTTGTATAAATACTCCACTCTTGGAAGCATTTGGGGTGGATTCTATTACTCTGCTGTAACACTGAGATTTTCAGAATAAAAGCTTTTGGAGAAATTTACTTGTGGCTTACTGGATGACGATTTGAAGCACTGGACTTGTTGCAGGATTCATGTGTTGGACTACAGTTCAATAAGTGTTTCTACCCTTTGTTTGAAATTTTATATTAGTTTATAATACCATCATATCCATGTCTGAATAATTTACATAAAGGTTTAAAACAGAAATTGCTTAATTGTACTCTGTTTTCAAATGTGATTGTTCTTAATGTTTTCTTCTAAATTATCTATAAGCATGAATTCTTAAATGCTCCTGCTTTGCTAATTTAAACATTGTTTGATTACTATAACACGAAATTCTTCATTGCTCTTTGTTTGTAGTCATTTCACTTCTTTCTTTTGAACATGGTGAAAGATTCTTAATTGCCTTTCATCCCTTCAAGATCATCCCACCCACTTTAAATTGTAAGGATTGTTCTCTGTCTAGCTATCTTGCCCTGTAATACCATCTTGTGCTTAGAATAGAAATCCAGTAAAGCCATCCTTTGACTCCATAGCCCAATGGACTGAAAGCTCTCACCCTTGCCCTTAGTTTGTGGATTCCACCATTTTCCCAAAACAAACTTTGAATCTATAACTAGCCTAAAACCTTCCAAGAACAAAGATAAATTATAAAGAGAGAGCCCTCTCTGGATGTGCAGTTAGCTGGGTCTGCATCTAAAAGGTTGGTTTGTAGTTACCTGGACCTCACTCCTCTTACACTTCTAAGGAAAACACAGTGATAACGAGAACCTACTAAGGCAATTGAGAATATCTATTTAGAAAAAAATATCCAAGACTTGCAACTACCTAGGTGAAATAGCTCACTGTAGACAAACATGTTTAGGGGAATTTGAACCTTGGTTGGGGAATAACAACACCCTTGTTTTACCAACCAAACAAACCCCATTCAACTTGTATTTGAATCTGTGTGTGTATGTGTTTTCCCTTTCAACCCTTTTCTCTCTTTCTGCTTCTTGTGTGTTCTCTTGGAAAAGTTGACACAAGCTCAAACCCAGTGGAACCATCCATGCAAATGTTGTACAATCCCCATATCCAAGAAAAAATTGTACTAGAGGCAGAGAACTAGGAGATATATCGTCTCCATGTATATCTTTTACATGCACATATGGTCATTGATTCAATTTGTTGTTTGTATCGCATTCACTAGTAAAATATAAAGTCAAATGCTGAAATATTCTGGCTATGGAAACTAGATCATTTATCACCTAAGCAACTCAACTTATTGTTTTTTTTGTTTTGTTCCCTAGACTATTTTAAGTGCCTACAAGGATCAAGACAAAAATAAGTGGTATCATTGCATTTCAAGGCAATACAAAACCCCCTGAAGACATGGATTGTGTATGGAAATAAAATAGTTAATCACCTAGACATCTTAATTCACTAAGATGCTAGGTTTTTTTAATCTCCTACAAAATGCATGATGTTTTTTTGCATTAGGTAAATAGTATGCTGTCATTTTTTGTTTTAAATCGCTATGACAATGGAATGGTCATTAAATTTATGAAAGGTTTCGAAGTTGTGCCACTTTGTAAATTCAGTTTTCTAAACATAAGCCATATTATTGCAGAATATGTTCCCAAAAGTTTTTTAAATTACTGAAAATAAAGGCAGCATTATCAATGGGAAATAAATAATTATTTTGCAAGCCCCGCAAACCATTTTTAAGGTCTACTCCCACTTTCCCTCGTGAGTCATTGTTTTATTCAAGGCTAAACATCTTCATAAAATTATAAATTGTCTCAGGATAAATGGGTTCTTTTAGTGGTCAGCATAAATGTAAACTGTAGATTTATCACTCAAAAGTTTTACAGATGATAGGGAATCTTCTCTACCTATGGAAGAAAATCTCTGCATTAAATAAGGAAGTATTCTTCTAGTCCTATAATATGCTAGAGCTTTAAATATAGTAATATATTTACACAAGGGACATTCAAAGATAGGTAGTGTAGCAATTGTGCCCCAAAAGTCATAAAAATTAACTTCCTCTTGTTGATTTTGTCTTTGACATGTACATTACTTTACAGTTGGCTAACACTACCTATTCCATATTGGTGTAGGATACAAATCTTCGTAGCACAAATATACATTTAGAAGACTTGATTTATTCATTGGAGCATATTCATATTTTACACTGAATAGTTAACTTAGTTCATATAGATTACAATCTCAAACTTGTTCCAAGAATTATTATAGAATGGAAGAAACGTATTCTACTTGTATGTTCAGTACTTCACAACACTTCATTTACACCTCCACCTGATTTTCATAACTTCCATAACCATTAGGTAGGGACTTGAAACTTCAAAGTTATTTTTCTTGTTTAGTAAAATATTTTCCAAGAATTTACAAAGTTTTATGATTTCTCGAAAGATGTATAATTTAGAACTTATAAAGTTTCAAGGTCTAATTTTTTAAAATCTAGTTCTTTAAGGGGTGCTAGCTCAATGTAAGAGCACATGCTTTACAAGAAAGAGGTTGGTGGTTCGATTCTATCGTGCCATGATATTCATATGGAATGGTGACGAAAGCTATTTTGACCATCACCAATGAGCTTATGGTGACATTTTTTTACCCTCACCAAATATGAAATGGTGAGGGTCAACGAACGTCACCATATATATGCACCAATATTGATGGCCATGAGAGGTCCATCACACAATATCATTGTTGTTCATATGAAATGGTGACAGTCACTATCCGTCATTATAATTAATATTTGTGACAGACCTTGAATGTCACCAAAACACATACTTTCGGTGACGTTCAGTTTTTTGGTGACAGAGGCTATTGTTCGTCACCATTACTCATATGAAATGGTGACGGTCACTATCCATCATTATAAATAATTATGGTTGATGGAACTTGAATGTCACCAGAACACCTATACTTTCGGTGACGCCACCTTTGGTGACATTCAGTTTTTGGTGATGAAGACTATTTTGACCGTCACCAATGATCTTATGGTGACATTTTTCACCCCTCACCAATGTCCTTTTTTCTTGTAGTGTTATTCTCTCATCGTACATTATTTATTTTGTGAGATGTTTTCATAATTGTATTATATATTTGTACCATTGGAAGATGAATACATATTGCGAGTGATTATCGCTTGAGTCATTTTCTACCAAATTCCTTGACTCTTGTATTATTATTATGTTTTATGGATTTTACCCTAAATTTGTCCAAAAATAGACGTAAATCCTTCTATGGCGACGAACTTAGAAATCAAGAAGACTTAAATAGTGTGGAAATTCATTCTAGATGATTGACAATTTTCTACACCATTAATACAATAAGGATAGATCCATCATTCCCATGCCAACATTCAAGTGTTAAACATAGACCTTGTAGGGAATTAAACTTTTAATGTGTTCAAACTAGGCACTATAAAATTCTCTTATATATAGGAACATATATATCGACCCCAGACTTGCACTAGTATATATATATATATATATATATATATAGTATTCATGGCATAAGAACAATATAAGTCACAGACAGTGAAAATAAAAAAAAAACTCAACAAATAATCATACATACTATGTAAGTAACCATGTATTCATGAGTTTTCCAGTAGTCACACAAATTTTCAACCCCTTTCGAGCCATGAGAGAAATCACACATGTATCTCATTAAAAGAAACCAAGAATAATTTCATTCCTCCATAGGAAACATTCATACATTCACTATTATAATCACATAACAACATGATTCAAATTTCTCAATGCAATGAAAATACAAATATGTACACTTATCTATATATTTTAATAATTGGAAGTTATGGGAGGATTTGTGCTCTCCACCCAACCATAGGCCTATTTCACTGCAATATTTCTTATAGTTGAGCACCCAAGAATTGGATTCAAAGCTTGATGAGTAACTGCTTAAGAGAATTAAACTCAATTTCAATCAATTGATCACACATGAATTTAGAGATCACTCCATATCCACTCACTTAGCTCAATATTACATCCTACAATGTATCCAATTATTCAATGAGGAATCCAAAGGATAGTAAATCTCTATATGCTTACCCATGAAATATCTGAATAAAAAAATCCTTTCCCTCTTATTACAATGAATATACAGTACACTATGTTGCGCATGTTCCACCTCATAGAGATCCAGAATGCATAATGTCTCCACTTTCTCACCCAAAGATGTTTCACATATACATAGAGTTTCCTCTTTTCCTACTAGGACTCCATAATACACTATGTTCCACTTTCTCGACCCTCGCAAGACTATAGAATTCTTAGTGTCTCCACCTACTTATTCTTTTCAACCACACTCCTTTGCGTCTACTATGTAGGAATCCAGATCACATACCCATTCCACCCACTTAACCTAGTAGGAATTTAGACTACGCTGTGCCTCCACCTACATGCTTCTACTCTTATTTCAATTATTCTGTACCAGGATTCTAAAGTATAATATGTTCCATTTTCTCCACCTCACAAGACTTCAGAATGCACAGTATCTCTACTTATTTATTCTCTTTATTCCCACGATAAAAAATCACTAAGATACCACTTTACGATGTAGGATTCAAAAGCACACAATAGTTCCACTCACTTAACCCAGAGGGAATCTAGACTACCTTATGCCTCCACATTATTTTATATATCCCATTTATGAAGCCATACACCCCTGCATGGTTCCTTTCTAATGAGTTCTCTTACAATCACCACATGCCTATCCGTGCATGGTATTCATAATCAAGACATCCCCAATTCCTGTATGATCTCTTGCATACCTTTCTCTATTGTCTAATGCTCCTAGATCATGTATGAAATATGAATGCATTCCTCTTTTCCTATTGGATCCTCCTTTCTTCCAGAAGCCTTGGTCGTCTTCCTTGTGTGTTGACCACCCAACATCCTTTGAGGTTAAAGATGTTATTGTATTGTCCTTCAATTAGGAATACCATACTCAACCTCCCGATCGACCACGCAGAGAATTAAACCTAATCAAAAACCTGATGGCCATTAAATGAATATCCTAAATTAACCAATTCCCAAAAAAAATCCTCCTCATAACTCTGAATCCATGTTCGCTCTTTTGATCCAGTCATTGTGTTTACATTTCTATAATATTTACATAAATTAAAAAATCATAGTGATAATAACAAGAGGGGTAGCCAAAAGGGCTTCCACAAGGAGGATATGAATATTGTTCTAGTTAGTTGTTTAGTTGTTTTTTAAACCTATCAGTAAACAAATTAAATGTATTTGGACACTATTTTCTTCCTAGTAGAGATTGCATTAATAAATTCTCAAATTCACGGGTCAATTGTGAGCATGGATGCCTTCCTTGTAAATTTCATGTTGTTTTTTATTTTATTTTCTATATGGGTGAAAAGTCCCAAATTTGTCTTTTGATTTAAATAAATATGAGGTGTGAAAAATAAGTTGAGGAAGTTTTTTGGGGTAGTCCTTGGAGTTTAAAGGTGGAACAAAATGTGATGTGTGGGGGAAATAGTTTATCTTAGCATTTTCAGTCCAACGTTTTTCTTGGAGGTGTGAGAGGTTGAAACTTGGACCATAGTGAATAGAAATTTGGTTAAACATTTGGTCCAATTTTCAGATCTTGGTTTTCTATATTTTCATATATATAATCTGAGGAACTTGAATGCTTCTTTAAATAGGCCATCTTAGGATTTTCACTATAACTTATATTATAATAGATTTAAAAGGTTGAAACTTGGACCATAATGAGGTGAAATATCACTAAGCATGGTTCACTTTCATAGTTTTCTATGGAAGTCTAGTATCTAGAATAGTCATGAAATTAGGATTTAATTAGGTCACCATGGTAGTTTCAATTATAAATTTATTTCTTTAAGGTTTCAAACCATTAAACTTGGAGGAAATAGATTCGATATATTAAGTTTACTATGGTAGAAGTTTAAAATATTGTTTTGACATAGTTTTGGATATATTCCATAAGGGATTTGGGTCTCATAAATAATCTTTAAATAAAAAATAATTGTCATGCTAGCAAAAAAAAAGCAATCGGAAAAAAATTGATACCTCCTTAATCAGACTTTAAGAGACCATGTTTGAGAAAAAATTGAAACCCCATAGACCTAATGAAGGATTAGGCATTTGGGATTTTTATACACAATGTACTTAGCAATTTGGGGTAGCAAGGATGAAATTAATTAATATTTCAGCAATTAATTAGGAATCTTGGTCCTAATAAATCATTTACATCACCTCTACTCATCAATGTGATTAATTATTTCAGTAGATTTTTTCCACTTAAACTTGGATAGGAGACCAATCCAAGTTTCTTACCAATAAGGTAATTGGAAATTATTACAAATTTTCTTTGCTAAAGTATATAGTCATGATAGTATTCTCGATCACTTTTGGCATACCATTTGGAAAAATCAGCATTTAGGGTACATTGGAAGAGATGCAAAGAAATGTTATCATCCACTAAAATGTTGGATGAACACCAAAAATGGTAAGCATTGACATATGCCATAAGGTTATCCCCAAAAATTCAATCAAACTTTAGAATGTTAGCATATAGTTTGACAAGCATAGGTGGCCATTGTGGGTCATGTCGTATTGGATTATTTGTAATTTTTTCCAAATATAGAAAGTCAAAATATGTGATAAATGGAAGCTAATTCTAACCTAATGGATCTCGGGAAACATATGGTACATCAAGCAAACCTCATGATCCTTCCATATAATAATTTCTCTATGCTGAAATATTATTAAAATGGTTATTACTCATAGGGTGTTGAGGCACTTAAGTAAGGGTACTAATAAAAGGATTATTTTCCCCATGGAGAAATGACCTCTAAAAGGCATGAATGCCAATGGGACCATATCCAAGTACATGATGGAAATTTCCAAAAGAAGAATAACCCCTATATGTAGGAACACTTCTAGGATAAATGATATTAGTAGGGAGATTTCCCAAAATGATTTTTCACTCATGAAATTATATCCTCTAGGGAATGAATTATTTCTAATGAAAAATTCCTCCATTGATTATTAAATCCTCCAAAAATTTCACCACCCCCAACATTGCTAGGAAAATGCATATTTCCCCCTATAGATCCCTTGTATATCATTTTCTAACACGCCACAAAGTTACATCAACTTTATTTATAATAGGGTTAGGTGGAAAGCACCCAACTCCAAGTTGATATCTTTAGTTTTTCTCTATACCAAATACAAATTCAATGCGGGGTAGGGGACCTAGGGGACTAAAAATGCTGACATGGGTTATTGGCATAATCATTGGTATGCGCCAAAGAGATAATGTAGACATAGTATATTTAGAGGGAGTAAATACTATCACAATTATTGGTAGTAATGAGGACATCATAGTGGAAATATCCACCACAGTTGGTGAAAAAGGATATTTTCTCTCCCATTTTAGAGGTTGTACTCTCATCAGCTATTCGATGAGAATATTAAAAGAGTGTAAAATCACCATAAAGGTTTTCAATCACCATAAGGGGTACATGGTAAAAATCATTGGTCAAAGTATGTTTGGCATTGACAAATGAAATTTAATCTACCACTTCAAGAATAACTTGTTCCTCTCCTTCTAAAACGAAAACAATCCTCTTGAGATATTCTATGTACAATTCCTCCACTGAAAGTCATCATAAGTCCCCATAATTTCAAACCATAATTTTATGGAGGATGTTTATGAAGTCATTAAGCGTGATGAATATTTTTTTGAAAATGGTGATTAAATGCCTTTTTCAATGAAACAAGACATCCTTATGGAAAACTAGACTCGTACAAAAGAGTACACCCTTGTTAAAAATAACGTTGCACAATAGGAAATCCAAAGGATGTAAGAAGTTTTCCAAATATCAACCCAAGATAATGAGGGTCCAAGTCCAACCAATTGAAGTAATAGAAACAATTATGCTTATCTCCATATAATAGTATTTAATAAATACATGACCCCATAAGTAGCATAAGGATTCACCCCATAGGGTCATTTATATAGTAATGTGATGTTTGTCTAATTTATGTTAGGAATTTCCCACCTACAACCACATAGTAAGGTTGACCTAAGAAAATAATACAATGAAAAAACCTCACAATCGAATAGGTGGGGGGACATTCATGAGTCAAGGCGACATGAAAAATCATGGAAACAAACCCTCCACCTTCAAAAGGGACTGTTTACAAAGGACCATGCCCAAAGAATGCATAGTAGTCCAACATATACTAGAAACAAGTGGAGAGGGGAATATCTCTCCACATGTTCCCAACATAGCCTCGTGTTTGATCCATGTGTTAGAGGAGCTTCTAGGTAAGACATTTATGTGAAAAAGGGATTTTATTCAATTTCTAGTGACACCTAGCTTTAATTTTATGGCCTCAAAGAGTTGATTCCAAAATCCAAGTCGCTACAATATGGTTTAGTGTTGGTTTTCCACAATTTTATAATGTATATGTGTATTTTATTAGTTATTTATTTTAGGGTTGTTGTTACTGAGGGGTATGAAGTGAAACTTTAATGAGATGTAGATGACTCTTTACCAATCCAATTGTGTGCAATAAAAAATGATAGATGAAATATTTTAATTCAATCAAAGAAATATATGGAAGACTAAGAGATACCTATTTCTTCCTCAACAAAAATATAGAAACCTCATACTATTTCAATGAAAAATCCAAATTAATCAAGTGTTTTAGATGAAAATATAATATAACATTAATTTATCCAAACCAAAACACAAATTAATTTCAAATTAATATAATCAAAGGAAATAACCAAACCCCCTTGTGTTTCATATATGAAATGTGAATATTTACCTATCTAATCATAGAAACATAGATACATCCATAACCAACAAATTGTTTTTAGAGTTTCAGGATAATGGTAAAAGTAAAGAAGCGAAAAAGCTCCATTGTCACTATGAGGTGATTTGTATGTGAAGTTGCTTGAAGATTATGTAAATTTTGCAAGTGGTTGATTAGGGTTTTAAGTCTCTTATATAAAATTCATAAACACATAAACATGAAATTAAACTCATTTTTTGCAGTAAACATACAGAAATATCTTTGTAAAAACAAACACACATCAACAAATGATGAAGGAGTTCAAGCCTCATGGGCTACATCTCCTGCTACAACTTCCAATGGTTGGGCTTCTTTCATTATGCTAAAAAATTGTGTTTACATTAAGTTATCATGCTAAAATGGTTATATAGATAGCTCCAATGCCTTCACAACCATCAAATACCCCTATCTACCCTCTTTATGCTCCCAAAAAAGATAAAAATTGAGAAAGTTATGATCTTCCCAAGTTTTTTGCAATTCGTCTTACAATTTCGACACTGCCGCAGTAACTATCCTACAAATCCACCCCTTTTTCTGCTAACAGGGCGATCATTTAGACAACTATTGGTGAAAATTATGGCCTGCTTAATCATGTCGGTGACCCCCACTATTTAGCAAAAAACTTGTTGATCGACACTGTTATATATGTTTATTTAAGAGTTTGTCGTTGGTTTCAAACTTAGGTTCACATTGGTGACCAAAGATAGGTGTTGGGTTAGGTTAGCGCTGATGGTTAAATCAAATTTGACTGCAACATGTGAAATAGTGAGCTACTCACATCCTCCACCATGGTTCAATCCATATCTACTAGCAGTGGCATCAAGTGATAACTCTCCATATGAATGATCATCTGTCAGTGGTTACATGAAGTTGCAACCACAACCCTAATTATGACATCAACTTCGCATATTATGTGACCAAAACATTTGAACACTATCCACGACTGTTTCCCTCACAATTTATATTCATCGGTTAGTAATACATTGTAACTTTGGTTATAAAATTTGGCATATTCTGGGGCCGGGAGTTAGGCCCTAACCCTATTCTATGGACCGGGGTTCCAACCCCCAAATGCGCTTGCATTCAACGTTATATATTAGTTTTGATCTATAGGGTTAATAACTGAATGTAGATAAAAATGGTGAGTTGCCTATCTTATTGGTGGGAGGTCACAGGTTCAACCCTAATTGACCTCAAGTCGACCCTTGCAAATATTTTGGGCAGGGAGGGGGCACCATGTGGAGGCCTCGAATTGGGCCACATGGTATCATGTCATTGGTCCACCCAACAACTTTCAAACCAATAAAATAAACCTGTTCCGAAGTGAACCAACATCGAACAAGTGGAAAATAGAGAGTGGCCAGTGAAAACCAGTCAATAGGTACGATCATGGTTTAGTTAGCAGTACGGACTGCTAACTGTGTAGCCCTGCACCAACAAAATAAAAAAATTGGTTGTTTTCCCAAACGAAAAAAATGCAATTGCAAGAGAATAAAAAGTAGGTTTTTTTCAAAATGAGTTGCGTTGGATTCAGAATGATGAGATCTACGTCGTCTTTCAAGTTCTACACACTTCCAAAAAAATTGAATTTTGAGCATAAATTTGATCCACTGGATCATTCTTCCCCACTGGAAGCTTTTGGACCTCAAAAATCTCTTATCTGTCTTTAAATATACAAGGTCTTAACTCCCTTTCCCTACCAGTCTCTATTGACAATTTTAGCTTTTCTTGAAAACCGATCATTTTCCCTGACTTTGAAGACCTTGACTTGTTGTTGTAGATACCATCATTCTGCAATTTCCTAGAATATGTAGAACAATAACCTTTCCTTGAAGGAACAAACACATTCCCTCTTCGGTCATCAATAAATGAAATCTTAAACAACTTCAAATTCTTTTCACCTTGAACATTGTCGACACGGTGATGCTTGATATGTCTCACCTTGTGCTTTGCTCAACTCTTAACCAAATGTGATCGCCATCGCCTTTCAACACCTCATTTCAAAGATAAAAAATTATGAAACCCATATGAAGGAATTTTTAACACGCTGCCCTATTTTTCAAATTTCTTTGTCATTTTCTCTTTGACCTTTGCACTCTCTTGCACTACCATCTTGTTCACATCATTATTCAATAATGATGCATGCTGTTGCAATTTTACCTCATCTTGTTTACCTCTTTTAAAATGAAACATTTTAGACTCTTGAACCACCTTATCACAACCATTAGAAACCTTAATTAAATAAAATTTTCTATTTTATGCATCTCCTTGAAAGGCCTCATTCACAACATCTTCATGTTTGAACATTAATAAATAAATTTTTTGACTAGTATTCACAATTCTCTTCATTTGTCCAGCATGAATAAGAGATATTTCTCTTCTTACTATGCACTCGAGCAATGTAATCAATCCAATTCTTGAACAAGTGATACTTATTCTCATGGCGATGAAATATTTCTCTCTTATCATAAATATATGGGCTTCCTAAAACAATACCAGAAATATCAAGTAGAACAACATCAAGTTCAATTTCATCATGAAAGTTTGCAATGATTGCAAATCTAAGTATGTACTTACTTGTCACCTAAAAATTTGCATTATTACATATCCAACCTAAAGGATAAGGTATTGGATGATGAATGGTATCTAAATAAAACTTGTTGACCAAGTCTTCAGAAATAATATTTTCATGTGAACCACTATGAAATAGGGTGTCAATGTTGGTATTCTTTCAAAAAAATATAACATGGAAAAGCTCAATTCTTGTTTCATCATCTTGAGTACTATTGATACAACTTGAAGAGCTATTACTTGCAATGTCCTTACATTTCAAAATCATTTATGTGATCTTTTTTTCATCTCTAGAATGAAAACCTGAATCATGTTTTATTGTTCCAGATGTCTTTTCCTTCTCCTTCCCTTTCAACTTCTTGGGTCTTATTTTTGGATAGAGTTCCCAGTAATGATCGTCATCATGTCCATCTTTGAAAAATGTTTTCATGTGAGTTTATCTTTTTCCAACTTTATGGAAGTATTCTTCTTACCTTTAACCTTAAACTTACCCTTTCATTTCTCTCAATACTCAAATGTATTCTCACTTGTCTCATCTGAAACATGTTAACCTCTTGCCTCTTGATGCGTGGCTTGAACAAAAATTTCATCTAAATTTGAAGGATTAAACATGAGAATAGTATTTATTAGGTAACTTTGCAAACCTCCAATGTATTTTAACAAAGTTTCTTGAATCTCAAATCTACACCCAATATTAGTGCTCTTATCCTAATTTCTTGAGTATAGATTTGCACACTTTTTCGTTTACATTGCCTAAAGTTTCACCAATCCATTATATAATTTTTCATGTATGCTAATGGATAAAATTTTCTACTCTAGAAAACAATAAAATCATTCCAAGAGATTAAGACCTTACCATTTTTCTTCATGTCCTCTTCAGTTTTCGCTTCCCACCAAATAAGAGTTTCAGTTTCCAATCTTAGTGAAGTAGGATGAATCTTGGTGTCATCATCCTTGATCCTTTGTATCCTGAAATACACTTCAAGTTGACGTAACCAATTTTATAGTGTTCCAAAATTTACCTCTCCATCATACATAGGCAAATCAAACTTTATGTCAAGATTTAAAAATTGAGTTTTACCATGACCGTTTGGAGAATGTGGAGGTGATTGTGAATGGCTTGTTGTGGAAGAAGATGATGCTAAAGATGGTGGTGAGGATGCTAGTGAGGAGGATGGTGGTGTCAAAGGTGGTTTGTCACCATTCCCATTACCTTTTGGAGTCTTTTCCCCATATCTTCAATATCCCTCTGAAGTCTTATCTCCCCTTGGAGGATTGGAGCTCTAACCTTGCAGCCTTGTGTTTTTCTCCTCATAGATAACTTTCACCATTTGTGTGATATAAGAGAATGATTTCCTAAAGGATTCTTCATCCTCTGACATATTTTCAGGCTCTCCTTCATGTGACATAGTTGCTAGAGATTCAACTACATCTTGAGGTGGGATTTGTGGTGGAAATTCTGGAAAACTTGCTCTCCTTTTCCTTGACCTCACTTGGGGACTTGAAAAAACAAGCTTTACTTGCCCTCTCTTAAGCTTGAAACTTGTAAGAATCACATACACTTACAAATAATTAAACCCTTAAAACAACAAATAAAACCTAATCTTTGATACCAAACTGATCTATATGTGAAGTTGCTTGAATATTATGTAAATTTTGTAAGTGATTAATTAGGGTGTTAAGCCTCTTTTGTCAAATTCATAAACAAATAAACATGAAATTAAACTTATATTTTGTGGTAAAAATAATACAATATAACCATAACAGCAAACATAGAGTAGAAAATGATGGAGTTCACTCCTTCTGGGCTACATTTCCTAGTCCAGCTTCCAATGGTTGGGCCTCTTTCATTATTCTCAAAAATGGTGTTTACATAAAGCTATAGTGCTGAAATATCTAAACTAATATCTCCAATGGCTTCATAACTATCAAAAACTCCTGTATAGCCTCTTTCTTCTCCCAAAAAGGATAAAAACTTAGCAGTTTATGATCTTCCCAAGTTTAATACAATTCGTCCTAGAATATCGACATTGTGACTAACTGTCCTACAAATCCACCCCTTTTTCGCTAATGCAGCAATCATTTAGCCCTCTTTCAGTGCAAATTGTGGCATGCTTAATCAAATCTGTGACTACCACTATCCGACCAAAAACATGCTAAGCGGCACAATTATAGCCATTTATTTAGGAGTTTGGCATTGATTTCAAACCTGGGTTCACGGTGGTGACCATAGGTAGGTGTTGGGATAGGTTAGTGTCGGCGGTTAAATCGAATGTGACTGCAACATGTGAATTGGTGAACCTGTCACATCCTTCATAATCATTAACTCCATATATGCGGTGACATCAAGTGCTACATATCCATATGAACGCTCATCTGCCGGTGGTTACATGAAACTTTAACCGCAACCCTAACTGTGGCATGGACTTGGCATATTATGAGACCATGACATATGAATGTTTTGTGGGGTGTGGAGCCTCATTATCTTCTTTATTTAGATGTATCACCACGTTGTACCTCTATTCTTAGCAAGGTGGAAACGTTGGCCATCATTTAATCGTCATCACAGGGTTCCAAGGCAGGCAGGGCGACGACGATTTTATGAGCACCCCCCCCCTTGGGGGGTTTCAAGGGTAGTGCCCCCGAAGCTAAAAAAATATGTAAAATTTCCTTATAAAATATTATAATTTGAAAGTCAATATGGATTGTTCATTAGGAGAATTATCTAACAGTAGAAGTTATGTTTAATGTAGGGTATTTTTCCCTAGAAGGAAACCCCTCGTTTTGTATGAGGGTATTTTATTGCGACTATGTATTGCGTGTATATTCTGAGCGAGAACCAAAAAGGGGAATTGTGTGAGAGAGTAGAGGATATTATAGTGGTTATGTTGTAGTTTGTGTCTTTTCATTTTGTTTGATAATACTAAGGAACGACTAGTTGTTTCCGTGGACGTAGCCTAAGTTGGGTGAACCACATATATCTTCATCTCTCTTGTTTTATATGTTATTTATGTGTTTATGTTTCCAAATATTTTATGTGTCTCATTAATTTGTAATATATAATTTTAAAACAACTCGTGTCAGAGTCGAAGGTATATTTGGCTGACAAAATCATAGGAAATAAGGGTTCCTAGTTCGAGTGGGAGCAATGGCGAAAAATGGCAGGCTTAGGGTCGAGAAATTTAACGGCCAAAAATACCAGCTCTGGAAGGTGAAGATGGAAGATTGTTTGTATCATAAATATCTATACCCACTATTGAGAAGAAAAACAAAGAAGTTGTTGGGTTTGATAGAAGAGGAATGGGATATTCTCGACAAAAAAGCACTTGGAACAATACAGTTGTGCATGGCGGCATTGGTAGCCTTCAATATTTAGAAGGAAATGATAAGAGAGTATTTAATGACGACATTTTCGAAACTATATGAAAAACCTTTGACCTCAAATAAGGTATTTATTATGAAACATTTTTTTAATATTAGGATGTTGTAAGGTGGATATGTTGTCAGTCATTTAAATGAATTTAATACGGTTACCAGTTAGTTAAATTCTATACGGGTAAACTTTGATGATGATGTTAGGGATATGTTATTTCTGTTCTCATTACCACAAAGTTGGAATGGTTTAGTTATGGCCATTAGTAAGTTTGCCTCTGGATATAGTACTTTAAAGTTTTATGATGTTATCAGTTACATCCTTAGCGATGAAATGCAACGGAAAATCTCCAGTGAGACATCGGGAAATTATTTGAGCGTAGAGACTAGGGGAAGAAAAATGGAAATAGGGAAGAGCTAGGATATCACAGTAAAACAAGACAAGGCATATCTAAGTGCAGATTAGGGATAGTGTGCTAGAAATGTGGGAAGAAAGGACACTTGAAGAAATATTGTAAGTCTCAGAAGGGAAAAGAAGGATATGCACATCAAGAAAAAAATAATGAAGGAAATGTGACAGGTGATGTGTTATAAGATGATTTTATTCTTTATTTAATATTGATTCCTCGGTGGTAGATTTAAGGGCCTCATTCCATGCCAAACTTGATAAGAAACATTTTCATGACTATGTTCAAGGAGATTTTGGACAGGTTCAACTGGGTGATGATAAACCTCATAAAATCATTGGAACAAGTAAAGTTCTTGTAAAACATAAGGTAAGGCATGATCCAGATCTGAAGAAAAATCTGAATTCAACAAGGCAGTTGGGTGGTGAAATTTGTGTGACAATTTTTTCAGATAAAACCTGGAATGTCACTAAAGGAGCCTTCGCAGTAGAAAAAGGAGAAAACGTTGCTACATTATATTTATGCAATGGTATTTATAATTGTGTTAATTCTTTTACCCCCACAGGAGTGGATGAAACATTATGGCATTATAGGCTCAGACACATCAGTGAGAAGGGGATGAAGATTCTTCACTCAAGAAACTTGTTGTTGGGTTTGAAGAATTTTGATTTGGATTTCTGTGAGAATTGTGTTTATGGAAAATAGAAGAGAGTCATATTTCTTAGACTTGGGAAAGAAAAGAAGAGTGAAAAAATTGAGCTTGTGCATACAGATGTATGGGGACCTGCTCAGGTATCTTCTCTTGGTGGCTCTCATTATTATGTTAGTTTTTTTTTAAGATGAAACTAGAAAAAATTGGATTTATTGTATTTAGAATAAATCTGATGTATTTGATACTTTCAAGAAATGGAAATCTTTGGTTGAAACTGAGACAGGAAAGAAGTTCAAGTGTCTCATTTCAGACAATGGAGGTGAATGTTGCAACAAAGAGTTTTATAGGTACTATTTAAAGCATAGAATTCACAGAGAGAAGATAGTTCTAGGAACACCACAGGAAAATGGTGTGTCAGAAAGGATGATCAGGACAATCATGGAGCGTGCAAGGTGCATGAGATTGCATGCAGGATTTCCAATACAATTTTGGGTAGATGTTATAGATATTGTTGTTTATCTAATAAACAGAGGGCCTTCATGTTCATTGGATTATGTTATTCCAGAGAAGGCATGGGTATGTAAAATGATAAACTACTCCTTTTTAAAGCCTTTTGGTTGTGAGGAATTTGTCCATATTAATGAAGAAAATATAATAATGCTTGAGGAAAAATTAAATAAATGTACCTTTATTGGATATGGTGTTAATGATTTTGGTTGTTTCTTATATGAATATGAAAATCACAAAATCATTAGGAGCAGAGATGTAATATTCAATGAAAATGTCTTATATAAGGATCAGTTGTTGGAAAAGAAATAGGAAAAATAAAACAAATAATACACATTTCTTTATGAGATCATAGAAAAAGTAAAGGTTCCTGAAAATAATAATAATCAACAAACAAAACAATACTAACCACCATAAGAGAAACATGCACCTCAAACACAAAAAAGTGGTGTCAGAAGATCTACCAGGATAAGTAGACCCCCTGAACGATATTATCCTTCATTATATTATGGACTGTTGACTGATTCTAGTGAACCTGAATGTTATGAAGAAGAAATGCAGGTAGAAACTAGGAAGAAGTGGGAGCTAGCCATGAAAGAAGAGATGTAATCCTTAATAAACAACCAAATTTGGGACTTACTCAGGTTGCCTGCAGGTAAAACAACATTGGAGAATAAATGGGTTTACAGGTTGAAGGAAGAAGTTGGAGGAAAACAATGGTACCAAGCTAGACTTGTAGTGAAGGGGTTTTCATAGAAGAAAGGTATTGAATTTGATGAAATATTCTCTCTTGTTGTGAAAAAGACTTCAATAAAAACTATTTTAAGTCTTGTAGCAGCAAAATATTTTCATCTTGAACAATTAGATGTAAAGAAAAGCTTTCTCCATGGATATTTGGAGGAAGATATCTATATGTAGCAACCAAAAGGATATGAGGTCAAAGGGAGGGAAAAATTAGTGTGCAGGTTGAAAAAGAGCTTGTATGTCTTAAAACAGGATCTGAGGCAGTGGTATCTAAACTTTTACCTGTTTATGTCTGAAAAAGGTTATACTATATGTCACTCCGATCAATGTGTTTATCTAAAAAAGAAAAATTACGGAATCTATATTATATTGTTATTGCATGTAGATTGCATGCTTTTTGTAGGGTCTAAAATGCAGGAAATAATTGTGCTCAAAGGAAAATTGGCAAATTCATTTGAAATGAAGGATTTGGGAGTTGCAAAACAAATCCTTGGTATGAGATTAACTAGAGACAAGAAAAAATGAAAATTAACAATGTCTCATAATGTGTACATACAACAGGTATTGGAAATATTTAATATGCAGAATGAAAAACCTGTTAGTACACCTTTGGCTAGCCATTTCAAACATAGTAAGGAGATGTTCCCCAAGACCCAAGAGGAAATGGATTAGTGTCTAAATTTCCATATTCATCACTAGTTGGAAGCTTAATGTATGCAATGGTGCAAAAGGCCTGATATTGCACATGCAATGGGAGTTTTAAGTTGGTAAATGAACAATCCTAGAAAAGAACAATGGATGGCAGTGAAATGGATTCTCAGATATTTCAGAGGTACCACAAATCAAGCATTATGTTTTAGTGGTTCAAACATTTCTCTATAGAGATATGTTTATGCAGATATGGCATGTGATAGAGACAACAAGAGGAGCACTACAGGGTATGTATTTACAGTAGGTGGAACAACTGTTTGTTGGATTTGAAAATTGAAATTTTTTGTTGCACTTTCAACAACAGAAGCAACATATGTTGCTGCTACAGAGGCTAATAAATAAATGATTTGGTTACAAAGGTTTATGGATGAATTGGGTAAGAAGTATGAAATGAGAAGGTTATAGAGTGACAGCCAGAGTGCCATTCATGTTTCAAAGAACTAAATATTTCATTCCAAGCCTAAATACATACAACTAAATTACCATTTCATACGGTCAGTGTTGGAAGATGGAAATTTGAAGTTGGAGAAGATACACACTAGCTAGAATCCTGCATGTATGTTAACAAAAGTTGTAACCAAGGAGAAATTGAGATTCTGCTCAGTTTAAATTGGTCTTCAAGTATGATGATGAAGATGAGAAACAACTAGGTCCAAAGTGGAGTCATTTTCCAACAAATGAAGTAGTGGTGGAGTTGCTACAATCAGTATCCAAGTGGGATATTGTTGGGTGCAGATTCTAATTATCTTATTTATTTAGATGTATTGTCACATTGGACCCCTATCCTTAACGGGGCGGAAACACCACCCATTGTTTAATTTCCAACAGGGGGGTCCAAGGGGTGGCGGCGACGATTTTTTGAGCCCCCCCTTGGTGAGGGGTTTCGGGGGAAACACCCCCAAAGCTAAAAACAAATGTAAAATTTCCTTGTAAAATATTGTAATTTCATAGTCAATCTGGTTCGTTCATTATGCAGATGATCTGATCTTATAAGTTATGTTTAAAGTAGGGTTTTTTTCCCTAGAAGGAAACCCCTCGTTTTGTATGAGGGTATTGTATTGAGACTGTGTATTGTGTGTATATTCTGAGCGAGAACCAGAAAGGGGGATTGTGTGAGAGAGTAGAGAATATTACAATGGATCTGTTATAGGTTGTGTCTGTTCATTTTGCAGGATAATAGAAAGGATTGATTGGCTATTTCTTTGGATGTAGCCCAAGTTGGGAGAACCACATATATCTGTGTCTCTCTTTTTTTATATGTTATCTATGTGTTTATTTTTCCACATATTTTATGTGATCCATTGCTTGGTAATATATAATTTTCTAACACGTCGCACCTAAATGTTTCCTTCACAATTTACATCCACTTGTTGGTAATATATTGAAACTTTGGTTATAAACATTGGCATAGTTTGGGGCTTGGGGTTAACCCATAACCCTAGTCTACGTACTGGGGTCAAGGGTTAACCCTTGTATAACCCCAAAATGTGCTTCCATTTAACCTTATTTAGTAGTGTTGATCTATAGTGTTAAGAACTGAATGAAGAGCGAAATGTTAAGTTACATGTCTTATTGAGGTCGCAGGTTCGACCCCTGCCGACCCCAAATCGAACCTTGCAAATATTTTGGCCAATGAGGAGGCACCACGTGGATGCCTGCAATTGGGCCACGTGGTAGCCTTTCATTAGTCCACCCAACAACCTTAAAACCAATAAAACCAACCCATTTTGGAGCCAATCAACATATGAAAAGTGGAAAGAGTGGCCAGAGAAACAGAATTAGAAGGTATGGTCAGGGTCAAGTTAGTAGTACGGACTCATAACTGTGCATCCCTAAACCCAAAAACTATTTTTTTTTGTTATTTCCCCAAATGAATAGAACGAGATTGTAGGAACATATGGGGTCGATTTTTCACGAAATGAGTTGCACTAGTTTCAAAATGACGAGATTGACGTGGTCGTTTTGGTTCCACATCTTTGTGACAAATTTGTATTTTTAGAATTTGATCCACTAGGTCATGAGGCAACACATTGAAACCAAAGGTGCAAGAAATCTTGAAGTGCACTGATTTTGTTAATTCCTCATTAAACACACAAGAAAATAGTATTGATCACTTACCCAAATCAAACATCAAACACTCAAGACCCTATTCAATTTTTTTCTCACCAAATAGTTTTAAGCTTGATCATAGAGGAGTTAGGTCCTTAAGGGCCGCATCTATACAAGATATAGCTAAAAAAAAGAAGAAAATACTCATATTTCACAATAAAATTCATTTTATAACAACCATAGTTATGTCATAGGGTACATTGATTCCTGGTTATGTTGTCATTTCTTGTTTCATTCTTGCAATAAGTGATGGAAAGGGTAATATCTCTCTTTCAATGAAGAGATAGAGAAACAAAGGATTACAATGAAATTTTTTTTCTCTCAAATTAAGCCTCGATTTGAAATTAGATAAAAGTTGGATCTAACTAAAAAGAAATGTAAATAAGATAGAAAAAAAAAAGTAAAGAATAAAGTAGAAAAAAGAACCAATGATTAATAAGAATTTAAGGAGAGATCAGAAGGATTCATCCCCAATTCCTATTGACCAAAGTTTCCTCCTATGGATGAGAATCCAAATAAATATATTTTCCCACGATCTCTACAAGCAGGGGGGTGTACCATTCACTAAGTTTCCTTATAGCTAATTTGTAACATGCATTGATAAATTAAGTGGGAGTAAAATACGTTTCATACCTTTTACCTGTGAAGGTTTATGGTTATCTCAATTGATGTAGTAGTTGAGAATCCTTCTCTAGCACCTAGATGCTTTTCCTCTCCTACTCACACATGTAACTTGAACACAACACAAACAAAGAACCAATTATATCCTCCTACAAAACTACTATTAGATTATAATGTTATATCTAAACCAAATTTTCCAAATTAATCTAAATACAATGGAATACATAGAATATATGATAAAAATTACGGGAGAATAATTAATATCTCTTTAATAAGAGTAGCACAACTTACAATGATACCTTGGGTGCAAGCAATCAATTCCAATACCTTTTATTGAACTAATCCTTGGTCTATATTAAGGTTTCCTATAACATGTATAGATAATCCGTGAGAATTTAACCAAAATTTCATTTCATGTCTTTCACTATTATTATCCCCTTAGGAATTTACTCTTTATGTAGTATTTGACAAGGATATGGGAGGAGGAATGTAGACATCTAGGTCCTAAAGAAGTTAGTACTTTGAAAAAATTCTCATATAATTTGACAAGGTATCATATCCTCTTTTTGTTTATCTACTTGGAATTGAGAAATTCTAGAAGATAGGGACTTCCATGTCTCTTTTCTACTGCATTTGGAGTGATGGTGACATTTTCATTATCATGGAAAGTTGTAAATCAGTGATGCATCACCTTATGTAGGGTCAATAGAGCAGTAGTGCTCTTAACATTGACATACCAAAGTCAAAAGTAGGGTGTCTCATCATGCTAATGTAGGTAAATTTCTCCTTCAACTAAAGGGTGTCCAATAAGGTTATAATACTCTGTACGGATCCCCAGTTCCATCCTTGAAGGAAATTATTTTTGTTAATTATTGTAATTTCAAAATTATTTGGAAACATAAATGCATTTGACACTTAAGGCACTAGAATTTTGTAGACACAAA
This sequence comes from Pinus albicaulis, assembly GCA_034641835.2. Taxonomy (NCBI): domain Eukaryota; kingdom Viridiplantae; phylum Streptophyta; class Pinopsida; order Pinales; family Pinaceae; genus Pinus; species Pinus albicaulis. Next base: position 1,080,629,518 of record CM076581.1, read on the forward strand.
CCTCAAGCTTCTTGTTCTAACAAATCCTTGTCAAATTTCTAATAAAATTTTAGTGATGAGAAAGACAAAAACATATAATAGTTACATTACATGTTTAAAAATAACATATGTAACCATTTACTTTATATCATTGTTATTGGAACCAAACTAGTATTGGTGGAAGAGGTAGGCTTGGCCATTTTGACCCCAAACCTTGTCTAGCCTATGGTGTGGATCTGGAAAAGGTCGATTTAGTGTCAAACTTGTTCATTTTGTGAGTTGACCAACACATCTCCACGAAGGAAATTTTTAAGACATTTTTCTAAGACAATAGAAATATTTTGTCTTCAAAAATAACTTTTTATTTTAGTTATTTTACATTAAATTTTAATATCAATTGAATTGTCTTAAATACAAAATTTAAGACAAAAACAGTTTGAGACAAATATATTTTAAGTCAAAACTTTATATTTAAGACAAAAACAGTTTGAGACAAAATTATTTTAAGAAAAAACTTATATTTAAGACAAAATTAGTTTAAGACAAAAATATTTTAAGACAAAACTTTATATTAAAGACAAAAACAATTTGAGATGTAAATATTTTAAGACAAAAATAATTTAAGACAAAAACATTTTAAGACAAAGCTTTATATTTAAGACAAAAATAGTTTGAGACAAAAGTATTTTAAGAAAAAAACAATTTAAGAAAAATACATTTTAAGACAAAAAATTATATTTAAGACAATGGCTTCTTAAGACAATGACAATTAAGATTAAACGCACTTAAGACAATTAACAATTAAGACAAAACCATATAAATTTAAGAAAATATTATCTAACACATGAAAAATTGACTCTCATAGTGCACCCTAAGTCCGCCAGCTTGCAGGCTACTACTATCTCGTGCCTATACTGAGGCTACTATTTCACTTATCATTCGCGTTAGCGTATATAAAGACGATAATTTGTTGGTCTCTTCGTTTTGGTGGGGTAGATGATTCTGCAGAACACAACAACTTTTGCTGGAAAGATATCTCAGACCTTTGATCTCTGTTGATATGATTAGAGAAAAAAATTCTATCTTTGCATTTGACAGTACTACACGGAGGGGGATTTAGTACAATTTTTTAAGACAAAAGAAATATTTTATCTTAAAATTTAATTTCGTTTTAAAATTTTCGATACGAGGCGCTAGTAAAAAAGGTAAAAGTAAAGGATTAGGGGTTTGTCTTTATGTTGTTGATGGGTTATTCAAGAAGCAGAGCGATGGAGGCCGACAATAGAGGTGCTTGGTGACAGGAGCGATGGAGGCACTTTCTTTGAACATGTATAGGCAGTAACATAGTTGGAGTACTTTTCGGGGTCTCCATAGATTGTGTTTTAATCTATGTCATTTGAATGTTTTATTTATTTTTAACGCTGCTTCTATCTATTGGTTGTTGATATCAGTACATTTTTTTGCTAAAAATTCTGACTCTCATAGGCAACATGGACTAGATTCACCTGAAGGATGGTGGAGGAAAATTATAGAATATACATTGGCAGACAATATGCCTACTTCAAAATCTCTACAACAACTTTTGTGAAAAGCAGACACTGAAGATAAAAGATAGGATTTTGGAAGAATTAGTCACAAAATTCACAAGGGCAGTAATTTTGGCTATGTGTGGAGGTAGATGGATTAAATGTGGCCTTTGCTGGTGCAATTGCTTGTTTTGTTGGGTAAAACATGTCTAAGCATAATTATTTGAGCTAGATTCAATTTTTATCCTATTTCTGGACGATATCAAGGATCTCTACTATTTTTTTTGTTTCAAGGTACACTAATAACAATCTATGTTCCACTCTAGTTGTTGGTTTACTCTATGGTCTATCTGAGATGCAATAGCGTTGTTTACATGGTCTTTATTCTGAACCTTTTCTCCTAGGGATCTTCCTGCTCCTTCTTTGGTTTGGGATTGGTCGATCAGGGGATTTTTGAGGATCTTAGCTACTACTTGCTGGTCTTCTCTATGGTATATCTAAGACACACTGAATGGTTGTTTTACGTAGTCTTTCTTATGAAAATTTTCCCCTATGGATATTCTTGCTCCTCTCTCATTTGTGATTGGTTAATAGGAGGATTTCCAAGGATCTTTACTACTATGTAAGTGAATTAATTTTGGTTGGTGGGGTTTTAACATATTTAAATTTTGAATTAGATCATGAAGGAGTCTCTTGGGGTCATTAATTGGCCTCGGGGGATATTTATTTTCCAATTTTTCTATTTATTATGTGAGGGACAATCCATTAATGGTTTGCATCGTCATTGAAGATCTTTGTTGATTGTGTGCTTGATGAGATTTTTTGAAGGAAATTGTTCGATGGTGATTAGCCAGTCTATTGTATTTGAGGTGGTGTCCTAGTGGATTGAGCTAGTGACAACCTATATCGAGTGGGGTCAATAATTTATAAGTGACACTAATTTACCTTGTCTACATATTTTATCGACATTTTTTCAGACACTAATACATAATTTATTTCTTAGTAATGCTATCTACTTTGGTTCACATATATGCAGGATTGGAGAGTGTCAGTAGTGTCCATTATATAACTATCCATTAAATTTATCGCTATGATGTCACTTGATACTGAAGGAAACTAGGGCGGTGACGTTCCATTGCTCGATGTGTTAGTACATGCAACTATTGAGGCAGAGAGTCATGACTACCCCGAGTCGGGAGTCTAGCCCTTTGGGATATCTCTTATACATACAACTATACAGGTGGTTTCAAATATTTCGATATACCCACCGGTTATTGAAGCTGAATGTGGTAATGCACGGAAAATGATTTTCCATAATTCGCAGAAAAATAAATAAGTTAAAGTTGATCCAGATTATCAGAAACTCTTTTTTTTTTTCTGATTTTTTTTGGGACCAGGTGGTAGGATTACAACAACTTTATTTGATGAATAAGTCATTTTATCTGTGAATGGATGGATATCAGATGGAATCCTTTATTAAAGAAAATTTATACCCTATTCTTAAGTAGTCTCCTCTTTTCAACATTTTATACAATCAACAATTATGCTTCCACTTTATTAATGATGGTGATGCTGCGAAGATTTTGGGATCATATTGGGTTGAGAGTCATGGTTTCCTCTATTTACATCACTGACATGTGGGCTTTGATCCATACCTGGAATTGCCACGAAATAAATTGGTTTCAAGATAAACTCCCTGGTTTACCCCTCATATTTTGGTCATGTGAATCAATAATGTTGATCGACAATTCCAATGGTAAATTTGTTTTCCTGGAGGAAGAAAGCCTCTTATAGAGAGATAAACATATCACATTGCTTTGGGTGGAGGTGGAATTTGTTGTTGGCCTCATGCATAGGTGGAGATCAATTAGGGTGGCTTCTCTACGAGGAAGAAAATTGACAATTGAGAAATTACTTTCTATTGCCTAGGTTGTCATAATGTTGGAAATTTTATTTTCGAGTGCCCACGTAGATTTGGAAATCCATGACATGAAATATTAGAGACTTTTGTGATGGGGATCATCCATTGACATAAATACACTCTCTGAAGACTCAAGAGATTTGTCAACACTCTCTCTCAGGTAAGCTTAAATTCACACCACCTATGACATGTCTTGAGCAACATATTTGTAATGATTTGGTACCGAGTGTTGTTTCTCTTAGTAATTCTACTTTTCATCCTTTATGTATTTTTTCTCCACATATTCAGTTGTCACGTAGTGATTGTATTGAGTAGTATTCATTGTTATATGTACAAGAAATTTCTCCCTATTCGTACAATTTTGAATCTACCCATGAACGACATCCACTATGGATGACTCAATGATTGTTAGCCCTGACCCTACTCATATTCAATTTGGGACTTTTTCTGGAGACATTTCTCCCACTAATTTAGTGGGGAGTGATATCTAGTTTCTTTGCCTTCACCTTGATATCCATTTAGAGGCCCTGTTGATTCATTCATCCTCCTCTCCTAAGATCTCTATTAGTCCCAATTCTCATCATAATTTGACCATTAGGAAGGAAAGATGTTCAAAACCTTTGTATCATTGGAATGGGGCTGATTTTGATCTTCACAATATTTCTGCAACATTGGATCCTAGTCCATCATCTTCTGGTACATTGCCTTATGTTTCTGCTTTATCTCCTATTCAGGTCCTTAGAGACTATTTGCCCAATTAGGAGGGCTTACTATGATAATCGTGTCCTTAAAAATCAGGGGCTTGGGGAGTGCCCAAAAATCCTCATATTGTGGCATTTGGGGTTAGTCACCCCTCCATTATCCTTTTCCAAGACACAATGATGATTGGAGACAAAATTTGGCCCATTCTCCTCCACATCTGTCCTGAGTGGCGGGTATGTGATCTATATGCTTTGGGTTTATCTGGTGGTTGTGCGGATTTTTTGGATCCTAAGGTGATGAATTTTCTTGTCTATAAATACTTTGTAGGCATCCTTCTGCCAAGTTTCATCAGGGGCACTAAGGATATATTAAATATTATTAATAGTCATATTATTCGAGGATAAATTGAAATCTTGTGTCCTCTTAAATATGGGGTCCCTTATTTTGGCGGGGGATTTAAACCTCACCGTTGAAGATAATAAGGGATGCAGGTATCGTTGTGGAATGGAACCATTGGCGAGGTAATTCAATGATATTTTTGGTAGGAACCACTTGGTGGATATTTTGTTGGCTTCCTTTATTCTAACATGAAGAAATTGTTGGATTGGGTCCATATGCATCACTAAGAGACTTTATTGTTTCATGCTTCAAGAAAATTTTATGGAGCTCTTAGGGTCTATGAAATCTTGAGTTATTTCATCCCAAATTTTGGACCATTACCTTATCATACTCTGGATTCAGCGAGATGGGGATTAGGGTGTTCTCCCGTTCAAATTTAATCACCATTGCTTAAAATTTCTTGAATTTGATTCATTAGTGCATACTTTTTGGGCACTAAGATTATACCCCTTTGTCACATATTCTTTGGAAATTATTGGAATTAATTTTGGGGCTCTTAAACAATCTATCAGTAGCTGGATTCAGACTAAAAAGAGGAAGCATATTGATGAAATTTTGGCTATTGATAAAAACTTGGTATATTGGTTGATCCTTCACATGCATGGTATTTCTCAGCGGTGCATCAATTACTAACTGTGGATATATAAAAGAGGAAGAATGATAGTTTTAAATTACATAAGGAGGAGTGGAGACTGAAAATTCATGCTCTCTATGTATCAGAAGGATACAAGAATACCAAATTCTTTCATAATTATGCAATGAAGTGTCGCAGGTAGAACTCCATCTAGGAAATTCAGGATATAAATGGTCATTGTTTATGTACTATTCCTGACATCCAAGTTGAGGTATTGATATATTTTTTCAATCAATATAGGGCTAGAGTGGAGGTGAATATTGTGCAACAAATGGTGTTCATTGATATATATCCAACTATGTTTGGTGCGGACACAAATACTATGTTATTTCATCCCATTACAATGGAAGAATTACAGGTTATGATGAAATCCTTTGCTTGCGATAAAATCCCTGGGCCTGATGGCTATCCCATTGAATTATTTTTACACTTCCAAGGTATTATGGGAACTAATATATTGGTAGTTGTAGAAGAATCTCAAAATATTTGTTATATCCCCAGTGATATTAATTCCACTTTCATTACATTGATTCTTAAGGTTTCACATGCATCAAATTTTGTTTATTACAGGCCTATCTCTATTTGCAACAACTTATACAAAAGTATTTCCAAAATAATTTCTAATAGGCTGAAACATACACCGTTAGATCATATTGCCCAAGAACAATTTGGGTTTCTTCGTCAAATACAAATTCAAGATGTGGTTTCTCTTTCACATGAGATTGTACATACTATCAAATATAAGAAGCTCGAGTTGATTATTATGAAGCTAAACCTACAAAAATATTTTGATTGTGTAGATTAGACCTTTCTTCGGTTTGTCCTACACAAAATGGGAATTTCGTTTCAAGTTTCAAAATCTATCATGGCCTATGTATATACTGCAAACTTTGTCGTATTGGTTAATGGTCTTACTACAAAATTATTTTCTATGTCTTAGGGTCTTCGACAAATATTCACCTTATCACCCATTATTTTCATTCTTTTTATTGAGGGATTTAGTAGATTTCTCTTAAAGGCACATATGGATGGGTCATTGGCAAGTGTCTTTATTACTAGAAAATTCAAGGTTACTCATCTTATTTTTGTCGATGAAGTGTTACTATTTGGTATATTATCTATTTTGGAATGGAGACACATTTATGTTGTTATTTACCTATGTGGATCATTCTTTGGATCCTTATGAATAATAGTAAATCTCATATGATTTTTTCTTACCCAGATGATGCACTAGTACTGGAGATTTTTTAGATATTTGTTGTTTTCAACACTACATTGGATGTAGGATTTAAATATATTTTATTTATTCTCAAACCTAATTGTTATGAAATTAAGGATTGGAGTTAATTTACAGATAAAATCCATCGTAAACTTTTATCATGGGCACACTAGTGGCTCTCCCTGGGAGGCAGGCTTAATGTAGTTCAAGCAGTCCTTCAGAGCATCTCTATATACTGGCTTCATATTTTCTCTCTACCTAATAATATCATTAAAAGGATCTGCTCCATCATCTCCAAGTTTATTTGGGATGGTAACTATGATAAGAAAAAATAGCATTTGGCCAGCATGGGGCATCCTTGATCTCGAGCATACGAGTTTGACATTACTTATGAATATTTTTTGGAGGGCTCTAAATGGTGATGATCTTTGGCATAACATCACAAAATATGAATACCTCCAAAATAAATCGATGATATTATGGATAAAGGTTGGTGCACACATCCCACATGACATATCCTATATTTGGAGGATCTTCATGAAGGATCGTCGATCGCTTATGAGTAATATTTAGTGGCAAATTGGAAAAGGAAAAAACATTGAAATTGGCTTAGATCCAATTGGTGGATTTAGAGGTGATCACACCTTTCCGTTAGACCTTCTATGGAAAATCCAAAATTTGGGCATACACTATGTTAGTAAAATTTACAGAGCACATATTTTCCAACCAATATTGGTTCATGGCCTCCGAAATTGGATTGTATGGGGATCTTGAAGGTAGATGGAATATCTAAGTCTAAAACCTTTCACATGCAAGTATATTTATCACTGAAAACGAGCATAAATATGTATGGAATGACAATTTTCCGATGTGTCAAATAAAGGTATGAGAGGTATATTGGTACATTTCGCCACCTATTCTTTCTTCGTCCAGTAAATGGTTTATGAAAATATGGAAGTGGAAGATTCAAACAAAGCTACAGGTCTTTTCTTGGCTCATTTGGAAAAATATAATCTTGACATGGGACAATATGTGTCATAAAGGACAAAGTGGGCCTAGTTGTTGTTTACTCTATATAGAGGTGATGGAAGATCTCACTCATCTATTTCTTCAATGCTCCTTTGCAAAATAAATTTGGAATGGTGTATTTAAGATGTTGCATTTACAAGAGGATTGAAATTTCTCTTCTATGGCCGATTGTATTCGAGATTTGATTATTTAATATAAAACATTCATATCACTTCCTATATACATTATATGTGTAATTTGGAAAAGCCGAAATTCACTCATATTTGACAAAAAAAATCATAATATCTGACATATGTGTGTTTACATTGTGGAATATTACAAGGAAACATATTTTGGTGGGGGTACACCTAATGTGAGACTAATTTCTCCTTCAGTAACTGTAACACCCTTTCTGCGGGGCTAACTCGATGGCACAATTAGGGATGGGATTTGTGGTTTTGGTGCCTACATAATCATTCGGTCCGGCACTATCTACCATATATGTTGGAATGTGGGTAATGGGTCAAATACATGAGTTGAATTTTTGGCACTTTGGGGCCTTCTTTTCTAAGCATGCAAGTTTGGGTTGGTACAAATAGAAGTCTTTGAAGATTCACAAGCAGTTGTGGAGTGGGTTTCTAACTTCTTTCTTCCTGCCACTCCTTTTCAACTGGTTGGGTATAATTCAAAAGATCATGGAACACTTCACTGATCTTCCTTTTGTTATGTTACAATAAAAATTATATGCAAATTCCATCTTTCAGCACAATGGAAATTTTTCCATTCACTGAGCATTGGTTCATGTTTCTACAACTCATGGATTGTTAGGTTACGATATGTTTTTTGACAAGAGAAATATGTGGAACACTGATGATAGCTACATTTTTTATTTTGGGATTCTTTTTGGTTACGATATAGTATTGGAATACTTTCTTAAACTGTGGAGGTATTTTGATGTAATTTTTTTTTGTAATAGAACATTCCAACTGAACGTGGATGGACATGTGACCTATGATATGTGTAAAAAATTTGTTATATCTAATATACTACTGTTGTTTTTTTCCGGTGGAAAAAAAAAGGTAAAATATTTATTTTACGCCAATTTCATCTTAAATTATTACTATGCGGATACAAGGCGCTAGTAGAAAAAGGTAAAGGGTTTATTTTAATATATATTTTTTAAATACAAAATTATTTATTCATAAATTATTAGGTGATAAACTTAAAAAGTGTTTGGATAAACTTCTTTGCAGAAGGGGTTCCTCTGTCAAAATCTTTGTAGAAGGGATTCCTTTGTCAGGAGAAAATGGAGGAGAAGCAGGCTCTCATAAGAGAAAATGAAGGAGAAGTGGAATGAAAGCTAATAACAGAGAAGTTATGTAGAAAAATAGTGAAAGCATCCTAGCAATGGGATTCAGCTACTACCAATGATGTTGCAAAAAGGGAGGGTGCAAGGAATAAGAATATGGGGAAGGTGGGAAATAGAAAATATTCAGTGAAGGTGAGATGGCGAGAATTAGAGGAGGAGGAAAATGAGGATTTGGACTTCCTACTGCTGCCTCCCAAGATGATCGGCTCGAACAAGAATACCGTGAAGAAGATAATTGAGTAGAAGTTCAACAATCAAGGCCAAAAGGTTTACTGAGATTTATAGTCATAGCATTAGAGAATGAGAAGGTGCCTTAAAACATCATGGCATAGGGGTTAAGGACCCTATAGGGAATGTAACAAGAGAAATTGATAAGGGAACCCCCAATATTTGTGATAAGGTGATTAAGGGCCCCATTATCACAAACCATAAGCCCTTAACCCATAATCAGTAAATTCCCTATCCTCTTAATACCAAAGCCAGAATCCCTTAACCGCTACAATCATAACTCACAACACATTAACCCCTTGATCCCTTAAAGCCTAATCAAGTAACCCCTTAACCCCTAACCATTAACTTATAATCCCTGAAGCCCCTAAGCCCTAACACATTTCCCTCTTAAACCTCAGCCTTAACCCTTTAGCCCTAACCCCTAACCCTTAAACCCATTAACCCCTAACCCTAACCCCTTAACCTAATGACACCTATATCCCATAACCCTTAATCACTTAACCCCTAAATCCCCTAACCCCTAAGCCCTTGGTTCTTAAACCTTCACCCTTGAAGCCCATAATCACTAAGTCATTAGCCTATAACCCCTACACCACCTCGACCACAACCCCTTAACTCGTAAACCACCTACGTCCTAACCCTCTACCCTTTACCATTGACCCTTGACACCTAAACTCCTAAACCCCTAAGATTTTATTCCAAAGAATAGGTTCTCAAACACTAATACTCTTGGTCATATTAGTTTTGTGTCCACTAACCCCTCAAATCCGACCTCCGAGAACTACTAGGGTCCAAGGAAAAGAGCCACAAGGTCCCCTAATCCAATCTACATTTTATGGACAATCACATTTCCCCCAAATATACTCCACACATTTTATTCAATCAAATGACTTCCTTGGTTTTTTAATAAACTATAATGTTATCTGCGTCAATAATTCATTGGGAAACCACTAGTTTCCTCTTACTCCAACTCAAAACTCATTCAAAAAAAGATAAATGGATAAGCACCAGTATAATTTCCATTGTGCATATCATCTTCCCAGTCATCATCAATGAAACTATGCAGCTAAAGCTTTTTACCTCCATCTTCCTCATATAAAATAATATAATCATTAGTGCCCCATATGTACCTAAATATACCCTTCACACTTGTCCAATGGTATCTAGTCTTGTACATGCTATTACATATATAAGGCTACCAACCACACTACATATTAAATTCTTGCAACCTCCTCTTCTTCTTTTTGGCTCTTATGACTCATGTGAGTGGACAAACATGATCCCACTTGAGGTCGCGTGCAAACTGGTTTACGCTTATCCATCTAAGGACCTAAAATCTCAAGCATGTTTTACAAATAATTTCTATTTCTGCTAAACAATTTCCAATTTTGGTGGCCTTTCTTCATTTGAATTCCCAAGAAATAGTGCAACTCATCTAAGTTCTTCATATAAAAAATACATGACAATTGGAACTTGGTTTCCTCGATTTTTTTTTTATTGTGACTAATCAAACTTTTTGTCATCAACATATAAGCTCATAACAATAGAGTGATTATATTGTCTCTTGAAGCAAACACACTAATTTGCATCACTCCTTATGCAACCTTGTCCAACAGCATATTTCTTTAACCACTGGTACCACTGTCTTCACACTACTTCAATCCATATATTGATCTCTTCAGTTGAAACACTGTGTCTTCTCTCCATTTTATCATAAATTCTTTCCTTTTGGTTGCTTCATGAAGATTTCTTCACTGAGTTCAACATTTAAAAAAAGTGCTCTTGACTTTTTTTTTTCTCTACTTCCAAATCATAAGAAATTGCTAGCACCAACATCAACCTAATGCAAGAAGTTTTGGTCATCAAAGAAAAAGCCCCATCATAATCAACACCCTCAACTTAAGAGTACCCGTTTTTTACCAATCAGGTTTATATTGCTGCATTGGATCATCTATCTTATACTTCTCCTTAAACACTCATTTGCATCTATTGGCCTTCCCTCCTTCAGGAAACTCCTACAAATGCAAGGTTTGGTTATGTTCCATGGTATTTTTTTCCTTCATCCATGAATTTATTCCAATAAGAAGCATCATCTCCACTAAGAGCCTCTCTGACATTTTTTGGCTCATCACCCATGAAAAATAAAGATAAAAAACTAAAATTAGATGGCTCGTAGCCATATCACTTAGGCCCCATTAACTTGCGAAGGTTCCTAAAAATCTGCCCCCAATTTGGTTGATCATGCTCAAATTGAACATTTTGAATTTTCATTCCTGAGTGATTTTCCTCTCGCTGGAATGGAAAAGGAAGATGAATTTCATCTTCTTCCTCCATAACTTCCACATTCGACATTTATTGCATCTATTCATCTATGCTCTTTTGGAATCACCATAGGTTGTACTTTTGTTTTGTAATGGATTCTTGATGTTGATCTCCACGAGATTTATCCTCCTAAAAAATAATATCCTGGTTCTAAGCATGGTTGTAGGTATGTTGATGTTCAGACGAAAACCACAACTTGTAGCCCTTAATATGCTAGCGGTTACCTTGATATTAACGGTGGTGGATTCAAACTCCTTCTGAATAACCAATAAAGGGTCAAGGAAATTGACCAATACGTTTTCAATTTTTATCTTATCCACCTTAGCCACATACATGCATGTTTCAATCTTCAGAAACCTAAGATGTGCAAGAGAGGGCTTCTTTCCACTTCGACTTCCTCTAGTGTCATGTCATCCAAAATTGAACTTGGTGACATATTAATCAGATAATTAGTTGCAGCAACTGCCTCAACTCAAATTCCTTTGCTTAAGCTAGGTTGTCAAGTTTTGTATTATCCACTTTAGCCACATACATGCATGTTTCACACTTCTGAAACCTAAGATATGCAAGAGAGGGCTTCTTTCCACTCTGACTTCCTCTACTGACATGTCATCCAAAATTGAAATTGGTGACATATTAATCAAATAGCTAGTTGTAGCAATTGGTTCAGCTCAAAATTCTTTGCTTAATCTAGCGTTCTCTCTCATGCTGCATGAATTTTTTATCAAGGTCTCATTTGGTCTCTTAGCATGGCAATATTTCTCGAGAACATATAATTAGTTGTAGCAACTACTTCAACTCAAAATCATTTGCTTAAGCTAGAATTTTATATCATGCTTCATGAATTTTTTTAATTAAGGTTAATTTTGGTCTCTTAGCATGGCCATCTTTCTCGAGACCATGGGGATTTTTCTTCAAGCATGCAATTCCCTAAGATTTGAAAAAAGCCTCAATTTCTTGGGAGAAATACTCACCACCATTGTCGAGTTTTAATCTTCTTCCACACCTGTAGCAGATATTTTAATTGTAACTGTTGACTTTCAAAGGGATCATGCATCCTAAAATATCTGGTATGTCCAACATAGAAAGCACGTTCTCATAGTTGACAGTTTGCCATTGATTATGTCATGAAAAATATTATGTTTTACAAGCCTAAAAGGATAATCTAATATACTTTTCTTATCTCCACATTTTTTCTGCAAGAAATGTAGTGCTGCAATTACACTTGAATAGTCATGTGAGTGGTCCATTCTTTGACTCTTAAAAAACCTCCATCTAGTATTGTAACACACATTGGGGATCTTGGCATTGGAGGTGTTTTTGCACCCTGATGCAAATGTTGGATCTTGGTGCTAGTGTTAAGCATGTAATTTATATAGAAACTATTCTTGTGTTGGTGTTGAGGCTGTAGAACTTTCCTCCCATAATTTTTTGAAGTTGTGAACATATAAACTGTAATAAACCTCCATATTCCACATTGATTTATTTATTTATTTATTATTATTATATATATGATTGGTAGGACTACATCTTCATCATTTCCAATATATCCCAGTTTTCTATTTAGCAATACTCTTCTTTACCCGATTCCTCTAATATTTTGCACCAATTTTGTATTATAAGTTTCCAAAATTTTCCACCTCTACCAGCGCGCTTATGCACTCTGCCTCTATTTCAGTATTTGGTTTTAACTTATCAGCATAACAAGATTCATTGAATAGGGTTGTATTAATTCCTCCATCATATGGTATATCCACTACCCTTCATTCCTTTATACTTCAAGTTGGAAGTGAGACTTCTTCATTAGTGTCTAAGTATCATAACGCACTCATGACTCTATTTTGGTAGAAAGTATTCTCTATTCCCATCACATATATTTCTAAATACCTATATAACCCAATGGTCCATGGCACAATTAAACATATCTAAAATTTTCCCTATCGAAATCAACATGGGTCACACTTGCTATGGTCAACACATCAACCAAGGCAGATAACCCTTCTTCATCCTCTAACCTCACTACCATCCCAACGTGTAATGAACTTGAGGAACTTCATAATTCATATGATATATCATGGTTTCATCATTTAAATCTATACGATAATGTTATACCACACCAATAAAATCAATGTGTCATTCATTCAATGATGGCTATATTTTTATGAGTATGGTATTTTATTATCTTATAGGACAATATAGAAACCTTCATTTAATTTAGGTGTTGTGGATATTTAGCACCTTTATTTACTTATGTTGAAATTGGTTCTATGTACTTAGTCATTATTGGTTAATGTATAATATGTCTTTCATATTTGATTTCAATATTTCACTTGGGTTCGATTTTTCTTGATTATGATTTTTGTAAATTATACACAACTCATAATATGGAATTATAGACATGTCACCACAATAATTTATTTTAAGATGACATACTATTTGGCAGATTCATCCAATACACACATAATTTGTGCCTACGTGATCATGCACGTTTTGAAAGGGTGTCCAACTGCCTCATTTCGTCGCATCTTACGTAGTTGTTAATATTAGTGACAATTATGATTTTCTTGTAATCCTGGAAAATGGGGATTTTTTCTGAAACCCTAACATTCCTCTTTATAATTTGGTTGAGTTATTTCGTAATTCAACATATTTCTAACCCAATTACCATGATTCTTTGTTATTCCATATTGTGTCGCTACACTATTTACCTTGGTTAATTTGATACCCTCATAACAGTTCATGTATTTATAATGTGTTAATTGATGTGATGTGACCTGTAACGTTGGACCTTTCTATCATTTATATTAATTGATATTCCCTTCATATCTTCGGGTACAATCACGCCTGGAAAATTAATAACATTGATGATATGGTGGCAGGTTCACTTATCTCACGTGATGAACATGTGACTCCTCGAGCCATGTTCTACGAAGAAGAGAGCAGGGGTCGAATTTATGGCAGGGATCAAATCCTCCAACCCTAACACATTTTTCCTGAAACCCTTGCCATTCTTCATCACATTTACCATTACGGTCACATTATTCATCACATTTACCATTACGATCGCTCCAGGCACTTGACTGTTTCACAGAGAAACCTATTTTGGTTCCTGGTGCATTAGTGATGCTATAAGAGCATTCTGTGTTAGCTAGTTTTCAAGATCCTTCCACTCATCATGCAATCCGAAGTTCAGGTACCTCCTTTCCTTTAATATTACCACCAAGCAACATTGATATATTTCTTCCAAAAACTCTATATAAGTCTTTCACTGTATACATTGTTAGGTATATCGTTTTTCCTATTTAGTGTAGGGGTTTACTAATGGGTCTGGCTCGGGGACCAAATGTACCAACGAGGTTTTTTTTCTAATGAATTCTTGTAATGCATTATTTTTACATGTTTGTACTCACATTTTATGACGATTGAGCATGGTGCTAATCTTTTCTCATTTTTTTTTAACGAGGGTTTCCTCCGAAAAGAAGATTCATTGGAGCTCTTCGCTATGCCTCACACTCATAACCCGTTTGCATAATGGTAAGGGTTAGGTTACCTAAGACCCACCCCTCGACAACATTTGATACAATTTCACTTTTTTCCTTTCTTTCAAGATTCTATTACTATATTTTACAGCTCAAATTTATTCTATTGTGGCATGCTTCTGGGTGTAGTCTCTTGGTTTTCACTCAACTTGGAAAGTTAACAATTATGCCCCTTTGGTCAAACTTTTTTATTTTCCTTGGGTTTTAAAATATGAATGGAATAACTGAACTAATTCCCCTCGAGGGTTCTCACCTTGCTTGCAGGTTTGGTTTCCTAGCTCACCAAAATACAATATGGCATGACTGACTAATGTCTTCCTTCTAGGTCAGTTTCCATTTTTCTATTTGCACTTGTCCATGTCGAGTTTATAAGCTTTTCCCAGAGCAGTTTATTGAGTTATTTTATAAATATCTAGTTTTATACTATATTCATCTTTAAAATTTAATTTTATTTCAGCTCTCTATTATATCTGTTGGAGCTATGGTTATAACTCGGCGGCATGTTTTTTTGTTGATTTTTCCAATACTTGTAAAACCAATCACAACGTACATTTACCTTGTGTTCACTAGGGATTTTATGAGACTGTTTTAGGAATTTTTATGCACTTGATTATATTATGCATTACTCTTTAGTTGTGAAAGCTTTTACAATAGGTATTCGATATAGTCTTGTAGTTTGGGATCATATACCCTATAGGGGATGAATCGATACTTCTCACTGTTATGCTTTTCTATGTTTGAATGCTTTTTCTTTACAGCGATATGTTTGAAATTCCTAACAGTGCAATTCTTTAATGAACATAAATGATTTTCATCCCAATTTAATACCTATGATTGAAAGAGCTTTAGGAAAATTTAATTGAACACAAGATGAATGCTCGTGTATTGTGACAAGGCTAGCCAAAACTTACTATGTTTTATTTTATTTAAAATGGTTGGTGATTATATTTGAAAGGTTTTCGCTTTTGGTCCTTCTACTTGAGGCACACTTTTTGAATGTAAATGTAGACCTTTTCCTCTTCTCGAATTATTATTTCAATTTTGTGTAGTTCATGCTAGGCGTCCAACCTTCAAAGGCGCTTCCACAATGTACCATTCCACAAGTAACCTTCCAAGCATGAAAACATGGTACTTTCCAACCTTCGAAGGCTCACCAAATGTATAAGCGGTGTTTTGAAGTGGACTATCTAGCCTTCAAAGGCTTTCCAAATATGGAATTTATACCCCCAAATACTCCTCCGTGAGGACAATGTGGGATTTAAGCCTTCCTTGTGACTTTCCAACATGACACACACCATGATTCTAAAGTACCTTTAAGGTAAATGTTTGGGGATTTTGAGAATTATTGCTAAGGTTTCCAAACGATAAAAATACCCGGCAAAAAACCCCATTCTCTCTTTGATACATGTACGTGAATCTTAAAACAAAAGAAATTCCATCAAGAAAGAATCAAATACAAAGGTTTTCCCACAATTGAAACTATTTTTAGATACCTTGCAAAGGTTTCCCTATGCAAACTTAAGTCAGGATTCACCCAGAACAAATATCATTGGATTCAAAACCTCATATATATATAAAACCTCAGAAACCTCAAATCAAAGTGAAACACAAATATTATGATTATGTTATAGGTCGAATGAGTGAAAGGTTCACTGATGGAATGTGCATGTGTGTTTATTCATTTCTTTTTAAGCCTCCCTTTATACTTCAACTCGGCACAGGTTTCTTCAAACAAATGAAACTTCATCAAGAAAACAACTACTACAAAGGTTGGCCGACAATTGAAACTATTTTTAGATACCTTCCAAAGGTTCGCCTATGAAAACATGAGTCAGGATCCTCAGAAACCTCAAATTAAAGTGAAACACAAATATTTTGATTATGTTATAGTTCCAATGAGTGAAAGGTTCACTGATGGCATGTGTGTGTGTGTGTTGATTCATTTATTTTTAAACCTCCCTTAGTACTTCAACAAGGCAAGGGTTTTCTCAAACTATTTTATGTACAGTCAGACCGAAGTCTTGGGTAGTGTTATTTTAATTTTTTAATTCATCTTGCTTCAAAAGTTGTTGAAATTCATCCCTTTGTTGTTACATATTTACTACATGTTGGTAATTTTTAGTTATATCCAAACACAGGTATAACACGTAAAAAGCTTCAAGTAATGAGATAGTTATATAGATGTATTTATTATTCTTAGGACACAACACTATGATGGATTTAGATTAAGTTTCAATATTACGTTCTCCTTTGACTAGGCTTTGATATACCTGCCCCATAGTAATTGTACAAAAATAATAGCCATCTAGTGCCTTATATGTCATGGAATATCTACTTCAAATGTTTCCTAGTTTCTACAACTTTATAATACCTCCATCATCCATGTGGATAACACTGTTGTAGGGTGACATCTTGGCTATACATTTCAAAAAACACCCTAATCCTTCTCAATACAATACCTTCTCTACTCTTCACACTAGGTTACAGTTCATTTCAGGATCATCACTTATACTAGGTGTTCCAGCCATGGGATTAATTATCTTAGTTATATTCTTATATATGTAATCCAACTGTGCATAAGTGTCTGTCAAACCATAACCTTGTCTATAATTTAGGAGAAAGCCCACAGGATATCATATCCATGATCAGAGCTGGTAGAGGTTGACCATCGTAATATAATTCCAAGCATTTTATCGTTCTCCTTTGTCCACAAATTGTGGGATAATTTAGAGGGACAAATTTCTTATGGTACCCTCATGCAAACCAAGGGGTAACATCTTGCTACTATTGGGCACACATGTCCTTCTTGGGATCACTTAAGAACCCAAAAATCTCATGATACAACTAAAAAAGTGAAGTACATAATCCAAAGTAACCAATTCGTCGTCTCCAGACTACAATATCCATTTCCACTATGTTCAATCATTGTTGAAAATATAGACACATTAAAATCCAAATGAAAATAAATTGGGATCCCCATCACCTCTGGAGCGGATTTTCCATTTTCAACAACTCTCGTATTCCCTACAATTTCATCATATGTAACAACATCTTGATAATGTCCATTTCTTCCATGTAGAAGAGAGATGGAAACCAAGATTTTAGGGTCTCTTTGAGCAAATTCAGTTTACTATTTGATTCAACACAGTCTTCTCTTCACTAAAATTTATAGTAATCTTTGTTATCAAGCCATCTATGATATATGATAACTGAACAGAAACAAATTCATCCCATTCACCCTCTCCTTTTACCTTATTGTTTGTTGTTAGAAAACCTTGCTCGCACTTTCCAGAACAAGAAAAATCCCATCATTACATGTTGTATAGTGCTTTGCACTTCTACAATTTCCCTGATGCATATCATTTGAGGTATTCACAGCTGGATTTTCTTCATATTTGTCATAACTGTCATGAAATGGAGAGATAAGAATTTCATCATTACAAAATATAAAGGTAGAATTAAGCCCTCGTCAAAAGGTTGATCTAGTATGCTCCCTTTATCAATTGCGCTATTATCCTCTTCATAAACAACCCTGTCATTATTTGCCTCGGGGTTGGATTGATCACACATCACATTAGCTATGTTGACACTGAGTTCTATGAAAAGCAAACGACTCACAGCCGAATCTGAGCAATTTTATTTAATGTCATTTGTATTCTCATATTCATCATATATGTGACTAGACTCAAAACACACAACTTATGATATTCCTTTGATTTGTGAAAATAATGAATCTGGATCAATTTTGTATCAGGCCTACTGTGTTATTCTCCTTCTGGATCTATAGTATGCTAGTAGCCTCTTAAATGATGGAAACAATGCTAACTTCCTCAAATTTTGAGCTCAACACTTTATTCATATCAATACCAACATCATCACAATATAGATATTCACCCTCTAAATTGTCTTCCTTATCTGGATGATCATCATGTTGAAGGAGATAAGAAAGATCTTCTTCTTACAATACCTTTTCATATTCATCGATTCCTTCGCTTAGCACCATAGGGTATTTTCCTCCACAAAATCTCCATCATTATCTTCATGGATTCCATCATTTCCTACAAAAATACAAAGGTGGCCTTCCTAGTGGAATGTTGCCAACAAGTTTTATTCGTGATCATCAAATTTCTGAAATCTTGGGTGACAATGTTTGAGGAAGTTTTCAACTAGATTTTGAGATAATGTATGCTCTTTGGGTTGTAAGAATGTTTCAGCCAGCCATTACGTTATTATCCCAAATAAAGTATATTTAATCTGATCATGACATCTTCATGTCTTTCTTCCAATTCTGAGATATACCTCATAAATGTGAGTACATGTGAAACATCATTAAAATATTTCCCTACAAATTCCTGAAGATCCTTCCATGGTTAGGATGGTGCCTATTTTCAATATCCAAATTCGAATATCTTTGATAATTTATGATTTCTCCTCTTTTCCATTATATCATCTGTGTCATTAAGGAGTGAGGAGTGAAGAGAAGTGGTATTATCGAATTTGCAGAGTTCATCTCTGCTTTATCAAATTTTTGAAAGTTTTTTATGCTGGTAATGCTTAGATATCCATGCGGTTATCAATTTCCCTGTGGTTATCAATTTCAATGGTTTATATTGAGCATGTGACATTAAGGTGCTCTTATTATTGACTATTTCTCATTATTATTTATTACTTTCATATTCATCTGCGAGAATAGAACTTAATAAGTTCTCTTAGAAGATTTCCACTCTCTTTTCTCCATCAGTCTAATTCATCAAGGCTCCAGTCCACATGTCATAGGATAGTGTTTACCACTTTATCACATATTTTATCATTTCCTTGTTTAGTATAATGAATTCATATCTAAATTTAAACTTCCTTGTAACATATTTAAATGAGAGCTCAGTTCATCAAAATTACTTTAGTATTTAAACCTAGCTTGATGATTTTATATGATTTTATTTTACTAATTAGAAACATCAATGACTTATTTCATTAATATAAAGTCTAATTTATGAAAATAATTTATATCTAAGAGTTAGAAACCCTAGATTAATGTATCCTATCTGAAAACTAAAAAAATACAGAAATACAGATAAATTGTTGTGGTGGCCATTCAAATCTCAAGAAACAACATCATTAAATACCACCAATCCTAACATAATCAACCAAAAAATGTAAAGCATCGGTTGACTGTTTATTTTTCCCCTTTTGTTTCCACCTAGCAATGGTCTTGTTTGATAATGAGACAAATGCTGCCAAGATAGTGGCGAGTGATATTAAGAAGGTTTTTTTTATAATAATTTTACTTTTTATTTGTGGCCAACCAGTGGCCATTAAAATGACAGGCGACAACATCTTTAAATACCATCAATCCTAACATAAGCAACCACAAAATGTAAAGCATCGATTGATTGTTTATTTTTCCCCCTTTTGTTCCCCCCAGCAATGGTTTTGATAGATGATGAGACTAATTCTGCCAAGATAGTGGCAAGTGATATTAAGAATTTTTTTTTTTTTTTTTTTTTTAAAGCAATTTTTCTTTTTATTTGTGTTTTCCAATGACAAAGTAGAGAGTGATTACATTAAGACGTAAAATTTAAACGTTGAACCAGCTTGGGTCGCATGGTTTTCGCCATTTAAATTAAGGTTAATTAAGTTTAATTGGATGTAGGTACACAATTTTTCATTAATATTTTGAACTCATGTTTCTTCTGTCCTGCATTTTGGCATATCCTTCCCAAATTTTGATCCATTTTCATTAATTTTTATGGAGATTTTCATCTATTGATTTATTTTACTGAGATTTTTCCTCCCTTTGGCTGTATGTTTACTTTCTCTTCGTCTTCGTATAATATATTTTTCAATTCAATTGAATTTTCTAAAATTATTATGAATTTTGCAATATTTTAATGTATATTTATATAATTTAATTATATTGTTGATTTCTAACATATTTTAGAATTTAATTATCAAATTTATGTTTAAATTTCTAAATATCCTTGAAATCCAATTTAAAAGTGGTTGAAATATTGCCCGATTTCACAATCAAATTAAAAATGACAAATAGTAAATACTATACATACCATGTTACTTCCAAGGTTACACAGAAATTTACAATATTCTAATTTATATACCACCGTATTTCACTTTTATTCTCTCCATGAACGTTTCGTAATCTCCTATTTTTTCATTTTTTACTCCTATAATTCTTTACTTATTTTTTTTAGAAACCTAGTTCAATTTTTTATGTCGTTAAGTTTCATAGTTTACATAGCCATGTTGCCTTGTCACTTTTTCCGCCTCTGGGCTTTTGATTCCAAAAACAAAGATATTTGTTAAGATGGTATGAGTGAAAAAAATTCTTTATTTTCATTATATAAAAAAATATATATATGTTGTACATCATCATTTTCAGCTTTTATAGATTGTATATCACAACCTAAGTTTAATGTTTCCACAATTACATTATTATCTAGCTGCTAAAAAGATAAAAATATAGCACATAGTTATAATGATATATTCATTTTTTTTATACTGGCACCTAGCAATATTGTATAGCACCGACCCTGTCTCAAAAACTTGAATTATCTTATATAATTAGTTGAAAAAAAAGAGAGAGACAAAAATCCTCTTAAGTGAAGTCGATGATACCATAATTCCTCAATGTATCACAACCTTTTATGACTCTTTAAATACATGTCGTCTATCTCCAAAACTTAAAATACACCATATAATTAGTTGAAAAAAAACAAGAAAATAGAAAACCTCATAACTGAAGTCGATGTTACCAGAATTCCTCAATGTATCCTGTACAAATGTTGCAAAGAAGAATTTCTCAGGTACCTTTGATATGCCTTGGATAAAAGATATGCAACCTAATTTTGTTCCTTGTATACAAATTGAGTGGGCCTCATGATACAACTTGAGTGGGCTTAGTGGTTAAGAGCATGTGTTTCCTCCTAAGAGGTCACTGTTCAAAACCAGAGGGGGTAGAGTATGTATGTCTTCGTAGAATTTTAGTCATCGCAGAGGTGCGTCTCTTGTCTCACAAACAAGTCGGTCTCGTACACCCATTCTGTGACTAGCTTGATGGTGACCTTAAAATTGGATAATAATAATAATAATTGAAAAGAGCTTACCAAATTGCAAATACGTCTCATCCAAATTATGAGGACAGGAAGATTGAAATTGGAATGTTCTTTTACCCAGTCTATCATGCCCTTTGCATCTCCAAACACATGAAATGGCTCCAATCCCAGCCAACTGGAACATACAAAGATACCCCAAAGAGCAATGATTTCTTCCCTACACTATTAGTGCCCTTTTCTCCCTCCCACTAGAAATTAGTTACACATACAATTAATAATCTAAAACTTTCAACTATTTGTCCTATTTTTCGTGCTTTTGCATCACATGATACATGTTTAAATCAGAGTCATTTTATGCAGCTATGATGGAAATAAGTTATTTTATACCAGTCTCAAAGTGTAGTGTGTGGATATTTTATTTAAATCAGATTGAATTTTTCTATTTATCTATTTTTCATGATTTTGCATCAGATGATACATGTTTAAATCAAAGTGTTTTTTTGTAGCTATGATGGAAATAAGTTGTTTTATACCAGTCTCAAAGTGCATTGTGTGGACATTGTATTTAAATCAGGTTAACTTTTTCACTGTGATGGAAATAAATTGTTTTATGCAAGTCTAATATTACAAAGTGTGATAAAAATCCAGGAAAAAGGGTTCATACCGTGGATTTATTCAACACAATGTTTCACCATAATATATTTTTAGTTGAAGCAATAAGTAAGGGTTTTCCACTTGATAAGAAGCTTTTATCGTGTTTTTTGGAACTTTCTAATCATAAACTATGTAGGGAAAATAACTTGTGTATAATGACTACATTTCATATTTTTCTACCTTTCATATTTGTATTTTGACTTATGTTTTTTCATGCTTCCAGTATGCTTTGATCGAGTATGAACATAACTTTGAAAAACTATGTCAACTATTTTATATAATACTGTCCGGATCTATAGTGATTGGGGTGGATGAGAGGATGCTTTTGGAAATTCCAGCAATGATTTTCCAACCATTTAGATTAATGAAAGAAATATTTCAGGTGAGTGTGTTTCCATTGAAGTTCCGTGTAAGGAACCTCTTGATAAATTGCTTCCATGTGCACCTTGTTGATTCTCTATTCTTTCAGTAATGATTTTTGATTGTCTTCTGATTTGGTAGAGTATTTCTATTATTATTTATTTCTTTGGTTGTTCAACAAAAGTTTTGTATGTAGTATTTAGGATTTATTTTTTGTATATGTGCTTGCTAATCTAACTACTTTTATGTTTCAGTGCTTAAAATTTTGGTTAAAACTTTCCAATTTTTAGCTGGTTTTTTTAGATTGTAATTCTTGTAAAATAGATCTTAATTTCGTTGAAGGTATGAATACCACTAACTATCTGGATGATGGATTTTACCAGGGTTGTGGGCATTTTAAACATATAAAAACTGTCAACAACAACGTGCTAAATATTTTGCTCATATAGTTGCATGGGAGAAAAGTCCTAAAGGAACTATCAGGGTAGTTACCTAAAAAGGTGGTGATGTTTGGGCCCTATACAGAGAGTGGAATTCTTCTTGGAACGAAGACACTCCTCCGGAAGTTAAATGTAAGTATGAAATGGTAGAAATTTTCAAATGACTTGTGGAAGAGGTTGGAGTTAGTGTGGTTCCTCTTCTCAGGATTGATGGTTTCAATTCTATGTATCAGAGGAAGCAGGAAGTTAACTTTGTTCCGAGGAAGGAGCTTCTTATATTTTCTCATCAGGTTCCAACAAAGAGAATTTTCGGTGAAGAAGCCACAAATTTACCCCAAAATTGTTGAGTTGGACCCTGCTACAACTCTTGAAGATGAATTCAAGGCAACTTTATCACTTTTATTTTTAATTAGGACTTCAACCTTTGTGGTTTCTGGGTGTAATTTGGATATATGGGAAAAAAAATATACCATACTCTTTTAGTTGTGATGTAGTAGGATTAAATCGAGCTTTCAAAGCTACACATGAATTCTTTGGAAGTGTAATTGCATAACATACTATTAGCATTGGTTCCATTTAATGGCCAAGCAGATGTTGGTTGTGCACTAACCTTATCTTCTAGGGTGCAAGTTAAATATGAGGACATTGTTGACTCTCATTTTTTATCGTTACTAAAATTTAATGATAACTCTTTGTATTATCTAACTTGTCGCAAAAATTTTAGGGATATATAGGAGGATGGCTATGCCAATTTCTTTGTACCTTATTTTTAGTTAATGTGAAAAATTCTTTAAAAAAATCATATTTTTGGAATAAATGAAGAGTGGAAACATGCTAAACATAAACCATTCAATAGTAGATATTAAAGGCTTGTGATAATTCTAGTTACTTTTTTTTGTATGACTAGATTAAATAGTTTGTAAATTATTGTATATTAGCCTATTGTGTGAGTCATGTTACATGGCTGCGACATTGAGCCAACTCTATTGAGTTGTTTTATCAAGTTAAAAATAGGGGCTGCATGATTGTAGATTTTACAAAGATTATGCCATTATGTGTTCAACATTTTAAAAATTCAATGCCTACATATGTAATTTCAAGCACTACCATAACTCTCACATAATTTTTTAAAGGGTGCTAGCTCAATGGAAGAGCACATGCTTTATTAGTAGGAGGTGTGGTTCGATTCCAATGTGTCCTAATATGAATTAATCAATGATATTGTAGTTTAGTTTTAATTAATTATTTTAATATTGGTTTATTTCAATGGTGGGATATTTTTCTAGATTCATTATTTTATATTGTCTCTAAAGAGACAAAAGTGTTTTTTATTGTCTCTAGAAAGACAATAGTTAAGATCAAAGACATTGTCTTTTTAGAGACAATATGCATTTAATCCCAACTACTGTCTCTAGAGTGACAAAAATGAAACTGTCTCTAGAGAGACAAAAATGAAATTCTCTCTAGAGAGACAAAATGCTTCTATTATATATTGTATTTATAGAGACAAAATTTTAAGACAACTTAGTTTTAAGACAATTTTATTTGACACACTCGCTTAAAGACAATATTTAAGACAATATACAAGTTTTCTTTTGTCTCAGGTTAAGACAATTTACCAAAAAATTGTCTTAAATATTGTCTTAAAACCGACCAGGCTTATGTTGTAGTGCAATTTTCTATTGAACCAATTGATATTATACAATCCAACCAAGGACCCTTTGAAAGCAATTGTTTTAAGGAAAATCAAATTATGATGTGACAACCTAATACCCAACATTAAGGCCCTACAAATGGTATGTAATTATTGGCAATGTTAAATATTTAATGTAAAAGTGACATTCTCCTTTGTGAACATTAAAGATAAAGGAGACTCTCACTTTTACATAAATTGCTAACATTACCATTAATTGTTTGGAGATGTTTGCCAGTCGTTTCAACCATACTGGATTTCATAAGGAGAAGGTAAAATTTTACATCTCACTTAAAATCTATTCAATATTCAAGGGATTGAATGTTTCCATTGAATTATGTCTTGTATGAGCGTATGCAACTAGCATTTAATTAAGAGCATCAAACCCTCTATATATGTTGATTTTAGTGGCATTGTTTGTTTAACTTCTCTATCATAGCACTAGTAAAATAAACTCATCACTAAAACAAAATCTTGATTTGACATATTAAATTTTCCCTATCTTATTATTTTAATGTTTAGAAAGTGATGATATCGATAATAGGAGTTACATATAAACACTATTTTGATAATATATAGATATTTTTTTAACAACTTCTTTATTATTGTATTTTTGGTTAAAAACTTAAGTGTTATTTTGTTTATATACACTCATATTTATTTTAAATTATTTGAATAAAAATAAATGTATAGGTTTTTGTTTAAAATTAAATATTTTCTAATGTTTTTTTGTGTGTAAAACTCTGATTTAACGGTCAATTTGTTTGGTCTTACATAACATTTATACTTTTTTAATTATAAATCACATAAGAAATTTAGGAACCGACGCGTTTCGAACTACCAACTGTAATTCATCATTAGGATAATGAGTATTGGCTTATGAAACTTTCACATTTATTCATTATCTTGATGATGAACTACACTTGGTAGTTCGAAACTGGTCGGTTCCTAAATTTCTTATGTGATTTCCCGAAAGATTTATAATTAAAATGTTATTGATCACAAAAACTTGTACTCTCAATATTTATACTATTTCTAACGCAAACAACTAACAACTAAAAATTATTGAAAAAATAAGTATTAGATAACATTTATACCATTTCTAACGCGAACGACTAAAAATTATTGGAAAAAATAAAAAGACAGTCAAAGTAGGGTATATTCAGGATTAGCGCTTTAAAAGTAGGGTTTTAAAAGTAAGGTATATTCAGGATGAGCGTTTTAAAAATAGGCATGGAATCAATCAATTATTTTTTTAGTGGTTTCTTGAACCAAAAAAAAGGTTAAGAGTGTTTGAAGTGTTTTATAGATTTCCACTGGGCATTTAAAATTTTGCAAATTTAATGATTGTAATATGCAATCAAAATTTTCAAAATTTTTCATTATTTTTCAAATAAATTATTTTAAACTCTACTCTCTTGTGTTTTTTTAAACTTTGCTGAGAATTAGCAAATCCTTTTTTTACTTCAATGTTAGAAGGAATATTTTTATAAAGATTCACGGTGCATCATATTATGAAAAATGGTCAAACTTCTTCTGGTTATACTTCGCTTTCCATGTTTCCGACTGGTGGTACTTCATTTTCGTATCACATTTAATGTACCGCCAACTCTTCCAAACATATTTGATTTAAATAATATGGTAAGCCGAAGTTGAGTGAACATCGGAATTTGGAGCATTGACATGAACTGTCTGCACAAAATTATACAATGCGCGCACACATACGATCCTGTCGAGATACTTTATTATCAATCAATTGCCATTTTAATAGTAGTCGTGTATTATTGGTTTGAAATTGACGGCGAGCCTTATTTCAGCTGCCATAGGCCCATTAATGTGCCTAAGCAGGAAATGGCCACCGTCAGATTAACCCTGTAGATAATCATGCGGCAGCCATTTCCTGCCTGGCGCATTAATGGGCCTATGGCAGCTGAAATAAGACTCAGCTGAAATTGACGGTGAGCCTTATTTCAGCTGCCATAGGCCCATTAATGCGGCCAGGCATCAGCGGCCTGGCCGCATTAATGGGCCTATGGCAGCTGAAATAAGGCTCCCCAATAATACACGAGAGCCCCACATTCATTTAGAATTTTCACTGTGATGTAACCTAAAGCTTGAAATTGAAATCGTATGTGACATATGTGCAAATTAGACCGGCATAGTTGAATTTGTTTTCATAACTGCTCTGAAATAAAATATTAAATCGATTATATTTCATAAGGGATCAGGATGGGGTCGGTCTTCCAGAACAGATTGGCTTGTAGGCTTTTTCTCGGATACATCATGCATCTTTGGATTCCAAAGGGATAAAACTCGGCGGTCAGCTGATTTTTCTAAACAATAGAGTTCATGAATCATATTTGCCTAATGTTAGTTATGGTGGATTTCATTCATTATTTGATCAGCAGAGACCATAAAGTTGTTAATGCTCTGCATATGGCTTGGATCAGAAAGCATATATTCAAACTCCTTCGTCTCAGCCGCCAATGCTGATTCCCCGTTGAACTCTTGAAGCCCAAAATAGGTCAGACAGTCTGATGGAAAGGAGAGAAGATTGCAGTCGGGAGACGATAGATCGGTGAGATCCGACAAACACTCGGATAAAGTAGCCGAGTCTCCTCCAAAATAATGTGAGTCTGGGGATCTCTGGTCTGCTAAATTCCACATAGAGCAGATAGAGTTTCCGGCTTCTGTTTCAAGAGGATTGACATCTCCCACAACCAAGGCAGTGCGCGCCGAACAATGATGTGTAATGGAATCTTTCACAAGTAACTCGGAGCATGGCAGTGAGGAAATTGTAGTTTCTTTACCGTTACATAATTTGAAGGCTTCGTTTGAATTAGACTTACTCCGGCCATGACCGTTGCAACGATTTGGTCTTACCATTTCAGAGTATCGCACGGCCGTTGCTTTGACAGGGATGGTTTTGAGCACATGATCTTGTAGGGCAGAAGGAGATTTTGAGCTTGTATTCAGATTTTGTGAACTCAAATTGGGTTGAGACTCGTTTGGTGGCAGCAGCTTCTTGCTCAGACGCGTGTTCCAGTAGTTCTTGATCTCGTTATCTGTTCGACCAGGCAGTCGTCCCGCTATCAGTGACCACCTGCACGCATCAATTTATATACTTAATTACATCGCACTCATCCTTTGAAATTTTATGGTAAACATTTCAATCTTTCACTTTTATTAATTTTATTTGGGAGGAAAGAGTTTGAGAGGAAAGAGTATGTATTTTTTGCTAGTAGAAATACAAAAATATTTTATTTAAGAATGCTAGGCTTTAAAAAAATAGCAGAGAAAATTATGCAGGTATTTTGCCAGCTAGCTCTTGGGATAATCTATTTAGCTAAGAGTTTGTTTAGAAGCTGAGTTATTGTAAAATCTTATAGAAAAAAGGCCAAATATAAAAACCAAATGGAAAAGCAATTTGTCCATATAATAGAGAAACAATCTGTCTCATAATTTATTTTTAACCTAAGAAATGTTAAAAATACTTTCTTTCATTCTCTCATTCTTGAAGAATCAATTATCAACTTCACTGAAAAATAAAATAATAATTCAGATTGTAGTTGTAATTAAGAATTAATTTCTATTTCTTAGCAATTAGTTTCTATCTTTAAATAAATGCATTTGTATAAGAGATGTAATGTTTGATTTGATTATTCAACAAATGTGTCCAGCACTGTTCAGCACTATGAACAGCCCCATGGACTCCTAACCTGAATAGAACACTGGGGATTTCATTCAATATTTTATCCTCATAGCTTTCTAATAAGTCCACCTTCAAGATACTAACTCTCCAAGTTCAGACACTTTCCAGTTCTATATTTATCAAAACTTTACCCTTCCTATTCTATATTTACAAAAATTTGAACCTATATCCTATCCCAACTGAAAAACCCACAAATGATGTTCACTGACTTTTCCACATACCGATTGCCAAGAAGGCGATGCAGCCGAACAATGAGGTCCTCTTCATCGCGGGAAATGTTTCCCCGTTTAATGTTGGGACGGAGATAGTTGGTCCAACGTAATCTACAACTTTTTCCACACCGCTTAAGACCTGCAAAACAAAATATATTCAGTTATCTAACCTTTCAATACACATTTGCATCTGGATTCATAAAGAAGTGTTACAGATTTGTTGAGATTCACCTGCTTTTTGAGGAACAAGTCTCCATTCACCATCTCCATGATTTCGGATGTAGTCGGCGAGAATCATATCCTCCGTTTTCAGCCAGGCGCCGCGGTTCAGGCCTTGTTTTGTGCAGCAAGGAGATCTACCCATCTTGGAAATTCTCGCCTGTACCACACAGCTGATTATCTCCTCTGGCTTCCTCGCTTCGATGGGGCGGTTGAATAAATATATAGAAAGCACAATTTAGATCCTCTCTCCCCAAAATGATAGTGATGACCATGTGACCACTTCAAGATTCCAGCCTCTGACTTGGACAGGCACCCCTGTCGCTGCAATTCCCGCAATATTATCAACGTACCTTTCTAAAATGTCAGATTTTCTAATAATATTGGAAATTGTATAGGTATCTACTATCGTGGCAGATTTTCATACATATTTGACATTGTAGCAAATTTGGAAGATAACAAAAACATCGTTTTAGGATTTTAATGCATATGGTTGTATTGAAAAATACAAAACCATCATTTAAAGATTTTAAATGACTAGTTGAAAAACACTGAAAAAAAAGCAACTATCATCAGAATCAAAATCATAGCCACTGATGTTAGATTGATTATGCCCAAATCATTGGTAACAAATTATTAACATAGAAATGTTTAAATTATTGATGAAAATATCTTGGCCAATAAATCTAATAAAATTTAATGTGAAACGTATCCATCAGTACTGCGCACTGAAACATTTTGTCTTGGCACTGTTAGATGCCAAGTATTTGAGGAGCGTTGAGTATTTAATAGCCAACAAAATGTTAATATCTTTTTATCAATTGAAGCATCCTAATAGGATGAATGAATATTCCCTCAGCTGCCATTCTTGCGACAGGCCTGAAATTTGACGTTCCACGTAATTTTTTTGTTTTTAAAGACTTATTTTAAATTGTAACTTTGAAAGGTATAGATGTAAATTAACAGTTATAAATTTTAATAGTTAAGTACAAATATTTAGGTTTGATGATTCTGGACAAATGATTTCCCTTTTATGAGTGTAAAGTATTGTTTCGCGTTATTACCGGGGGATCATATTAGGTTGAGTTTAGATTTAAAGATGGTTGTTGTTTTCAATTTCTCTTTATATAAACGAATTGCTCACACCTAACAAGTGATTGTTGTTTCGAACTCTTTTATATATATCTATATAAAATATCCAAGGAGATATTTAAGTATTTTTTTTTTAATATAGTACTCACAACGTGGACGTCGTGAACTCATTGAAAATGTTTTCAAACGGAATAATAGTTTCAAAACCTTCAAACCTTGATTTCATATGTTGTATTATATGTTGTATTCTGAAATAAAAAAGTCTACATCTATAAAAATGAAAATTTTGAAATCTTAGACCCATGAAATTTTGGAAACCTCAGATCCATAGATGTATTTAGTTGGAAATATATTTATTTTAATCCGTATAGACCCATTTTAACTACCAATGTAACATGAATTTAGACATGTAAACTTTTTTTAAAGTAAAAAAAACAATGTATAATTTTGTATTGTTTAAATTGTATTTTTGAATGTTATAAAGATTATATAATATGTGCATGGAGATTACATAACATGTGTATAGAGTCATTTTATAAGATAATGGTTTTTTTTATTAATATATTTTTTAGTCTACCTTAATATTAATTCACATTAAAATATTTTATTCATAATCCACCTCACATATTTTATTTATACAACATTAAAATAACATTTGAAGTTGATATCACATGTTAAAATATTTTTGAAAAATATAAAATTTAAACATTTTAGATATTTTATATGAAATATCATATGAATAAAATCACATATAGATTTACAAGTCAACCCGTTTCAAACCATTTACTTTGATTCATCATTAAAACACGATTTTTTTATTTTAAGAATAGTTATTTTATTTTAAAAAGGCCGACATACTTACACATCACTTTCACATTGGGTTGTATTAGTTTAATGGTAGGGATTTAACTCCATAAAATGTTAACTCCGGATATACTAAGCATAGGATGAAAACATTTTTTAATTGTAAAACAGTGCAGATTTTGATTCCTATATACATTCAATAGATTCCAAGTTAAAATGTATATACGTTGATTCTTAATAATACTATTTACATTTATATAAATTTCACATTTCTTTATATATATAATTTTTTTGTTTAAATTTTATTTCAAAATTTGTAATATACATTCAATAGATTCTTAGTTAAGATGTATATACGTTGATTCTTAATAATACTATTTACGTTTATATAAATTTCACATTTTTCTATATAATTTATATTTATATTTTATTTATTTATTTATTTCAAAATTTGTAATAAATATAATTAGCAATGCCATATTCTATTTATAAACTACATTTTACACATTTTTATGTTATTAATATACTTTTTAAGCATATTTTTTCCCATCTCTTTATGTAATACAAGTTATAAGCTGGTTACCAAAATAATAGCCAACCGTCTTAAGAAAATTTTTCCGGTCATCATTCCTGAAAACCAAGGAGGATTCATCAAAGGGTGAAAGATTCTTGACAATATTGTGGTGGTGCAATAAGAAATTCATTCAAGCTGTCATCGGAAGGAGAAAGGTATGGTGATAAAGCTATATTTGGCAAATGCTTTCGATAGGGTGAGACATGAGTTCCTTTTTTCTGTGATGGAGAAGTTCGTCTTATCAAAAGCCCTCATAAGTTGGGTGAGAGCCTGCATAGCCTCCCCTTGGATAGCTCCATTGGTAAATGGTCGATCAACGGAGTTCTTCCAAGCCTTGAGGGGGCTAAGAAAAGGGTGCCCTTTGTCCCCTCTTCTTTACGCCATTCAAGCTTTGATGCTTAGCTTCCAGCTAGACTACTGTCAATAGATCCAAACACTCTCAGGCCTCAGGATGGTTCACAATGTTAAAGACATAAATCATGCCCAATTTGTTAATGATACCTTGTTTCTTGGAGGAGAAAGCATAAATTCAGCAAGGTCCTTCAAGAAGGAGTTGGACATTTATAGGGAGGTCTCGGGCAGCAAGATCAACTATCTAAAAAGCACGATCTATGGCTGGAATTGTTCGAACAAGGAACTGACAGATATAGCAAGGCTGCTAGAAATGGAAATAACCCTGACCTCGGAGTCTTTCAAGTATCTTGGGATTCCAATCTTCAAATCAAATCCTAAAGTAGCTCACTGGATGCCCCTGCTAGACAAGCTAAAACTCAGAATACAAGTTTGGGGAGCCTCATGGTTGAATAATGCTGGGAAGGTAATCCTAATGAAATCTGTTCTCATGAGCCTTCCTTTATATCAGAATTCACTTCTTCTTGCCCCTAAAACCTTTATTAGTAAAGTGGATGGTATATTGAGAATATTTATGTGGGAAGGGGGGAAAAATAATGAAAGATGTCTCCACTTAGTTAGCTAGGACAATATTAAGAAGCCATTCCTGGAAGGAGGACTCCCAATTCGGGATTTGGCAACCCAAAATCTTTCTCTGGGCTCTAAGCTCCTCTAGAACATTTTTTCTGGGAATCCTATTTGGAGCAAGAGAGTTCCGTGGAAAAAATATTTTCATGGGCAACACTTAAGGTGTTTGTACCAGCCTCCAAGAATAACCAAAGGATCATCAGTTTACAAGCTCTATCTCATAGCAATGGAACATATCAGTCACCAGCTTTACTGGATTCCAGGTAATGGGAAAAAAATAAGAATTTGGGAAGACTCGATCCTTGGAGATAAGCCCCTTATCCAGAATGCAGACCTTGTAAATATCAGAGTTTGGCTTCAGGACAAAAATTTGGAAACTCTTTGGGACATTTCCAATTGGAATGATGATGCAAGAAATCTTTGGGATGGCTGGAATCTAGGGGTGGTCCCTCAATGGCTGGATGGTGAAGCCACCCTATTGTTAGATTTGCTCCAAGGAAAAGATCCCTTAAAGGCCTCTTCTAAGGAAAAAAGAGGATGGGGATCTCTCTCAGGCTCGTACACAACAGCTGAAGGTTACAAATGTATGATGGCTATCCCAAACGTCCCTCCTCATCCAACACAATGGAAATTTATTTGGGCCTTTCCTTCTCTTCCCAAAATTGACTTCTTTTACTGGACCTTGGCACATAAAATTATCCTCACTAGAGATAACCTGAGAAAGCGTGGAATGGAAGGACCCTCCAGGTGTCCTCTTTGTGCTTCGTATGAAGAAACACTAAATCATCTGTTGTTAAACTGCCCCTTTGCTCAAGAATTTTGGAGGGGTGTCCTGTTGTTTGGACCTGAAAGAATCGAGCTTCCTAGAAATATTCCAGACCTGCTAAGAAACTGGGCCACGTTATCCCCGTTTTGTCTCTCCAAAAAAATCCTTCTCAAGACTGGCTGGATGTGGATTCCCAAATTCACATGCTAGAAACTGTGGCTCGAGAGGAATAACAAAATTTTTAGGGATAAGAGTTGTAATCCGGTCAGAATAATCACTAAAATCCAAGCATTGTTGGGTGAGGCCTTAGAAGCCAAGCCCGCCATAAGAAATGGTATGATTCTGGATAGAGAGGAAGATCAATGGTTGAAAGAACTAATTCCAAATTATAAGGATATACCTATCCCTCCTGCAAAAGCCATTTCTAATTGGGAAATCCGTCTAGAAGAGCAGGAATTCATTAAATGGAGATCAGCCATGGAAGATCACTGCCTCTTCTTTGATGGGGCCTCTAAAGGTAAACCCAGAGTGGCTAGTGGCGGTGGAGTTATCTTGAATCCTAGAGGCTCTTCTGAGCTTCATTTTGCATGGGGTCTAGGGCATGAAACAAACAACAGAGCAGGGGCTCTGGCTCTATGGTAGGGTCTAAATCTGGCTATCAAAAGGAAATTCCTCTCCCTTTCAGTCTTTGGAGACTCCAGGTTAATTATCCAATCTTTGAACTCTCAGAATAACCCTTCTCAAGTGCAGTTAACCACCATACTCAAAAAAATCAGGCTAGTTTTTCCCAAGTTTCACAAAATCTCATTCTTTCATATTCTAAGGAAGTTAAACTCAAGGGAAGACTTGGAAGCTAATCCAGGCTCTCTCCGGAGTATGAGATTTCTTTTAGTAAATGACACTGAATCAATTTGCAGCATACCATAATTCTAGATAAGAACGATCCTCTGTCCCTCTGAGCAAATCTCTGTTTCAAAACTCCCTCCAGCACCCAGATCTTCGGGAATGGACAAAAATGGATAGGCATTTGTTTGGAGAGTCGGATTCAACTACAGGAAAAAACACAGGGCGTAACTCCTCTGTCTTCGGCCTCTTCTTTCTGGAGGATTCCATTGCTTCTTCAATCTTCAATCTGTTGGGTAGGCGCTGGGAGGTTCACGAGGGCTCCATCAATGCCAGTTTAGGCAACATGGAGGTCTCTGTTGCAATCTGTAATGAAGAGGCAAGCAAATCCGACAATGATGGGATCTCTCTTGGAAAACTGGAGCACACAGTAAGAGCCCGTCATACAAACGAAAAGAAAACAATCAACGAGCTAAAGGAAGAATCAACAATGATGATGGTTGAAGTGGTTGTCTGGTGCGATGGGCCTCCTCTCTGCAAGCTGGGAAATAGAGTTAAGATGCAGCAGACAATCAAAGAGAAAAATCAAGAAACCATTCTGAAATTAGATCAAGCGTACATCCAAGCTATGGCCACTACCTGCAAACACAATGTAATCTCATTAGCATATTTATCAAAACCTAAATGCAATCTCCTCGACTCCTGTCAAAGCGAAAGCCAAAGCTGTAAAAAGAAAGTAAAGAGTGGCCTTGTTAAAGTCCTCGGTAGCTCTTTTGCCGAATTTTAAATAAAAATCTAGCCATTATTGTATATATATATATATATATATATATATATATATATATATATATATATATATATATATATATATATATATATATGTTAGTATTATTCAAGTCTACATATTGAATCTTTTATTTATGATTTAAATTGATTTTTTTTATTATTAATAATGTGTTAAATCTAGCATTATAATTCTAAATTAAAAATTTAAATGAATTACACATTTCTCTTCTATTATTATTGTAAAGAAATAATTAAACTTTTTAACTTTCAATGATTTTTTCTATTTGTCCATGGATATATATATTATTTAATATTAATAGTGTTTTGATCAATGTTTAGAACTAACTATTGTAGAAAACTAATAATGTGATTAATGAGGAAAATCAATCTCAAATCAAAATAAATTTGAGAAGTTTGAGAAGTTTAAAATGAGAGACATGTACTTTATTTTACTATATATGAAATTCATATTAATATAAGCTAATTGTCATTGACATTCAAATAATTTATCTAAATTTTCTATTGAAATATTTTTATTTTTATTTACTTTATTTTTTTTAAAATTGTTATAAAATTATGTTACTCATATGGATATCCAAACATTTTATTTATATTTAAGAATTAAGGATTTTTACATCTCTTTTATATTGAAGAATTGTAATATCAACAAATCCAAATAAATACAATAAAATAATTAAAACTAACCAAACATATATATTCATTATTATTTTTTATAAACAAATCAATACAATAACAATTAAAATATATAATTTCTTCACTTTTTACCATAAAATTACACATATATACATCTACCCAATGGATTATTTGTTTTATAAAATATTAACTCTTTGAAATTTCAACTCTTCTAAAAATATATTAAAATCGAAAATAAACTAAATGGATTATATATTTATTAATTTTTTTTTAAATATAATTTTTTTTGGTTATTAAGAGTAAGACGTTGGTTACGTAACAAGAAAATATTACATTATTCTCAAATAGTGTTCCCATATTATAATATTTTTATATGGAAGGTTTTGGTGTTTATATGAAGTGAGTAGTTAACGATTCATATTATAATTAAAAAAATATATTTAAGATAAAAATTAAACTTATTTATTATATTAATTTTTTAATTTTTTTTTTAATATATTTTTATAAAAGAATATTCAAAATATTATATATAAATAAATAAAAAAAAGAGTTTATTTTATATATATATATATATATATATATATATATATATATATATATATATATATATATATATATGTATATATATATATATATAAAGTATATGAAAAAAATGTATAAAAACAATAAAACGTATATTCTAAAAAAAATATAAAATTATTTTTAAAAATAATAATTCCGTTCATTGTCTGGAGTGGTGGGATCATGGCGCACTTTCAGTTAATCGATAGTTAAGTCACTCGAGTATATTAAGTTACAAAGAAATGTGATCTTGACAAAAAATTATATATATATATTATATATATAATTTTTTGTCAAGATCACATTTTTAACATGGCCAATATATCAAGTGACTTAATATCAAGGAGTGCTTTAAGAGAATACGCCATGATCCTCTACTCAAGACTTAATGGACAAATTATTATTTTTTAAAATATATTTTATATTTTTTTTAAAATTATACATTTTGTGTTTAACACATTTTTTTCATATGTATTTTTAATAATTATGTTGACTTTATTTTGGATGTGTATCTTTTTTCTATTTATGGTTTTTATTTTGGTGTTTTAAATAGACAAAAAAAGAAAGAAAAGACAAATTATATATATAAAAATATGATATAAAAATTAAAATGGAAAAATATTATGCATTGGATAAGGTATCTAACGATAAACCTATTGGAATAAAATTTATTACCTAATATGGTGTTATGAAAGGATTTCATTTCACAGAATTGGATGTACTAAAAAATCATACATTTAGAGGAGGAAAGATTGCTATATGTTAAACCATTATATTCAGGAAGAAAAAAATCATTGAAGGGTTTATTTTGATCCAATTTCTTGTTGATAGATTCATCATTAAAGGTTCATTCAAACCTCAATCAAGGCATTGTTGGGTTATGTACAATTTTACAATTGACCTCATGTTAACCAATTCTTCCCTAATGTTGTCTATGAGTTTAATATTCTATAGACCCACCCTATATCTATACAAAAACATGGTGAATCATTCAATCAAATCCATAGACCTAGTCTCTCATGCATTGATATATATGGGGAGAGGAACTTGCCCGCCTTTACCCTTATCAATTGACATAGATCTTGGCTATGAAGCTAGTTGGAATCCTACTCCTAAAGACCATACAAAAAAAAAAAGAGAACCCAAATCTCCTACCAAACATAAAACGTAAGATGGATCTAATGTTAAAATTCTGAGTGAGTTCAAATCCAACTAGATGAAATCAAATGCATATAATAATTGGGGGAAATGAATTCAAATTAACATAGAATGAGATGGATTCCTTACAATATCATACTTTCAATGTGAGAATCTTCATTCAACATGTTGATATTGACCTATATTTGGCTGATAGTTCAAAGTTAATTTCACTTGACCATGAAAATAGGTTTGTCCCTAAAAGCCACCAACATTTACCTAAAATTTGTCTATATATC
Source organism: Pinus albicaulis (assembly GCA_034641835.2). Classification (NCBI taxonomy): domain Eukaryota; kingdom Viridiplantae; phylum Streptophyta; class Pinopsida; order Pinales; family Pinaceae; genus Pinus; species Pinus albicaulis. Next base: position 1,080,667,218 of record CM076581.1, read on the forward strand.
TTCTCCACTCCCTAGAATGGTATTCCTTATATATGCTTCTTGTAGATTTGATAAGATGTATCTAGACACTGACGCCTAAGAGAAGTGAGGATAAAGCTTCAATTATTGACCCTTTATTAGTCATTTCTCTATCATTTGATTGATAACCCTGGAAACTCGATTTATTGAAGGTTGACCCTTACTCACTCCTTACACACTGCATTATTGTAATGCATAACAATTCTGCCACATAAATGGAGTGATGGGGTACTAAAATTTCTCTCTAGTAATGTGAGAGGTGTATCTCATCTTTGAATTTTTTTTAGGATAGGTTAGGTTCCCTCTTCTAAACCTAACATGGTAAATAGGGTGATAAAAACCATAGAATGATAATAGATGCCCTGTATTATGTAACTTAAGAAGAAAAACTAATGACCAAAATAAATTCAGATGTATTGAATCATAGGAGGTGGCACAAGGAAGGGATTGAAATAGAAGGAACTAAATAGGATTTGCAAGACATCCAAGTAAAACCGTATAGATCATCCTTAAGGTAGGAATACCCATTATGAGTACAAAAGATAACTAAACATTGCCACTATTACTATGCAATATAGACATGTGACATGAAATGCTAATACATGGAAATGACAGAACACATTGGGGATCCACGATATCAAGAAAGAGATCATAGCCACTAGAAAGTACATTGTGGTTTTATGTCATAATATACATGAGTATGACATCAAACACAAAGAAAAATTCTTATGAGTGGTCCTCAAAGTACATAATATGGTACAATACTCCATCACAGATTTGGAGGGGGTACATAAATGAGTGAGATTCCCCTAAGTCGAGGGCATCCATCCCAAACTTGATGGTATGATTCTACATCATGTGAATAAATGAGTTGGTGTTGAGCACTGTAGAAATTGTTTGATTACTATTCATCGAGATATACCATTAAAATACATGAGGGGACCCACAAATGATGAAAATGTGCCCTAAGATACAAGTACAATTATTTTATCATGAATAAGTAAGCCATTTAAAAAAAAATTGGACTCATTTGATCACAGATAAATGTGGAAAACCCTTTCCAATTGCAAGCAACTTGACAATGAGGGTTGTAAGCTACAAGATATTACTAGTTTCTTGTTTACACTCCTAGATAATGAGTTAATGATGATACAAGATATGTCAAATGAGGGCCTTGATATATCCTTCATAAATCCACAAAAAATATATCAAGAGACTATGTGAATAGATGAAGTCACCATGTATAGCTAACATAAGGATGATTGACACAAAATGTCAATAACACTATAAATGGTTGACTAAGGTTTTAACCTCCCTTGAACATACTTAGCATGAAACAAGAATGAATTGGAAGAATTTAATAATGATAGCCATGTGATATCATGTGATATTGAAATAGGCATTGAACCACACTCCATAATCAATGGAAGAGTAATCAGTCGAAGGATTATATGTTAGGTCCCTTTAATACTACTGTGTTCCCTTAATTTTATTGTTAGCGTAGCCCTCTTATTGTTATCGTTGTGCCCATGTAGACCTCATATTGTTATTATTGTGTCCCATAGAAGCCCACTATTTTTATTATTACGCCCTTACATTATTATTGTCATGTCAACTTTGATTATATTGTGATCGCTTAGACTCCTATTTATAGAAAGGAGTTTTTGTCATTTGAATCATTGAAGAATTTCTCATTTATGTAATGCAAAGGAGGTTTCCTCCTCAAAGAGGATAGTTTTGAAGTACTTGATATATATTTTGTTCTATTTTGTGAATTGGTTGCATAAAATTTGGTATCAAAGCTTTGGATTCTAGGGTTTCGTTTCTTTAAACAAGCCATCTTGTAATTTTCACTATAACATTTTTTCTATGAAGCTTCACAATATGAAATTCAAAAAATTCGAGTAAAAATACTATTGAACCTCATGTAAGGAGTGTAGATATTCATTTGCTAGATTTTCAAATATATGATCTAAGGAAGTTAATGTTTTTGGAGGTACCACAATATCATCTCAAACATGCAACCAAGGGAAAAATGTTATAACTTAAGTTTCAGGCATCAGATTTGAATTATGTAAAAAGTAGATGAACGTTCACATACTGTAGTTTCTCCTATATCAATTTCAGAGCCTAATTTTTAAATAGTGATATGTGGCATCCCTTACAACTTCGCTTTAATGAATCAGTCCATTGTCAGGTCATCATGGCATAAGTGGAATAACTTTATCTTGAATAATCCAAATTTGATTTGACCTGTGGCATTGGAAATAAGACTCAGAGGGATACTAGAGGACCAAAGTTTAGATCCAGGAGATCTAAAATCATAGATATATAATAGTTTCAATATCGGGCTCCTAAAAATAAAGAAAAAGGTGTGTATTGTTTTTATTTTTCATAAATTTTGTTTGAAAAAATATTTTGAAGTGATTTAAAGGGCATATTGAAGCATATATATTAGTATTTGGTTCTAATATGTCTCCCCAAAAAAATAATTCTACACCAATTAAGTCCTAAGAAAGCTCTCCTATGACACATAAAGGGGCATAAATGCAACATGATATATCTAAATTATGAGACCAGGTGCAGTAATTTTTTCTCTCGCAAAGAGTAACCAAAAATGAAATGGAAGCTAAGATATATGGTATAGAATAAAAAACAAAAGGAAATATGGAATATTTGAATAATGTCTTAAAAGAAGACATGGAAGTTTTGAAGGAAGCATTGACAAAGTTACTACAAGAAATGCTTCCTAATGAAGAAAAGATATTAGATGAAACTAATGAGGAGAAAAAAAGAAATTTTAATCATGATTGCATAGAATATAACATTGGATTGAAGACCCACTATATTCTAAAGATCGATATGAGGAATTTTTATGGCAAGGATCGAGTAACATGGATACTACAGATGGAGCAAAATTTTGATCTCCATAATTATGTTCAACCCACACAAAAGGTATGCATTACAACTTTATATTTATAATGTATTATGTTTGTAAGGTATAGATGGATTTATTCTCATAAACCACTTGTCACTTGGTAAATTTTTACGGAGGAAATGATAGCACATTATGAGGATACAAAGAGAAATACCTTCTTTATCTAATTGATAAATCTCAAACAAAAAGGTTTAATGGTGGAGCACATTGACAACATCCCAAAATTGAATATCAAGATAAATGATATTCTAGAGGAGCATATGATTGATGTCTTCGAAGGCACCTTAAAGGATAACATCCAGCATGAGGTTCTCCTTTGGGAACTTGATTCACTGGAGAAGGCATTCCGGGTGGCAAGAAAATTTGAAAGAACAATTATGGAAACAAGGAAGTATAGTACTCACAACAATAAAGATGGAAGTGTTTCCACTCCTAGCCTTCCACAACCTAGAAGGCCGACACCACAAAAATTGGAGGAAAAAAGAGAAAAATGGCTTTGTTATAGTTGTGATATAAAATACACTAAATTTCATAAGTGTGTTGAGAATAAATTATTTTACATATATTCTTCATATGAGGAAGAAAGGGAAAAAAAACATAAAAAGAAGAGGATATACACCAGGAACCAACCCCAGAGAAAGAAGAAATGAATCTGTCCATATCTTGCAATGTGTTGGCATGAATTACCACTCCTAAAATTCTCAAGATAGAAGGACATATCAATAAGAAAAAGGCAATAGTGTAGATTTATTCGAGTAGTACCCAAATTTTTTTTCATTGTAAGATATCTAAGAAATTGAATTGCTTCCTATATCAAGAACCAGAGTGTAAAGTGATGGTTTAAAATGAAGGGAAAATAAATTTCTCTGGAAAGTGCTATAATAGCAAGCTATCCATGGGATAATATGTATTGAATAATGGTTTCCATTCCAATGGGTGGTGTTGCTGTTGTATTAGGAGTGCGATGGTTACAATCTTTGGGTTCAATAACTTTTAATTTTCATGAACTTTTCTTTAATTTTTTCTGGGAAGGAAAGGAAGTTGAATTAAGGGATATCACAAGGAAATTAGGAAAGATAATTAGCTCTAATGGCATGAAAAAATTATAAATAATAGCAATGCAACGTAAATGCACAATTATGGTCACATGAGGTTCAAACATCGAAATCACCTATTTCTCCAGATCTCCAAAAATTCTTGGACAATCATTCCACGGTATTTGAGACTCCAAATGGCCTCCCACATATTCATGATCATGATCATGCTATTAATTTGATTCAAGGAAGTGTTCCTCCAAACAACAAGCCCTAAAAATATCCCTATTCCCAAAAGAGTGAAATTGAACATATGGTTGTAGAAATGTTAGAGGTCAGTATAATCAGCACATTAAAAGTTATTTCTATGCTATAGTAGTATTGGTTCACAAGAAGGATGGATCATCACATATGTGTCCGGATTATAGGGAGCTCAACAAGATCACTATTAAAGTTAAATTTCCCACTCCTGTTAATGATCAATTATTAGAAGAATTACATGGAGAGATTTAATTCACCAAGTTTGATCTTCTTAATGATATCATTAAATAAGAATGAAGACCAAAGATATTCTGAAGACAACATTTAGAACTCGTTATTCATTTTTGTTTAACTTGGGAGGTACTCCAAGACCTAGGGTTTGAGGATTGGAGGGAGAAGCGCACCAAGGGTCACTTGTGGGCTTGGAACACAAGCATGGGGTTTTTCACCCATCAGGATTTGGGCCAAAACCATGATCACAATTCCACATGTGATGGATGAGCGTGATAGCTCTCGAAGATATGAATCAAGTGCAATGAGAATCATCCGATTCTGAGTTGTAGAAATGGATATATGAATTTTTGAAGTCTAAGGTTGGGTTTCCACATAAGGATTCAAGGTTGGCTTTATGATAGTAAGCCAAATGATAGTTGGAGAAGCACTTTCTAGAAGTTATGAGGAGCCATCATTTAGTTTATATTTAGTAGGTGTTTCGGAGGAAATTTCTCAACGTTGAAGAGCACATTTTCATAGAGAAACAATCACGAAAACTAAACCGTAGCCTTAGAAGGAGAAACAGGGCTAAGTTTAGGGCAGTTGGACGACTGAGTGTAGGGTTGAGGACTTGGGCTAGTTAGCCACAAAATCAAGGAGAAATTTTGGGTGAATTGTCTTGGGTTTAAGACTTTGAACCCTTGTATGATTGAGTTGTATCCTTTTCTGGAGTTTGAGGTAGGCCGCAAGCCTAAACTACATGTGTAAGGGTCTGCAAGCCTAATCAAGAGGCTAGAATTAATAATGGAGAATAGGACTAGCCTAAGAGAATTACGTCGTAGTTGTAAGGGGCAATTAGGAGGTGAAATTATGGGTCATCAGTGAGCTAATAATTTCCCTAACCTGTGAATATTACCTACAGTAGAAAATTACCTCTTCTCAAGGCATGTTGATGTTGTTTCAGTGTTGATATTGTGCTAGGTGGATAGGTTTTCCAGTATGGATAGTTTGGGAAACCTGTGGAATGGGAAGAGTTGGTGGTCTGATGCCCTAACCAGTGGGAAAATTCTACAGTGAGAGATCAGTTTGGATGATAGACTTTGCAGTCTGTGGAATTCAAGAAGGTGGGGTCAACTATGGTGGTTAGGAGCCATTTCATAGAGGAAGATTCTATAGTGACTTGGTCATATTGAAGGGTACTTAAAGGATTGTTGAAGCAATGGATAAGGGTTAGTGTTGTGCCCTTACTAGTCTTCTAGAAGCACATAATTGAAGGGAAAGAGGACAACATCAAAATGAGCTACAGATGGCCTCTTGATGATGAGTACATGTTGAAGTCTGTTAGTAGCCATGTGGAGGGGTTTATGATATGTTGGATGCCTTAATTAGGAGCAGATGATACAATAAATATTAATCACTCATGGTATTTTGGAGGCCAGTGTGAGAGTGCACCAAGTTTGAATGTGGATTGGGCATTTATGGTCTACTGCAGGAAGACGTGATAGTTCCCAAGTTGGAGCCTAGTGTGAAATGCCTTAATGTACGAAGGTAGTTGGTAGAGTGGTAGTTGTTGGAGATCAAGGGCCTGATCAAGTAGGAGAAGTTTTTGGAGCTCGAGACTTGTGTGTGGATAATGACATCTACAATAGATGATGGGAATTCCTCCTATCCCATGTTAATTTTGGGAGATGGACATATTGTAGTGATAGGTGGTAGCCCTCCGTGCCATATGTTGGTCTTCATCGGATCAGCACAAGGAGACCACAATGGGCTGAAGTCCCTAAGTAGCCGAGGAGAACTAGTGGGCATATTTAAATTTGTTTACAAGTGGAGCTGTGAACAACTCAATAGGAGTCTGAATGTGTTGATGTGTTGGTGGAGGAACAATCAACTAGTGAGCACATTGATAGGAAAGGTTCAATGGTTAGATGGAATTGGAGCATTGATAGAGGCAAGAGCTACAGAATGGGAGCAGAAGGACCAAGAAGGTATATGGTACGACTAAGAGGATCTGAGAGAGTTGACTGCATCAACAAAATTATCATACTATCTTGTTAAGGGAAGATTGGTTGTCGATGTATGCCACCAAGCCCCAGTTTGTATCTTGTACTAGTGGATGATTGAGGGACATTATCCTTGGTACATGATCTCTAGAATGTTGTATTTTATGTTGTTTAATATAACGAAGTTGGGTTGAAAAATGTAAAAAGTTTCCTATATTTTGTGAATGTGTGATTTTATATTGTTTATATTCCACTGTGCCAAGTAGTTCGGTTGAGATTATTGGTTTGGTAGCATAAGATATTTTAGTACTCTATGCTACACCCAATATTGTGGAAACTCAACATGGTTTCAGAGAAGATCTAAGCTACTTTTAGAGATAGTGAATCAGAGTATGCACAATGAAGCAACTCAAAGGGAGTTGTGTGTGTCTAGATCACGGAGCAGAGGGTTCAGCTAAAGAGATGGAGATGTGGTCTTGATTGGCTGTGAGTTATGATGGATTAGTAGTGAGCCTAGTGAATTTTTTTTCTTTTAGGGAAGATTGTTGATCATGGACTTCCATTGATTTGTCATGGATGGTTGGGAAAAATCATGGATTGATTTGGCATGGATGAGATATGTTTGATAGATATGGCTTCATGTGATGTAATACGGGTTGGCAGGCTAGAGTCTTCATCGGGTCGTAATGTTTCATATCTTAGGTTGGAGGGATTTTCACTAGTAGTATTTGATCAAGGAGGATGAGTGCTTGCAAGGCTGAGAAAATGGAGATTGTGTAGGCTAATAAGGAGTCTAGCCTTAGAGGGAGAAACCCTATAGAGGTCTGGTATCTTTAATTTTAGACATGATGAGGCAGAGGCACTGGTGATATTGTGGGGTTCATTCTACTGGCCATGCTGCAGAGATGGACTCTAGATGGGCTAGTGTCACCAGATGATGATGGTTACTACCTAGTCTTGGAAGTACCTCCCTACTTAAGAGGGTGTGTTTATTTTTGTGTAGCTTGGGAGATACTCCAATCCCTAGGTTTCATGTTTGGAGGGAAAAGTGCCAGAAGAGTCATTTGCGGGCTTGGAACCCAAGTGTGCGGTTTTTCACCCATCGGGATTTGGGCCAAAACCATGAGCACATTTCACCACATGATGGATGAGGATGAAAAATCTCGATGAGATGAATCTAACGGAACAATAATCATTTGATTCTGAGTTGTAGAAATGGAGATACAAATTTATGAAGTCTAAGGTTGGGTTTGCACATAATGAGTCAAGGTCGGCTTGATGCTAATAAGCCAAATGGCAGTTGGACAAGCCCTTTATAGACATTATGAGGAGCCCTCCTTTAATTTATATGTAGGAGGTGTTGTGGAGGATATTTCTCAACATACAAGAGCACATTTTCATAGAGAAACAATCATAGAAACTAAGCCACAGCCTTATAAGGACAAACAAGGCCGAGTTTAGGATAGTTGGAGGACTGATTGCAAGGTCGGGGACTTGGGCTAGGTAGTTGCAACATAAAGGAGAAATTGTGGGTGAGTTTTCGTGGGTTTAAGGTTGTGAACTCTTATATGATTGAGCTGCAACTTGTTCTAGAGTTTGAGGTATGCCGCAGGCCTAAATTATAGGTGTAAGGGTCCACAGGCCTAATCAAAAGGCTGGAATTAACATCACAAAATATGAGGATCCTAAGAGAAGTGTTCCATAGCCGTAATGGACATTTAGGAGGTGAAATTATGGGTCAAAAATCACTCAATATTTTCCCTAACCAATGAATGTTACCTAGAGCATAAAATCACCAATTCTCAAGGTATGTTGATGTTGTTTAAATCTTGATATTGTGCTAGGTGGATAGGTTGTGTGGTGTGGACAATTTGGGTAGCCTATGGAAGTTAAATGGGAGAGGTAGACTTGCAGGTTTGATGACATGACTAATGGGAAGATTCTACAGTGAGGGATCAATTTGGATGATATACTTTCCAGTTGTGGAAGCTAAGAAGGTTGGTGTCAAGTAGGGTGGTTAGGAGCCCTTTCCTAAGAAACATATTCTACAGTGACTTTCTCAGTTTCAATTATACTTGAAGGAGTGTTGAGGCAGTGGTTTAGGGCTATTGTTGTGCCCTAACCAGTCTTCTAGAAGCACATAATTCAAGTGCAAGAGGACAACAACATAAGGAGATAAAAATAGTGTCTTGATGATGGATGGATGATGAGTACATGTTGAAGTCAATTAGAGGCCATATTTAGGGGTTTCCTAGATGTTGGATGCCCTAACTAAGAGCATATGCTACAACAAGGATTGGTCACATGTGGTGTGTTGGAGGGAAGCGTGACAATGGACCAAGTGTGAACGTGGATTGGGAATTTATGGTCTACCGGAGGATGTTGTGATAATGCCAAAGTTGGAGCCTAGCGTGTAACACCTTGATGGAAAAGGGTAGTTTCTATAGTGGCAGTTGTTGGAGCTCAAGGGTCTCATCATCCAGGAGAAATTTGTGGAGCCCTGGAGTTGTGTTTGTCGAAGGAATTCTACAGAATATGATGGGCATTCCTTGTAGCTCTTGTTCATTACGGGATATGGAAATATTGCAGTGATAGGTAGAAGGCCTTCATGCCCTATGTTGGTCTTTGAAAATGAAGATCATTTTGGGCCGAAGTGATTGAGAAGTTAAGGAGTAGTAGTGGGTAGATTGAGAGTTGTTCACAAGTGTAGTTGTGAACAACTCAAAAGGAGTCTTGATGTGTTGATGCATTGGTGGATGAACGATCAGCTAGTGAGAATATTTTTAGCCAAGGTTTAGTGGTCAAATGGACTTCGAGCATTGATAGAGGTAGGAGCTGCAAATCAAGAGCCAAAGGGCCAGGCATGTATAGGGTTAGACTGAGAGGAGCTGAGAGATTCAACTGCATCAACCAAATGATTAGAGTATATTGTTGAGGGAAGATTCGTTGTCGATGTTGTTGTGCCTCTAAATTAGACATAAAATAAGGCCCATTTAACCTTTCTTAGGCACATAAAGGATATATTAAATCTCTCCTTCTACACTTAATAATGTTTTTTTTTTAAGATTTAATAAGCTCTTAGGAAGGTTTAGAGATAATTTCATATTTTTGCCTAATATCATTTATTTTTGAAGAATATTGTGAAAATATTGGAAAGATTAAGAAGATTTGGAGAAAGATATAATTTAGGGACTTGCTCCCTACTACAGGTGGATCAACATTAGAGAATCAATGAACAAAAAATCATGAAATTATTGGGATATTTTGGAACTCCAATGATTGAGAAAATCTAGGAATGTGTTATGTGTCATTTAATCCAAACTCTTAGTGTTGGGAACCATATCCACTATTTGAGGGATTTTGGAGGGGAAAGCTTCCTCATTTCAATGAGAATTCTTCCCCATCAATTTGTATGAGTTTCAATTCGAATTTTCCTCTATTGGCATGCACTTTTTAGTATTCTTGTGGAGAAAACTTGTTGTTTAGGAGCTCCATTTTCATTTCTTAAAGGGATGTACTTGGATTGATTCAATAATGAATTTTGGTGCCATTTTTAACTTCTAAGGCTTGGTTTATTTCATAGGACTCTGAGTCTTCTAATGCTTGGCCATCACAGGAGCATCAGAGCCCTCTTTCACAATTTATTTATGTTCTTCTCACTTCTTATTTGCATGCATCTCTCATTCTTGTTTTTCCTATTTCTGTATTTAGTATTGATGATTTTATTGTTGTAGAATTGAGTTAAATGATTGAAGTGATTTATTTTTAAAGATATTTATAGATCAAAAAACATTATTCATCCTTATAATAACTTTGTAAGGTCATATTCATCATTTAACTAATTGGATTTGGTTACTAGTTCATGAATATAGGATTTCTGGAAATGCCTTGTAGAGAAATAGTAGTAATTATCTTATATTTGTTAGAATGGGTTAGTGAGATTCATTTGAGGATATTACAATTATATTATTTCATAAGAAAATTCAAGTTAAATAAAATATTTACCCCATTTAATTTGCACTTGATTAGGTTAGGAATTTGATAGGTTGACTAGCCCACTAGTTCTTAAATTTTCAGTTTTTAGAGTAGTAATTTTCTGTTATTATTTAGCACGGGTGAACAATGGTATTTTGGAGTGATTACACTTTGAATGGAGACCTAAAAAATCATACTTAATAAAAAAAAATTCCCATCCCATTTTAATTTTTTTAGTCAGTCATTCAGAGAGTTATATCCAAAATCGAACTTCGTGTAGCAAAAACAAAACTTCATGTAGCACTCTTGTAGCACGTGTAAAATCGATGAGATTTTCTTTCAAATATTGGATTTTCTCCCTTGGGATTCAATCATGAACCATAGGATCTAAATCCATGATTTAGGAATAATAAACACCACTTAGGACAAGAATTTTTACAAAGTATATTAAGTCTATTTATTTGAATTGATGCTCTTAGGATTTCAATCACAAATTGTTGTTCTTGCCTAGGATTAATTTCTGTTCAAAGCAACACTTCCATTTATGAAATTAGTTTAGGATACTATTTCATGGAATTCAATCCATTACATCAGATAAAAAAAAATACACATTGTATACTGCACATATAGTTCTAATACCTCTTAAGTTTTCACGAACCTTGGGTTGATAATTAAAGTTGATAGCCTTGGGAGTTGCAATTTTCTTGTTGCAATACTGAGGCTCGTCACTTTTTGGTGTCGTTTCCGGGGAGGTGTGAAAGCATGAATTAATTTTTCCCCTAGTGGATTCATATGTTTTCTTTCTCCAAAATAAAAAAAAAAATTAGTTGCATTAGGCATATTTCATTTCAAAAACAGAAAATTGCTTTTATTTAACATTCTTATTAAAAAAAAATTAAAAATACTTATCCAACACAAAGCTGCTACCATTTGATTATGTGGTGCAGTAAGGACCACATCACCCTCCACTTTTGCAGGTAGAATAAGAATAGGTGGAAAAGAAGGTAGAAGACATGGATGGAGATGATGAAAATGAAGAATATCCTCTTGGATTTCCCATTCAAGTTACTGATGTCAATGTGCCTATGAAGAACATCCTGGCCTTTTTCCTTCCCAAATTCCATGGTAGGAGGTTAGAGGATCCGGAAACCTTTCTCTTCGAATTTTTAATCCTTTGTAGACCTTATGGTTACTTACTCAACACTCAAAAGTTTAGATTGTTTCCCACAACATCGAAGGATAGAGCTCTTAAATGGTTCATGAGTTTAGTGTCTAATTCAATAAGATAGTGGAATGATATGAAAAATATATTTCTCGAAAAATATAAAGATAATTATCTTAAAGAATAACTTTTTAAAATGAATCAAAAAAAGATGAGAGCCTTGAGGATCTAATAGAGAGGTTCATGTATAATGTTAAGAGGGAAAAATTATATCATTTAGGATTTGACACACTAAAAACCATCTTACTTAGAACAATTAGAGATGAGTGGATTGATATCCTTGATCTCATAATTTGAGGATATGTATACCAATTATCATTTGAAGAAATTTGTGAAAAATTCAAACGCATACCTAGAGGAAGGGAAATAGTAACTAAATCAGCATCAACATTGGTAAGTCAAGATGAACTTGGAAATTTTCTTGATAACTTTAAAACATAATTCTTAGAAATATAAGTGAAGAAGTAAGAATTTCAGGAATGAAAAATGAGCGAAACGAAAATGTTGATATTTTTTTTATCCATGCAGAATCACATGTTACTAAATATTTTCCATCATTACCAAGGTTGAAGGAATTATTCCAAGAGGACATTGGAGCAAGTCAAACACCAAAGCAGCTATGTTATGTAGCTCCAAGAAGACCATGGAAGCTTATTCAACCTTGTGTGGTTTAAGAGCCTAATTTTCAATTTCAAGCCTATGCACTTCCATCTCAATGTAATTGGAACACACTCCCTCATTGGAAACCTTTGCCATCTCAACCCCAAAACCAATCTTGGAAACAACATTAGCAAGGACCTTATGGGAAAATCCACAATATCCTAAATATTTTCCTCAACATCCTTCATACACAACTCAATGCTATCCCTACCATCCATATCCAAGACAAACACAATCCTAACTACATCCATATCAAAGATTCACTCACACTCAACCACCTATCCCACCATTTCCAAACCCACACAATGATGTAGCTCAGCCTACCTACAATGCTGAGATATGGTACTGCCAAATATCTCCTCTTGATCTAAATGGTATTCATATTAGCTCAGGAAGAGTATTGCAAAAAGGTGGTTCTCTTGATTTCATTGAAGGAAAACATTCAGAAAAATAAGATTCAAATGATAATACCAAAGAATCATGGGTCGCACTTGAGAAAGAGTAGACATCAAAATCAGAGATTGAGAAAGTTACATTACGTTCACCATTATATCCTCTATGTGTTCAAAAGAATAATAAAAAAAGAGAGGAAGATATGAATTTCATAGAAGAAGAAGAAATATAAGATGATCCAAATCAACAAGTGTAGAAGGGGAATCATAATTATATTGAAATATGGTTCCAGACAGTCATTAAGTTACATCAACACACCCTTCTTCGACAATACTTGATATCATCTAAGTCAAAGTAGTTGGTATCTCATATTCAGGTACAAGTGAAAGCATATGTTTTAAGCCTCTATCATTTTGATGTGCAGATTGTTTCATTTGAAGTATTCCTATACTTGAAAGAGATTTGTTTTTGAAGTAGATCAGGATAGGAAAAAAATTAAAAAATGGAAAAAGAGAAAAAAAAACGAATAAAATATCTAGTCAAAACCTCTTTTGAGGCTCTTGAGATTGTCTCACTGATTGAAAACCTCCATGAGGAGGTCAATGGTTTGGAAAAAATATAAAATAAGAGAAAAATAAAATATCATAGGTGGAAACCTCCTTTGAGGCATCTAGGTAGACCTACTAGTTGAAACCTCATTGAGGCAGCTAGTAGGCCTATGAAAAGAGAAAAAAATGAAAAAATGGAAAGAAATTTTTTTATTTTCTCCATGTATCTCTCTCTAATGAATGTAGGCACTCTCAAACATTTGCAAGCAATAAAAATTAAGTTGGCAACATAAGAAAAAATTGGTAAAAAATGATCTAGTCAGAGGAAGTCAAACTTGGACTTTCTCCTCCTTTGCTCAGATGCTCCAAAAGGGCCAAGGTCATTCCAATCCATCACCCTCATCCATTTCCAACATCCACCCATCATTTCCAATATTTTCTCATTTTCTTCCATCATTGTACTAAAATGGTACAAGAAGTCTTGTTTTTGCTACAGGAAGTCTTGGTTTTTAGCAGAAAATTGTTTTATTATATATCAAAAATGGTGCATCCATTTTACGATCTGTTTCATGGGGAGATGCATATAGATAATGGTAACATGCTGAATAAATTTCAACAAATTCTAGCACACACTCTTGAGAAACTGACCTCCATCACATAGAACCATTTTAATTTTTTCTCGATATTCGTGAATGCAATGACCATCATGTTTTATGGGGAGGTGCATAAGGATGATGGTAACATGCTAAAAAAAATTCAAGTCAATCTAGTCTATTGTTTGAGAGTTATGGATAAAACAATTCTGTTACAAGGAGGTTACCCTCAAATGCTACAGGAAGTCTTGTAACTTCTATATGAGGTTATAGTAAGCTACATGCAGGTGGATAGAGGAGAAAAAAACAATCAAAAAGGGACTTCAAAACAATGAGGAGAGTCTTCCCATCATTTCCTACAACCTTCTCATCACTCCTCCATCTCAAGCACACTAATTTTTCATTCAAACATTACCTTCTGCCACCTCTATACAATAATTTTTTTTGGAAAAATCATAGAGTTAATTCACTCCATTTTTCCAAGGCCACAACACTTCCTCATAATTCTATAATCATCCAACCATCACCCTAAGATCATCTCAAAATATCCGTCATCACTCATACATATCTAGAAGCATGAAATATGTAGAGAAATATGTTGCTACAAGAAAAGTAACTTCATATATTAAGACTAGTGTAACCACCAGAAAATCCTTGAAGATGGTTTTTACTAATCATGGAGACCAATTATACTTGTGAGATGATTTCGAAGACATTAATGGCACTACAAGGAGGATCCTACACTAGAAGACATACAAATGAAGACTCAACAGGGTGCCTACACACAAAAAACAAGTCAAGTTAAAACACCTCAAAAATAAAGGAGACACATCAAAGAATCAAGCAACAATACAAACACAGTGATGTAACTCCAACTCCCGCTCCAACTCCAACGTCCATCATCCTACAACAACTTGAACAAGAGATAAGGCTCAGGTATGCAACTCTCTAACCTCACCCTTGGAATGTATTATAGCTTAGGAAAACATTAAAAATGTGAGAAGTGAAGGTTTTTTTAGCCAAAATCGTAGCAGAGAAACCTTAGCCTTATATAGCAGTTAGCTTCACTTTTCCACCAGGACACACACACATGTGGTAGAGGAACAAGACAAAAGTGAAAAGGACTTAAGAAAGTGGGTGAAAAGTAGTTAGTTGTGATGTTAGACAAGGAGTTCCAAGGGGTAACTGAGGGCGAACTCAGTTAGCAAAAAAATAACTCGACATTTATTTTGCATACAATGAAAAAAAGAGAAAAATTTGAAAAAAGAGAAAAAAATAACAAAATAAAAAAATAAAAAATAAAAGGTGGACCCACCACCTCTTGGCATGAAAATATTAGCTGCTACAGGAAAAATAGAACTTCTACATGCACACGATTTTCTATAGAAAGTTGCTTAAGGAAAAATAGATATGCTACTGGAAGAACAAATTTTCTACACGATGGAAAAATTTGCTACACGAAGTTAATAGAGGGTTGTAAGAGAAAAAAATGGTACTAAGGTGTTGGAAAATAATTAACTAATTATTAAAAGGTAAAAAGAAACAAAATACAACTACAAAGGATTTGTTACAGACATTTTTGGTTACATAATGGTAAATTCTCCGATAGTGAAAGGTATCCAAGTTATTAGATTAGTTTCACACCATTCCCTTCTTTTCCTTTAGGTTATTCGCCATCATTTCAACCTATATAAGAAGAAAGTGCTTTGTGTTAAGTGTTTTCAATTTCAGAATTTAATGGGCAAAGAATATTCAGATTACTAGTCAAGGGTGTTCATAAAAATTTAATGAATAGTATGATGTTGCATGGCCAAGAATCCCAAATTCACTCTTGCAATTGAAAACTGGGTCCACCATTACCAAAATTATTCATTTTTTAGAGCTACAACAGGAAAATTTCGAGCTACTACAAGAAACTTCAAAGTTGCTACAGGAAGCTCAGTTTCCTGTAGCATCCCATGTTCTCCACCAATTTTTTTTTTTCTTGAGTGAAGTTTTACAATGCCTGGAAGGAGAAGGCATTTGGGGAAAACTTCAGTTGTGTTGTGAGAGATATTGAGGACACATAAACTCCTATAAATTTAAAAATGAGTGGTACAAGTAAGACCCTAGATTTGCACATAAAATTCATATAATTCATAGTTTACACATATCGGGGGAGGATTTAACAGGAGAAAAGCCATCAAAATAGAGAGAATCCATCAACATCCTGAATTCTTACCATTTTCTAAAATTGTAGCGATATGGGATTTTTTGAAATGCTAAGGGGGTATGATGATGAAATTTCACTGGAGGTTGTAGTCAATTTAGAAGATCCAAGTGGATAAGAACATGAACCAAAATCAAGGTGTTGCACTATAAAAATAGGACCCATTACAGTTGAAGAATCACATGAGAGAAATAAGCAGCCTTAATCTACATTAAAAGTTCAATGGGAAACTGAGATAGGGGAAGAAATGCAAATAGAAGAGTAGAAAGAAGAACAACAGGAGGAGAATATATGGACCAATAAATAGAGAATGAATAGGTTAGCATACATGAAGAACCATATGTTAAGGAGGTTGAATAGGTTGCTCAGATGATAAGCAACTGTTTCAGTAGGGGGTATGATGGGCCTCTAAATTAGACCTAATTTAAGGCCCATATAACCTTTCTTAGGAACAAAAAGGATATATTAAATATCTCCTTTTACACTTAATAATCTTTTTTAAGCTTTAATATGTTCCTTTAATATGTTCTTAGGAATGTTTAGAGATAATTTCATATTTGTGCCTAATATTATTTATTTTCGAAGAATATTGTGAGAATATTGGACAAATTATGAAGATTTGTAGAAGGAGATAATTTATAGACTTTCTCCCTACTATAGGTGGATCAATATTGTAGAAGAAATGAAAAAAATATCATGAAATTATTGAGAGATTTTGGAACTCCAATGATTGAGAAAATATAGGAATGTGTTCCTTGTCATTTATTGCAAAATCCTAGTGTTGGGAACATAATCCACTATTTGAGGGATTTTAGAGGGGAAATATTCCTCCTTTCAAGTAGAATGCTTCCCCATCAATTTTTATAGTTACCTATTCTAATTGGCCTCTAGAGGCATGCATATTTTAGTCTTCTTGGGGATAAAACTTGTTGTTTAGTCGCTCCATTTTCATTTGTTTCAGGGATGTACTTTGATTGATTCAATAATGAGGTTTGGTGCCAATTTTAGCTTCTAAGGCTTGGTTTCTTACGTATGAATCTGAGTCTCTTTGGGCTTGGCCATCTCATGAGCCTGAGATCCCTCTTGCACAATTTATTTATGTTCTTCTCACATCTTATTCACATGCATATCTTATTCTTGTTTTGCCTATTTCTGTATTTCGTATTGATGATTTTCTTGCTATAAGATTGATTTAAATGCTTGAAGTGAGTTTTTTACAGGTTATTTATAGATTCATAATAATTATTCACCCTTATAATAACTTTTTAAGGTCATCTTCATGATTGAGCTACTTGGATTTGGTTACTATTTCACGAATATAGGATTTCTGGAAATGCCTTGTAGCGAAATAGTAGTAATTTTATTCTATTTTTTAGAATGGGTTGATGTGATTCATTTGAGTTTATTCCAATTGAATTAGGTCATAAAAAAATTCAAATTAATAACAAAATTTAACCCATTTCATTTGCACTTGATTAGGTTAGGCATTTGATAGATTAACTAGCTCACTATTTCTTGAATTTCGAGTTTTTATAGTAATTTTTTGTTATTTTTTAGCACGCATGAAAAAGGGTATTTTGGAGTCATTCCACTTGGAATGGATACCTCAGACATCACACTTATTAAAAAATTCTTGCACCCAATTTTCATTTGATTTTATTATTCATTCAATGAGTTATCTCCAAAGCAGAACTTCCTGTAGCAAAAACAAAACTTCATGTAGCATGTGCAAACTCTACCAGATTTTCTCTCAAATATTGGTTTTTGTCTCTTAAGCTTGAACCATGACCTTCAGGATACAATCCATGATTTAGGAAGAATAAAAACCACTTAGGACAATAATTTTTACAAAGTAGATGAGTTCTATTTACTTGAATTCATGGTCTTTGGATTTTAATTACAAATTGTTGTTCTTTCCTATGATTAATTTCTTTTCAAAGAAACACTTTCATTTATGCAATTATTTTAGGCTTTTATTTCATTACATTCGATCCATTATGTAATATAAAAAAAAGAATAACACATTGTATACTACACATATAGTGACTATACGTGTGAAGTTTGTATGAACCCTGGGTTGATAATTAAAGTTTGTAGCCTTGGGATTTGTGACATTCTTGTTGCAATAATGAGGCTCATCACTTTTTGGCGTTGTTGCTAGGGAGGTGTCAAAACATGCATTTTTTTATTCCCTATTGGATTCATTTATTTTATTTCTACAAAACAAAAAAATATTTGCATTAGGCATATTTCATTTCAAAAATAGAAAATTTAATTGCATTAGCATTCTTATTAAAAAAATAAAATAAAAAAATTCTCCAACACCATTGCTCCCCCATTTGATCACGTGGTTCACTAATAGCCAGATCACCATCCACTTTTTTACGCAGAAGAAGAAGAGGTGGCAAAGAAGGTATAAGACATGGATGGAGATGATGACAATGAAGAAGATTCTCTTAGATTTCCCATTCAAGATACTGATGTTAGTGTGCATATGAAGAAAATCCATCCATCTTTCCTTCCCAAATTTCATGGTATGAGGTCAAAGGATCCATAAACCATTCTCTTTGAGTTTGAAATCCTTTGTAGATATTATGGTTAGATACTAAACACTCAAAAGTTGAGATTGTTTCCGTCAACATTGAAGGACATAAATCTTAAATGGTTCATGAGGTTAGCGTCTAATTCAATAAGATAATGGAATGATATGAGAAATATATTTCTAGAAAAATATAAAGACAATGAACTTAAAGAATTTTTTTTTCGAATGAATAAAAAATAAGATGATAGCCTTGAGGATCTAATATAGAGGTTCATGTATAATGTTAAGAGGGAAAAATTACATCATTTAGGATTTGACACACTAAAAACCATCTTACATAGAACAATTAGGGATGAGAGAATTGATCTCATTGATCTCAAGAGTAGAAGAGATGTATACCAATGATCATTTGAAGAAATTTCTGAAAAATGAAAACACATATCAAGGGGAAGGGCAAGATTAACTAAATCAATATCAACATTGGTAATTCAAGATGAACCTCAAAATTTTCTTCATAACTTTAGAACAAAAATTATTAGAAATCGAAGTGAACAAGTATAAATGTAAATAATGAAAAATTAGAAAAACAAAGATGTTGATATTTGTGTTATCGATGCAGAATCACATGCTATTAAATATTGTGCATAATTACTGAGGTTGAAGTAATTTTACTAAGAGAAAAATGGAGTAAGTCAATCACCAAAGAATCTATGTTATGTATCTCTAAGAAGACCATGGAAGCCTAGTCAACCTCGTATGGTTCAAGGACCCAATTCAAAATTTCAAGCCTATGCACATCCATCTCAAAGTAATTGGAATGAACTCCCTCCTTGCAAATTTTGGCCATCTCAACCCCAAAACCAATCTTGACAACAAGGTTAGCAAGGACCTTATGGGGAAAATCCACAATATCCTCAATATTTTCCTTAATATACTCCATACCCAGCTCAATGATATCCCTACCATCCACCTCCACCTCCACCAAAACCCCAACCACGTCCATCTCAAAGATCCACTCCCACTCAGTTACCTATACCACCATTTCCAAACACACACAATGAAGTAGTTTATCCAACTTATAATGCTGAGGTACAATGCTAACAAATATCTCCTCTTAATCCATATGGTATACATCTTATCTTAGGAAGAGTATTAAATAAAAATTATTCTCACGATGTCATTGAAGGACAACATTCAGAAAAATAAGATTCAAATGAGAATACCAAAGAATCATGGGCTGAGCTTGATGAAGAGCAGATATCAAAATCAAGTATTGAGAAAGTTACATTACGTTCACCATTATATTCTCTATGTGTTCAAAAGAATAATAAAAAAAATAGGAAGATATGAATTTCATAGAAGAAGAAGACATTCAAGATTATCCAAATCAGCAAGTGCACTAGGGGCATCACAACTATATTGAAATATGGTTCATGACAGTCGTTATGTTGAAACAACACACTCTTCTTAAACAATATTTGATATAAGCCAAATCAAAGCAGTTGGTCCCTCATATTCAAGTGCATGTAAAATCATAAATTTCAAGGCTACACATGATTATATATGTCATATTGATGTGCACATGGCTCCTTTGGAAGTATTCCTATACTTGAAATAGTTTTTTTTCAAGTAGAGTAGGATAGAAAAAAAAACTAAAAAATGGAAAAATAGAAAAAAGAAAAGAACAAAATCTCGGGTGAAAACATCTTTTGAGGAGCATGATATTGGCTCACTAATTGAAAAACTCCATAAGGAAGTCAATGGGTTGGAAAAATAGAAAATAAGAGAAAACAAAAATATCATGGGTCAAAACCTCCTTTGAGGTGCCTAGGCAAACCTACTAGTTGAAAACCTCATTGAGGATGTAGAAATTTATTAATGATGATGTATTACTGGATTCTCTTGATCCAACAATATTTATCTTCTTCCAAAATACAAAATCCTTCCACCGTTAAACTTGCGGAAATTTAAAACTCAATTTCAAACACATGTGAATAAATTCAATCACACATAACACAATTGTTTAACGGGAAATCTTAAAGCTAAAAACCCTAACTATCATATATTATGTATATGAATGGAATCATGTAATAATCTCATACAAATCTTAGTACATCAAGCTCTTAGTACAATGTAGATTCATTACACACTGTCATGCAAAAATTTGCATCTCCATGTACTAATTTCTTGCCTCCTGACAGCCTGCCTCCACTGCGCAATCCCTGCTGAAGAAGACCCCTAAATGAATTCGACTTGGCCTTGCCTTGACTGCAAAATCCTCATTGGAAACTCCAATGTGCGTCAGATGCATTGAATGCATCACTATAGTCACAATGGATAGTCCATCTCACCCTTTCATCTATCTCTCCACTGGGTCTCCACTGGAACTAACATGCACTGTAGTTAACTACTGTATTTGTTCAGTTATTAGTGAGTTATTAGTGAGTTATTAGTTTTGAATTAATTCAATTAACTCTCACTAGTGTATCTTTCAGTTAGACTAGATACAACTAGCTCAACTGAGTTTAACTCCATTAACTGAGTTAAACTAAATAACAACTCCTGTAACTACTCTTCCAACTCTGTCATAACTTTTCCACTTCAGTTCTAACTGCGTCCTTCATGCATGAGACACCAATAACCCTAGGAATTGCGTAATTCCTTTAGCCCACTGGTTTTCCAAATCTGTTCACTGAAATAAAGTTCTCCAAGAGAATAAGTTGAAGTTTATTGTCAGATTATTATTAAGAGCTAATAATAATCAACATGTATCTATTTTTAGATCGATGATCTATAAATAGACTTCGCCCAATATTCTAAAAAATATAATTTCATCTATTTTCTACATTTGACCAACCATCTACAAATAGAATTTTGCAACTTATAGAATATGCTCACCATGTCTAAAAATAGACATACACCTAAAAATAGCCCGCGGGCCCCACTTAGTGAAGGTGCTTACTTTTCACTATACTCATCATCTTGTTGAATCTCAGCACTCCCTCTCAACAATATAAGGATCATCCTTCACCCCGATCCTACCTCTATGGTATTCGATTTTGCTCTTGCCGAGCATCTTCATGAGAACATCTGCATCCTGATCTTCTATAGGAATGTACTAAAGCAACATGATTTTCTGCTGCACAAAATCTATGATATGATGATACCGGATATCAATATGTTTAGATCTATCATGAAACATAGGATTAATAGAGAGTTTAATGCAACTCTGATTATCAAAATCTATCACTGTAGGATCTAAATGTGAACTGAACAAATCGACTAGGATCTTCCTCATCCAGATAGCCTCACATGCAGCTTGACTTGTTGCCATGTATTCTACTTCCACTGAAATGAGTGCCACAGATATTTTCTTCCTGCTGTACCAAGAAATTACTGTAGATTTGATACTGAAAAACCCTCCTGATGTGCTCTTTCTATCCATTGGGCTACCTGCCCAATCTACATCCGTGAAGCCATGGAACTTCACCTCATCCATCTATCTGTACCATAAGCCATACTCATATGTGCCCATGAAATACCTCGGGACATGCTTGCATGCCTTCGAAAAGAGCTTGGTAGGCTTAACGATCGCTTGTGAAAGTTGGTTCACTGCATAGCATATCTCCAGTCTTGTATTAGCTAAATACATGAGTGAACCCACCAACTATCGATAAACAATGGCATACACTACCTCTACCAATGTAGCATCCTCTTTCCTCCAATTTCCTGGAAGAGGAGTATCCATGGGCTTGGAGTCCTCCACATGAAACTTACCAAGTATTTCCCGAGCATACTTGCCTTGAGACACAAACTGTTCACCTTCTCGCTGCCATATTTCAAATCCAAGGAAATAATGAAGGAGGCCCAAATCCTTCATCTCGAACTCCTTTGCAAGATCTGCCTTGCATGAGTGTATCAACTGCTCATCACCCATTAGTATTAAATAATCAACCTAAAGAAAAATTATTAAAAGCTTACCCTCCACCACAATTTGGTATAGGTTTGCATTCGCCTCACTCTTGGTGAAGCCAAGTCCAGTGAAATAACTGTCGATCTATGTGTAGCAAGTACATGGTTCTTGCTTCAACCCATACAACGCTCTTTTGAGTCTGCACACATGCGAATCGCTACTAAAGATCTCAAATCCTTGAGGTTTCTCAATGTACATCTCTTCCTCAATGATCCCATTAAGGAACGCAGTCTTCACATCCATCTGATGAATGTGCCAACCCATCTGCATTGACAGAGAAAGGATGGTCCTTATGGAAGAATACCATGTGACAGGTGCAAAGTTTTCTTCATAATTAATCCCCTCAATCTATGAGAAGCCCCGGGTAACAAATCTTGCCTTATACTTCTTGACGCTCCCATAATCATCTTGCTTTACCTTGTAGATCCATTTCGAATCTACCATTGATTTACACACCGACCTTGGAACAATCTCCCAAGGACTGTTTCTGACAATGGAGTCATACTCCTCCACCATGGCATCTACCAATGTGGGCTCCTGCACTGCTTCTTCAAAATAATATGGCTCTCTCAAGACACACTTTCTCAGAAGAGCCATGTATCCAGTAAATCGGTCAGGTGACTGTCTCTATCTGCGCTGTGATGTAGGGACTCCTACATTCTCTATCGCATCAAGCTTCAGTCTCTCATCTTCTATGGTACACCTTCTGCCTGATCTGATGTTGGGTTCTACATGAGTGGATTCCTCCACTCCATGAATCTCCTCCTGTGGCTAATCCACATCTAGAGGCTCATCTTTAGGAACAAGTAGTTCCTCCTGTGCATGAGAGTGTAGCTCCCTCTCAAGCGACAACTTCATGGCTTTCACCTCATTTAATTTTATATCCTGTCGCACCACAATCATTTGAATATTTGGTAAATACACACGATAATTATGGGGTGTTTCTGTGTACCCCACAAATATCCCAACTTCTGTAGTCGGCTCCAACTTCTTCCTGGCGTCCTTTGTCACATGAATGTAAACAAATGAGCCAAAAATATTCAAATGAGAAATATCAGGCTTCTTACCAGTAAACTCTTCTTCAGGTGTATTCATGCCAAGTACTCTATAAGGACAATGGTTTCGCACATAAACCACAGTGTTGCATGCTTCTTCCCACAAGTGCATCAGTAGGCCCTGGTCATGTAGCATAGCTTGTACAGAACCCATGATCATTCATTTCTTCCTCTTCGCGACCCCATTCTGCTGTGGGTTATGAGGCGCTATGAGTTCTCTTTGAATTCCTTCTTTGCTACAAAAGTCTTTGAATTTGTTCGAGATATATTCACCACCATTATCGCTTCGTAGAGCCTTCACTTTCTTCCCCGACTCCTTCTCCACCAATGCTTCAAACTCACAGAACTTTGAGAATGTTTCTTTCTTCTTCTACATGAGGAAGATCTAGCATCTATGAGAATAGTCATCAACAAATATAACATAATACATGTGTTTTTCTGTTGAAGCAACCGAGAAAGGTCCACATAAATTTGTGTGAATTCTCTCCAGGATCATCGATGCATGTTTCTCGTTCTCATGAAAGGTGGTCTTCACAAAATTACCCATAGTACATCCCTTGCACTGATTTGACTATGAAAGAGTACCCTTGGGAAGTCTAGTATAAATCTGCTACAAAATATTCAAGGCGCCATGGTGAAGATGACCCAATATCCTGTGCCATAATTCGTCCTCATCTCGGCTCACCACTTCTTCTGCTTTTCCCATCTTTGCAGCGCATCCATCTACCTCCATCTTGTAGAGATTATTAACTTGAATCCCTATCCTCTTCGTTTGACCTATTGTTTTATGTCATAGGAAATATTTTCCCTCGTTGAAAATAATGTCATAACCTATGTCTTCCAACATTGTGACCGAGACCAAGTTCTTCTTTAGACCTAGAACATGCATAACATCTTTCAACAGAAATGGTTTACTTGACTCCCTCTCAAAGGTAATGGTTCCAATTCCAGTCTCACTATATCTGCCATCATCGCCTGTCTCTATATGCATTTGAAGATCTTTCTCCTCCATGTCACTAAACAACTCCTTGTCTCCTGTCATATGGAAAGACGCACCACTATCAAGATACCGCACTGATCCCATTGAGATTGAAAACAAGCATGAAATCAAAGAGGAATCAAGTTAAAATTGCGAGGCTATGGCCTCTCCAGATGAAGCTCCAAAAAACTTCTTGTTATTATTTTTCTGTGGACAGTCAGTGGTGAGATGCTGATGTTCATGACAGTGAAAACATTTCACTTTGGACAAATCCAGCTTCTTGCCTTTAGCCTCGGATTTTGGATGGGATTTATTCCCCTTCCCTTTCCTTGCTTTGGCAGCCAAAGAAAATTTCTCTTCGTCATCATTCTTCGATGAAGAGCCATCCCTAGTACTTCGCCTTATCTCCTCCTGCACAAGATTTGACCAAAGTCACTCCCAACCCGACAGTTTCTCCTATCCATTGACAGAGTCTTCGTAGCTATGCCAACTATTCAGAATCCCAAGGAGAGCCAAGCTCACCATGTCATAATCATCAACAATAATCCCCACACTTCCCAGTTCATCCCTATAGTGGAAAAACTTCGTGAGATATTTTGGAATACTGTCACCCTTCTCCATTTTTATTTTTTTGAGCTTATCTTTCAACACCAACTTCCTCTAGTCATTGCTACTATGGAAAATATCTGTCAAAGCCTTCCACATTGAAAATGGAGTGGCTTTCCTGTGAAGGCTTGAAAAAATATGGTCCTTCACACCTTCCAACATAATTCTTCTTATCTTTGCTACCTTCTTTTTCCATGCATCAAGTCCTGCAGCATCGCTAGAAGCAGGCTTAGGAACATCGCTATCGATGAACTCCTTCAGCCCATTATCTTCAAGCACCGCCTCCATCCTGTTCTTCCAGGCTATGTAATTCGAGCTACCCTCAAGGGAATACTACAATATCAACCCATTAGAAGACATTTCAATGAATACTCAACTGTCGCACCAAGAAATTTCTGCAGCAAATGCGAATTGTCCACCAGCACAAAACTCAGCAATTATTCACAATTGCAATCTCCAGTAATCAATAATACTCTGATACCATGTAGAAATTTATTAATAATGATTTATTATTGGATTCTCTTGAACTAAAAATATTTATCTTCTCGCTAAATACATAATCATTCCACTGTTAAACTTGCGTAAATTTAAAACTCAATTGCAAACACATGTGAATAAATTCAATAGCACATAACATAGATGTTTAATGGGAAAGCTTAAATCTAAAACCCCCAACTATCATTTATTATGTATATCAATGGAATCATATAATAATATCATACAAAGATTAGTACATCAAGATCTTAGTACAATGTAGATTCATTACACATTGTCATGCAGAAATTTGCACCTCCATGAACCAATTTCTTTCCTCCTGACAGCATGCCTCCACTGTGCAATCCCTGCTGAAGAAGAACCCTAAATGAATTTTAATTTGCCTTGCCTTGGCTGTGCAATCCTCATTGAAAACTCCAATTTGTGTCAGATGCATTGAATGCATCACTATAGTCACAACGAATAGTCCATCTCACCCTTTCACCTATCTCTCCACTGGGTCTCCACTGGAACTCACATGCACTGTAGTTAACTGCTGTATTTGTTCAATTGTTAGTGAGTTATTAGATGTTAATTAATTAAATAATTAATTCACTTAACTCTCACTAGTGTATCTTTAAGTTAGACTAGATACAACTAGCTCAACTGAGTTTAACTCCAGTAAATGAGTTAAACTAAATAACAACTACTGTAACTACTCTTCCAACTCTGTCATAACTTTGCCACTTCAGTTCTAACTGAGTCCTTTGAGTTGCGTAATTCCTTCAGCCCACTGATTTTCCAAATATTTTCACTGAAATAAAGTGCTCCAAGAGAATAAGTTGATGTTTATTGTTGGATTATTATTAAGAGCTAATAATAATCGACATGCATATATTTTTAGATCAACGATCTATAAGTAGACTTCGCCCAATATTCTAAAAATATAATTTCATCTATTTTCCACATTTTACCAACCATCTACAAATAGCATCTTGCAACTTATAGAATATGCTCACCATGTCTAAAAATAGAAATACACCTAAAAATAGCCTGTGGGCCCCTTAGTGAAGGTGCTTAATTTTCACTAAGCTCATCATCTTGTTGAATCTCAATAGAGGAAGCTAGTAGTCCTAAGAAAAGAGAAAAAAATGAAAAAATAAAAAGAAAAAAATGCACTTTCTCAATGTATCTCTCTCTCATGAATGTAGGTGCTCTCTAACCTTTGGAAGGAACAAAAAGAAAGTTGGCAAGAAAAGAAAAAGTTGGTCGAAATCCTAGTCAAAGGAAGTAAAACTTGGACTTTCTCCTCCTTTTCTCATATGCTCCCAAAGGGCCAAGTTAATGTCAATCCATGATCCTAATCCATTTCCAACATCCACCCATAATTTCCAAGCTTTTATCATTTATTTTCCTCGTTTTCCTGAAATGATACATGAAACGTTTTTTTTGTGATAGGAAGTCCTAGTTTTTACCAGAAATTTGTGTTTATTACATCTCAAAAATCATGCATTAATTTCCCGAGCTGATTCATGGGGAGATGCATCTATATTAAGGAAACATTCTCAAGAAATTTTAGAAAATTATAGTGCACACTTCGTGACAAATCAACCTCCATCACCTACAACCATTTTTAATTTTTCAAGAGATTCATGCATCTAATGGACAAGATTTTTTTTTATAGGGAGGTGATTTATGATGATGGTAACATGGTAAAAAATTATAGGTCAATCCAATCTACCATTTAAGAGTTATGTATAAGAACATTATGTTACAAGGGGGTTGTCTTGAAATGCTACAAGAAGGCTTGTAACTGCTACAGGAAGTTATAGTAAGCTACATGCTGGTGGATGAAGGAAAAAAAAAAAAAAGAGGGCCTTGAGGTGTAAAAAAAAAATTATGTTAGTCTTCCCTTCATTTCCAACCACATTATGATCATTCCTCAATCTCAAGCACAAGTGTTTTTCATTCTAACCTTACCTTCTGCCACCTATGTAAAAGATTTTTTTCTGGAAAAAACACAAAGTTCCTTCCCTCTTTTTTTCCAAGACCATAACACTTTCTCATAATTCTATAATCATCCTACCATCACCCTAAGACCACCTCACACTCTCCCTCATCACTCATACAGAGCTAGAAGCCTAAAAGAAGCAGAGAAAGATGTCGCTACAAGAAAAGTAACTTCATGTAGTAAGCCCTGTGTAAGAACCAAAAAATACCTAAATATGGTTTTGACCAATCATGGAGACCAATAATACTTTTGATATGAATGTGAAGAAAGTAATTGAACTACAAGGAGTATCCTCCACCAGCAGACTTACACGTGAAGACTCAACAAGGTACCTACACAAAACAAACAAGTAAAGTTAAAACTCCTCAAAAACAAAGAAGACACAACAATGAATCAAGTAGCAATAAAAACACAATGATGAAACTCCAACTCCAACACCATCTCCAGCATGCATCATCCTGCAAAAAATTGACCATGAGGGGGGGCTCGAAGAGGATAATTTTAAATTCATTGATCTATCTTTTCTTCTATTTTGTGAGCTGGTTGCATAACAATATATGATTCATATGTATAGTATGGATCCTAGGGAAGCTATATGCAATTTCATTACAATAATTCAAATATATGCCTTGTGAAAGGGTGATGGAATTGATGATGTTACTTCCTAATATGAGCTCGAATAAATTTCTTCCTCTTTATTTTTTAGTATCTCTTTCATATATTTGTGGTCATGAAAGAGAACATAAGTAAGATAAATAGTGACTTTTTCATTTAATTTTAATGATCATAAAAGAGACTTGATAGGACATCTTTTTCATTAGGTTCTAATGATATTGAATGAGGTAAAAGTGTGTTAGGTGAAGTTTCTACATTCTAGATTATTTGATCAAACAAGAGGTAGTAGTATACAAAGTATCTTTTTGATATCATTTAACAAGAATGAGAAATGGAGAATATTTAGCTCATCATCTTTCATTATATAATGAGAATGAAAAGAATGCAAATGAATCTCATATCAGAGAAACAAAAATGTATAAGTGAGAAGAATTTAGTTCCAATATCGAGTAATTTCCTTAAGCATGATGAAGGACAGATTCTAAAAATGTAAATCCACTCATTTTCGTGGTCTCTACAAGAAGGGTAAAGTCACCAAACAAAAAAAAAATAGGAAAACAAAATAAATTAAAACATGATTTTAGAGAAAGTAAGAAAAGAAAAAGAAAAATATAGCATAGTAGTATACAAATGTCATTGGTAGTAGTGAGCATCGATGATCAAAAAGTAACAAAAAGAGTATTTTGATCCTCCTTGAGACATGGCTAGAATGTAGAAGAGGAGAGATCAATGAGGTTCAATTCATGGCATGATATTTCTATAGGAGTAATATCACATATACAATAATATGTAGAATGGAAACCAAAGTGGAAAATGGTTACTATACTTGGGGGCATCCATAAAAAATTGGCTTCATCGCTCAAGTTATGCGATAGAAATAATAAGAGGTTAATGTTATTACTTGATGGGATCATATCTAAGGTACTATCAAATATGTCATAGCTAGTTGATAATGCAACGTAGAGTGAAGGGAAAGACCTAATCCTATATCCAAAGATAAATAAAAATACTCCTAATATTTAGTACATGCCACTTTTAAACCAAAGGTTTTGTCAAGTTCTCTTGCTCGAAAAATAAACTAGGCTCAACAAATTTGTGAATAACTATGGAATCTCCTAAGAAAAAATGAATTAATGATCAAAGTATTGATAAAAATTAGAATACACATGTGACCTTAGGATAAAGGACATAAACTACCCATTTATCCATGGTAAAAATAGTTCACCAAAACAAAAATGGATTTAGCTAAACTTGGAGAAAAACCCCTTCTAAAAAACGTTTTTGATGCAAATCTTGGGAGATCCAGGCCACCATTTGATGGATAATTTGTTCAAGTTAGTAAACTTTTCCTCCCCTTCATTTCCCCCCATTTTCCATAATTTTCTTTAAGAAATGGACATGTCTTGACACTTTTCCAACCTCAAGTGATTCATTTCTATAACTTAGGCGTGCTAGAGGGATGAATAGGCCATTTTCACTCTAATTTCCCTTGAATTGGGTAATTAACACACGTTAACTTAAATATCAAAGGATGGGGGCTAGTTTGGAATGATTTTACCTATTTTTTTCTCTATGATTAATAGGTTTCATCCACCATGCTTGAGTTAAAGGAATAATAATAGGGGACTTATGATTTGAGGGACCTAAACCATCATCCAATCCTACTTCCTTTCCATGTATGTCATCTCCTAAAAGTATTTACAACTCGAAGCGTGACATAGTGGAATTTACTTAGAGGATCATGGGGATGTGGGATCCCATGAACTAATGGTTCATGTTAAAAGTAAAAAAATTGAATGTAGATATCAAATATACCTACTTCCTCATGGTACTATCAAAGTGAGGAGCCCCAATAGTCATCACAGAAGGGAGGGGTACTAAGAAAGATAACATTGATGAGTATTTTTCCATGTATTTTTAGCCAAGATATTTCAAAATATGTGTTAATATTCTTGTCAAGGTAGTATAAACATAATCCTCTAAACTATTCTATTTTCCATCACCTAAGAAGTAGGTTTGAGCAAGCCCCACTTGGATTCAAGGGCTTAAGTTGATATTGTGGTTAAATGTATGGATCCAAGTATATTCAATTAGTGTGTAGGGATTCTTCCTAACATGAAAGAGTAGCTAATAAAGTGCTGGATATTGGAGAGAAATAAATTCTATTATTGAATTTTTCTATCCTCTTTCCTCTATGACAGGGTAACCTTGTTATGACAATGAGTTTTTGCATCATTCCTAGGTTGATATTAGAGATGCATGACTTGGTGGATTGATTTCATTTCTACGGTAAGGGGAGGATGTCTGATAAACTATTTGTATGAGCGATTCTAAATTTGGTTTCAAGAGTACTATGTAGTCATATATTATTATTCATATGTAGCTGTCAAAACCACAATTTCCTCTCAAATATACATTAGATTAGGAATTCATTATATAGAGGCTAATTAATTCTTATATTTTAAAGTGGAAAATTCTAAATTGAAATATCGTAGGATCACTATCCGTTTTGATTATGCCCCCCCCAGTGATTTGATAAATAAGGATTTGTTGCATGGGATTGGAAAATTGAATGAATAATGTATTTCACAAGAGTTTCTAATGTTTCAAATGTTTGATAGCATAGACACTTGCCAAGGAAAAAAATTCAACAAGAGAGTACTAAATTTTAGTGACCATAAGTTCTTTTCTAAATGAAATAAATTATGTGCTCACTATGCATCTCATCCTCTTGGAAGAGAGCCACTCCAATTATTGATACAAAGGCTATGAAGTATAATTGAGATTCCAAAGTATAGTAAAGAGGGCTTAGTAGTGGGATAGACGTAAATAATTTCTTCCAAGCGTCAATATATCTCTATGCTTTGTCATCCCACACAAAATGCACACCCTTTTCTAGTAATTGCATGAAACGTTTCGTTATCTTTGTAGAATTAGCAACAAATTTACATGTAAAGTTGTCATTCCCTAGAAAAATTTGATATTGGCGAAGAGTATGAGGAGAATGAAAATTTATGATTCCTTTAAACTTTAAGAGATCAAACATGGTCCTAAACTTAAATACGATGAAGCTAAGAAACCTCCCAGACACCCTATAGAAGACACACTTATCCAGGTTGAAGTGAAATAGAAGAAATATCGCCAACAGATGGGAAGGATGAGCCTCACATATTTTACATTGAGCAACAAGGTCATCCATATATGCCTCCATTATGTATTTGATGTCATGAAAATTGTACAATATGGCCCACAATAATGTAGCCCTGGCATTTTTAAGACCAAATGGAAACTTGTTATAAGTGAATGTTACCTTGGGATAGATGGAATCGAATTGATGTTAATATTTTTATTTATTTATATCCAAAGAAACCATCCATGGATATGAACATTTCACTATTGGAGGATTCATCAATTATCTAATATATGAATCAAGTTGGATAAATATCCTTAGAAAACACCCCGTTTAAATCCCTACAATAAACACGTAAACACATTATACCTTGTTTCTTTTTTACTGGAATGATTTTAGATACCCACTTAATTAAGGGCGCTAGGTAAATAAACCCAAAATTCAAAATTATTTTGAAATTTTCTTTAATTTCAGTTTCCTTATGGGGATTCACAAGCCTAAGGATATACCTAATTCATTTGGCTCCATAAGATGTCATTATTTCAAGTTGAAATTTACATGGGTTGATTCTTAGAATTTATTCCTAACACCAAGTGAACGCATCATGGAATTATTTGAATATTTTGGTGTAGATTTCAATTTCTTAGGGGTTACAATATGCACTTATCAAGATGTGTTCCATGATACACTGTTTCATAGAAGTTTTTGATGGTCAGATTTTTTTATATATATTTTCTGAATTCCCCTCGAAGAAGACACAATGTAACATGATGTGGGATTTAGAACACTGAATAAGGCTAAAGTATTTCAAGATTATTTTGTCATCATACAACTGTTCCACAAAAGGAATAAATGATAGATGATGACGAAGTTCCTCCTAGGGATGATCATGGATCGACATGACTTCCATAATGACTTCATAATTAGAAATTTTTATATTAAGGAAGTGATAGAAATGTGGAGAATCAAGAACCCATATTAGAATATGATATTAATTGATTTCTCCATCCCATGATAGAATTAGAACACTGTTACAAGAATTATACTTGATTTCCTAGTAAGAAATATCTACTAAAGCAAGTGGAATTTTCTCACACACATGTCTACATCTGAAGGATATGGCACCACGAAAGGGTAAATGGACTAACAGGATCCACTAGTGACAGAAGATATCATATACATAGAAGAAACATAAGTGTCAAGATGTGCCATTTGGATTATTCTTATGAGTTATGAGGTATTGAAAAGCCTGCACTGATTTTCGATGGGTATGAGGTAATATAAAAAACAAATGGTATAGAAATGTTAACAATGTTTTTCTTGGTCATCATCATCATCATCATATATATATATATATATATATATATATATATATATATATATTTGATAAATCATAATGATCTTGTCTTATTTGGAAAATAAAAGAACAAAAAATTCCAAACACATGACAACCACCATGGAATAAATCAATTTCCTCCAAAACAATGTAAACTTTGAAACCGGAACTATAAACTAGAAACGAGAACTCTAGCCAAAAAACCCCCCGACAAACATGAAGAACAACTCGAAAACAAAAAGTCTGTAGTCGTGAACGAGGTTTTATTTTTTTCAGGGTTAATTTTTAACACTTTCTAAAAATGAAAAAAAAAATTCCGTTCGAAATAAATGGTAAAAACACACTAATGTTGGTGTTAGAATAACATTTTTATTTTTCCGGTACAATTCAACATTGTTTTAGTAATGACGTTAAACATAAAATAATGGGATTTGAAACACATTAAAATT
This sequence comes from Pinus albicaulis, assembly GCA_034641835.2. Classification (NCBI taxonomy): domain Eukaryota; kingdom Viridiplantae; phylum Streptophyta; class Pinopsida; order Pinales; family Pinaceae; genus Pinus; species Pinus albicaulis. The sequence goes on from CM076581.1 coordinate 1,080,700,455, forward strand.
CCAACAATTTTCATCCATGTCGTTAAACATATAATATCATGACACTAAAATTCCCTAAAATTCTAATTGTTTTCAACCATAATGTTAAATATTTTCAACCATAGAATTAAAAAATAGTAAGTTTTCAACATATTTCAACCTTAAGATTGTGAACAAATTATATCGCTAAAATAATCAAAATATCAATACTTGTAGATTGAATGAACGATACATTATCTCCCTAAGTTATTGTTGCATTGTGAATATTCTAAACAAGTAAATTCATCATAATTAAAACATATAATCCAACAAACATAAAAATGAGTCGTAACTCCATGTAATATCATATGGAAGTTAAAATATTTATTTTAAGTTACCATGCAAAGATAATTTATATAAATTGTCTTACACAATTATTCAAAATCACTCATATGTTCTTGCACACCATCAGAATTCACATCTTCATATGAATGGATAGATGCAGATGAAGATGTTCCATATTCTTCTCTATCATCAACTAGTGCCCCATATGGATCAACATGCATGCTCACCATTTGAGGTTTCAAAATTCTTCTAGATCTATGAATCGACTCTACAGACTCCCATCTCAACACTATTTATTTTGGTAGAAACCTCTTTAGAATCTATATCGTCCTGAAGCAAAGAGTTCATCTCTTTGTCGAATTGAACCCATAAACAAGTATGAACTTCCTCGAATTTTAAGAGGTCAGTGCAACGACTATTTATAGTTGTACCCTTTATATTTCTCTTTCTTCCATTTTTTTTATGCACTACCGTCTCTGGATTGCACACACCATTGAATGGGTATGTATTTTTGGCATACCAGTGCACTTCAAAACATGCAACATATTAATTTTCTGTAATGAACTTTATAACCTTGGAAACCCAAAATGGATAGCCATGTGCATCTCCATCTGCTAACACTTGGATCATGCAACCCTCCTTAATATCCTCTATTGAACCCTTATAATTGTATTCAATGTCTTCACATTGTGAATGAGATATTCTGGAACCAACATACATTTCTCTTTCCTCCACCTATGAATAATCAATAACACCTTGATATTGTTTTTTTTCAAAAATGTTTGTTTCCTCATGTTCATTTGACACATTTTGTGGCCAAATAAATGGAGTCATAAAAAGCATATATTCATTTGTTTATATTGAAAGAATACCAGTATGGTCACTGAAAAAGGAATCCCACCAAACTGAATTAAAAACATCAAAGTACTCATATGTATATCTAATATATTTATTAATTTATTCCATGAATTCAGAAAAATCTATATCTCTCTTCTGCCTTTGTGCATTATGAACTTCAGCATTTGATTTTAATAAAAATATATTTGACATAACTATTGGATGATCTTGAATGAACTTCAAAAATGCCAAATTTGGTGACGACACCCATTATGCAGTAGTTTAAAAATTATTTCCCCATATAAGTGTTTTCCCGTCAACATTTTTGATACGAAATTGATGTTGGAAGTTAATGTATTTCGATTTTTCAATGTATTTATACTCACTATGTGATCCTAGAATAAACCTTTGCATGTCAAGATTTTCTTCTAACACATGAAAAATAGGCTATGGCATGTATGATTTCTTAATATATTCAATTAATGATGTAAAGCTCCTAACATCCTAACTCATCAATGCTACTGAAAAACAACTAAACATCAGATCAATATGGTCGTGAGTGTGACCAACAAGAAGGAAACCAACCTTTACCTTACGAAAAATTCTTAATTAAATAAGCATGTTTAGATATCTAAAAGAAATCTGATCATTGTTTTCACAAAAAGTGTTGTCTAATTGTAGATACAAAACTATAGGAAGAATACCAGACCAACGAGAGAGCACATCATGAATTCTGGTTATTGTAATATTTCCATCATTATGAATTTGGAGCCATGAAGTAAGCCCTTGGAAAAATTTTCCCATTAAAGACCATACAGCCGACCAAATGAAACTAGATAAAATTTTCCTCCTGTAAATTTTTGGGTGTGCGAAAAAGATGTGGTGGAAGTTTTTTCTTCTAGTCCATACCATCAATTATCAAACCCAAATATTTATTTGGATTATCATAACACTTCTTCCGATGCTTGCACAATTTTTTTTTTCTCTTGTTTGTTTTTCGTGATGCTCTTGAAATGATTTGACAATGTAATCTACACATAACATAAAAGAAACCTATTAATAAATAAATTTTTAGAGTTGATAACTATACAACTTAAAATAATAATACTATAATGCTTACCTATTTCTGCTCCTTGAAATTTATCCTTTTTTTATTTAAGAGAATCATATGTACTGCAAACACCCATCCATGTCTTAGGAATACAGACGTTGTTGAATTATCTCCTCCATATCTACACTAAATTTTGATATGTAATAAAACGACCATTTCCTTCAGCACCTTATACATATTCCTTGTATAAGTTGTAGATTCATCATCTTGAGAAATTTTCATGAATATGTATTGTATTTCTATTTGGAAAATAGTCTCCATGTTTTGAAAAGAAGTCTTGCATCCATGACATTGTAGTATTTTCTAATGGCCCAAACTCTTTTTTATGATAAACACCTGAATAATATGTAGGTTTTTTTCCAAATTTTCTTGGATTCTTGACAGAGAAAAATTACCAATTGAATGAAACATTTTGAAATCCTTTCTACAGAGAAATAAATACCCAATATGATAATCATAACATGTCAATGTAGATTGCATGCACCCCTCTAAATATCAATTCTTCATTCTTTTATTCATTTGAAAATATCTCTTCCTTTTCTCCAAAGAAAACTTGAAATCCATATGTTTCAAGAAATCCTTTTCACAATAGTCACTTGAAATAAGATCACTGTTAGAACTTCTTCTTGTGAGATATTCTATTCTACCCCTCGTACAAATATAACATCTTGGATTGATACAAAAAGGTGTACTCCTACTCCTTGATACACTATTTGTTGGCAACATATCCATCATTTCACCATTCTCTATATAATAATTTACATCATCATTAGGACGATTACTATCCTTACTATGATAATTTTGAACATAGTTAGGAAATTCACCACCAGCATTTTTTGAAAAATATGCATTACCATCTTCAGCGGCAACAAATTTTTCACTACCATCATATTTTCTTTTGCGATACTAACTTGGAGGATATTATTCATCATCTTCACCTTTCCCTTCATCACTAATGCTCTCATAGTCATTAGGATTAGGACTAAGTATAAATTGTGACTCTTGATTTATTGGATATTATTCGTCTTGGACTTCGTCACTACTGCTCTCATAAACCATATGATTAGGACTAAGTGGAAAATATCACTCTTTATTTATTTAAAATTATTCATCCCAACCTTTGTTACTGCTGCTCTCATATTCCATAGAATTAGGACTAAGTGGAAAATGTGACTCTTTATTAACTGGAAATTATTCATCTTACTCCTCGTCACTGTCACTCTCATAGTCCTTAGGATTAGTAATTAGTGGAAAATGTGACTCTCTATTTACTATAAATTTTCCATTCTACCCTTCATCACTATTGCTCTCATGGTCCTTTGGATTAGGACTAAGTAGAAATTGTGACTCGATTTTTCGAAAATTTGTCATCCTGACCTTTGTCACTACCACTCCCATATTCCATAGGATTATGACTAAGTGGAAAATGTGACTCTATTTATTTGAAATTATTCGTCCCGTCCTTCGTCACTACTACTCACATAGTCCTTATGTTTAGGAATAAGTGGAAAATTTGACTCTATATTCATGGTGAAATAATTTTCGTTATATTCATCAATATGAATAGAGTTATTACACAATGAAGATGTTGATGCTTCATAACGAGAAAATTTAGTATCAGATGAATCCATGACATTAAAACAAAAGATCTTGAATGATGAGAATGCACTCTCTCCCAATGATAAGATATAGTTGAAAGAATGAAATTTTCCCTCTAAAATATTTTGTTGAAAATTTTCCCTCCAAAAATTTCGTTTGAAGTATGTCCCTCCAATATTTACTTCTACGATTTATTTGAAAATTTTCTACTAAAATATTGTCTTGAAAATTGACCCTAATTTCCATTAAAATTTTCCACATGATTTTGTTTTAATACACTTTCAAAATTAAACTAAATATTTTACTTAAATTATATAACATTTACTCATTTATTGATTTTTTATTTATTTTTATTATATTTTTTATCCGATGTAGCGAAAATTAGTGTATCTTCAGAATATTAACTATATATTGATTCCTTCTTAATTTTATTTTTAATACCACATTCACCCAACAGAAAAGAGATTCCATAATTTTCGCTATATAAGAACTTTCATTCCGTCATCTATAGTTGGATTTGGGCCCTCAAAAAATACTGTTGAACGAACCCAACCTGATTTAACTACTACAAATGTAGGAGATGCATCCATAAAGAAAAATAAATTGTTTTCATAATGGAATAAATCACAAGAAGTGAAGTGTACAAAATATGCATGGTATGTGAATTATAGAGAAGGTGAGGAAGATCTGCAAGTATATCTATATTTTGGTAATATTTTTTATGGTGGAGGTTATGAGGTGATGGGGAAAGCACTAGACCTATATTTTAGGTCGAATACTGAATATTTTTACTTACTTCAAAAACCGCCCAAGTCACATGATAAGATTAGATATCGTTTTACATTGGTGATGTATAACATAGCAGAAGATTCTACCAGGATATGTAAAAAAATTGAAAATGATATTGCACAAAGATCGTATGTAATTTTATTTATATTTATGCGTTTTGCATTATTCTAATTGTATCTTTGTGTTTTTAATAACTTAGTTATTATTGACATATTATACTTTTTTTGACATAATTTTATTGAGGATCTTTCAATTATGTTGGGGGAATCTATTTTACAGAGCGAGATATTATGAATGTTGTTGACATTTTCGATGAAAATTAAGAAAAATATATGAGAAAGAAGAAAACATAAGTACTTCATGATGCTACAATACTATATAAAAGGGATCAGAAAAAAAAATCTATAACAAATCAATCTAGTAAAGCTAGACATGCTACTTTGGAAGAGGATGAAGTTGAAGTTGAAGCTAAAGATGAAGAATATGTTGCCATTATTGAGGATCAGATTAGAACTGATGTTAGAAAGGAGAAGAGCCATAAAATAGAAAAAAATATGTCCAAGAATTCCTCCCTTCTAATTGATGATGAGGATATTTCTTCTGTTAAAGAAAATATGATAACCAATAGGAGGAAGAAATTAAAATTTTCCCATTCTAAAATTATCATGGAAAACAGTGAAGATCCTACTGAAAACTCAAAAGGAAGCAGGGGAATCATTACACCATTAGGTGATTTAGAGGATGGAATTATTAAAACAGAAAAAAACTCCATTCGACATCACTTGATGAAGAAAAATTAATTGATGGCAGTTGGTCATTTCAACTTAATTTCAGTCAAATCTCAAGCCATATGAAGGAAAATTTAAATATAAAATTAGAAAGCCACACCACTTGCATGTTTAGAACTTGAAAACATGGGTGAGGTACAATTCCTATGCAAATGTGGTTGATTATGTTCTTTTGGTTGATCCAGCTTAGGTTCCCAACAAAGAAACATTTGACAAGTAAAAATGTTTTTAATACAAATATTATGTACTTGGGGGGGACCATTATGTAGAGGATCAAACACAATTTATGGAAGGATATCCTAATAACTAACATTTTTAAACAATGAAATGCATCATTGATGATGGTTTAATAGATACCAAAGAAAAATTATTGGCATGGGATCATAAAACATATAATGAGTATAAGGGTTAGATTTATTCATATTTTATTTGAAGAAAAATGCGGTGGGGATAAGCCAAAGGTTTATCTAGCCGTTCAGAAGGAATATTATATGGAAATAGGTTATTAAATTGAGGAAAAAATAAATTCAAAATGTGACAAAGTAAATTTCGAAATATTCAGAGGTATGGATAATATTTTCTAGCATGCATTTACAAGTGGAGAGATGTGGGAATTGATTAATGAAATTTTGATATGTGAGAGAACATTAGCATAAAAATCCAGAAGGTCAAAAATTCTAAACCATTGATATGTACTAGCAGTAAATCAAGTCCTAAAATGAAGCTCATTGCATAATATATGCAAATCACACCTTGGAGAGTAATGCAAGGAGTGAAGGATGAAAAAATCGTCAAAACAATATTATCTCATGTGAAGTTAGGATAATTATCATTGGAAAAAATGTTTGAGGAATTTCTAAAGTAAGTTTGTTATTTTTACGTTTTTTTTTCCTTGATTATAAATTTCTATTAAATATAATATATTGTTGTTGGTAGTATTTTTTATACACATCACTATATTAACATTTTTTACATAATTTTCTAGTCACAAGGCTTATATAATAATACAATAACAAATGGTTAAATTGTTGAATAAATATAGTTCGAATGATGTTGTATGCAAATACCCAGATTCAAGTTCTACATAAGTGCTAAAAGATTTTCATCTTGCATTTAAAAAGGTATGTTGATTTATACATTAGTTTCTATTCATATGTATATTATTTTTATTTGATAAATTATACATATATTTGTTTATTTCATTAAAGATGAAAAAGGATGCAAATGGAGCACTAGATAGTTTCAGAGGCTTTATTGAAAAAATTAAAATGGAAAGGATGAGAAAGAAACATCTTAGTAATGTTGAAATTTATCCTAGTCTTAGTCATTTCATTTGGAATGGGCTCCACACTATCCAATATCAAATAATACCAGGTGATTGTGAAGGAAATGAAAAAATCATACCTAAAAGGTATTATTCCCTAGTTATTGAAGATATTCCTCATGGTTTCAATATCAAAAATATTGAATATGATAGTGACCCATATACTTATCAAGATTTTATATAAGTGGTTGCGGAATTTCTAGAAGTCACAACATCACCATTTTGGATATTTGTGGCATTTCATTCAGGCACATAATTTTCAATGTCATTAATAAGCTTCAAGGGAAAAGAAAACTCAAGGATGCATCTTACATGGTAAGACATTAAAATTATATTTTTGATTAATGTTAAAAACATCATTTATGTGTTGAGCCCCATTATTGCACCAAGAGTGCTAAAAATCCCAAGGGGTAGTCAAATTTACTTATCAACCCAAGGTCCATACAAACTTAGAGGTGACAGTGCTATATGCACAATAGATGGATTATACTCATGATAGGCTGAACTAGGTATTTTGGTGAGTATTAATTCTAGGCCATTCCTTCTACTTGATTGAAGTGAAAATAGATAATGTAATGCAGAGAATTTCTTATAGTATAAGACAAAGAAAATTTAGATAAAACTCTTACTTGTAATTGACAGTGAAAGCAAAGCATAGAAAGTTAATCTAGTTGTAGAAAAAAAGGAAACTATGCTATGGAAATCGTTCATCTAGATATCTAATTATTTATAGTAAAGAAATTATTCCATCAACATACAATTCATGAAAGCATAAAAAAAATCCTATCTATTGTTTTACAAATTGTACTTGCATGTGAAATTCAATCTAATTCTGAAACGAGATAAAAATGTAATTCCTACTCTATTTTTGCTGCAAGGAAGGAAGGAGATTTGTAGTTGCCTAAGAGTCTCTTCTAACCATGAATTAAGAGCTAGGGGTCAAGTACATCCTATTATAGTCTAATAATATGAAAAGGAAATAAATTGGAGTGAATAGGTGACCTATATAACGCTGCTACAAGAAGTTGCTACAGGATGTCCTGAAGTGCTACAAGAAACAAGCCGAGAGGGTTTTAAGGATGAAAAAGGTGAAAAGAAGGCATGAAAAGGTGAGATAAGGTGGAAAGAGGTGAGGGATAGGTGGAAAACACCTCTATCCAAACTGGGAAACCTTGGGAGGCATGTTTTTCACTTGGAAGGCTACTCACGGTGTTTGTGAAGGTAGTTTAACAAAACAGGGTTTCGGTGGAAAATTTAGAGGTTGGAGAGAGTGAGGATGGATTAGATGGAGAGGATCCTTTCCCTGTAGATTTATACAACCCTACAATCACTACACAAATTCATGTATTTCTGATTGAAAAACTAGCATGTTAACAAGTGGAAAAGATGAGTTGAATGGAAAAACCCCACTTAATCTATGCTAAAATCTAATCTAACACAATTCCAACAACTAACTTACATTAAGCATATTATGAGAATGATAATTACACTATATATCTTTCAAATAAATCATAAAAAAACTACTTTTTATCTGTGGTTGGAGATCCTTCTCCTCAAGCTCCCCTGAGAGAAGTGAGGAAGAGAGGCTACAAGCACAGTTTTGATGGATTTTTTATGCTGCTAAAATGTAAGAAGAATAAACAAGATACTGAAACGGAAAGAGGGAATATAAATACACAATAGGGACTTATCCAATGGATTTTTCCTTAACCAAAAATCATCAAACGTCTGAGACTAAATTAGTGATGGACAAAGCAACTTCTCATTATCATTGCATCAAAATATCTAATACATTCTATGATAGAAAAAAATAATAGTAAATCATAGCTCAAGAGAGACTTAGCTAAATAATAAGTTAGAATCCTAATTATTTCTTTCATATTATTGTTATACAAATGGGTAGCTACCAACAACTCCCTAAAAAGTAGGACTAATTCCTCCTTTATCTCAACAAAAATGGAGCTTGGCTCCTCATAACTATCACTTTGTTTGGTTGTCTTTTCCTTTGAGTTGTTGGGAGAGATATCAATGTGATCTGGGCTAATGAAGAGAGTTAAGGAGTTGGAAAACCCTCCTACAATCTCTCCTTGTTGTCTACTCCGAGCCCTTAGGTGGAAAATATCTCAAAAATAACTTTATTTCCTACAATTAATTCATATTAGGCAACAAGACATGAAAAAAATCATACACCCTTCTCACTAAGCTTAATATGACAAAAATGTAAATAAATGTGTGAGAGAGGTAACTTAATAGTTGAAGTATGGCATTTTAACCCCTTAAAATATACCTAATTATGGGCCTCATCATCGCCCCCCTATTGAAATGGTTTCTCATCCTCTGAGAAACTCATTCCTCCTTGCTGATCCCTTTCAAAGCCTTGGTGGCCTCTCTGAAATCCCAATGCAACAAAGAGGGAATGTCTTATGGTGGGTAGAATCCTACATTCCTTTCTGCCTCAGACCACTCCTTTTGTTCCTATGTTTGATCCCTCCCTTCATGCAGCCCCAACAAAAAAGGTGGGATGGTATTCAAGCCTAACCAATGTATATTCATTCTTTGCATAGCTTGTTTATAGAAGGGTTATATTTCCAATGCATTTATCATTCGGTTGGGAGAATGATATTTCCTCAACTATAGGCTAAGTGGCAAGGTGTGCAATATTATTTTGCATTCTTGCAAAATCTCTTCTCGTAGAAACCTTGATAGATCATCAAAGTTAGCAATGGCCTGACCTTGTGTCTCAATATATCTGGGCACTAGAAAATAATCATTTGAAATAATTGATGATTACTAATGATCCCCTTCGGCTTATTAGTTCTGATATGATCTATAGAGGTTATCTTTCTTCTCTTATCATGATTATTTTAGTATTTTTTTCTCTCTCTTATTCATGTGTTAGCCAGGATGTTAGATACATTAATTTCATATCCCCCAACCTATCCCAATTATTCATATCAGATAAAATGAGGTTGTGCATGTAGAATTATACCATCTTAGGCCTCTCCCCTATGCTAGATTTTGTGCCAAAATCAATGAACTATCTATAGATTTGAAAGGATAGGGAGCCATGTTGAGATAAGGTTTTGATTTGGAATGGTAGCCATTTCTCTTTTAGGCAGAATACATAGGATTCTTAAGGTTGTCTATACTGCATGGACTATTTGAAAAGGCTGGCCATGGTGGAAATTTCGCTATACTTTTCCTGTAGCTTCCCCTGCAGCCTCATGTTTTATTCTTGTGCTACTTTGATTTTCCCCTTCACCATAGCTTCTTTGAGCCTTGCATCAACCAAATATTTTATCATTTCCAGGCCCCTTTTTTCCATCAACCCCACATCAAAAAAATCCTTTGATTTGGCTATTTGCATCCACCTATGGGTGAAATATCTTTCTGTTTGCAGCTCATATAGGAGGGGGATTGTGAATTTCTATGGGAGCAACCTTCCTCCCTCAATGAACTTATAATTAGATCCAAAATTAGGCTATGGGGTGGGTTCCTGAAATACTGTGAATTGTTTTCCAACTATTTGTGAGGAGGCTACTATATTTTAGAGTTGGTGTTCAACGTGTATCCCCTCCTTCACCTTTTTTCCTTCCATTTGTACACTTTTCCCTTCAATATGTGCCCTCTACTCTTCCTGTTTCCCATCCTTCTCTTCATGTAGCATATTCTGAGGTTCCTCTGGAATGCTCTTTTTTTCTTCTAGCAGGCTCTGTTTTTCTTGTAGCATTCTCTTTCCTTCTTTTTGGATGTCAGTGGGTGCTTCTGGTTGCTTGAAGGGTGATGCCCTGGTGGTGTACCTCCTTACATAGGCTACAGGAGCCTTGGTTTTTGGCTTTGGAGAGGTGACCTCCTTAATCTTGTCCTCATATAGACCTACCTACTACTTTTTATTTGCGGACCCCTTAATGGTTATTGGAAATTTTACGGGAGTCCATGTTTTTCCCTCTGTTATTCAATTAGTGTTTCTTGTTTTAAAGTAGAGAGGGGTTTGTTTGGGATTTTTCTTCTTCGATTTCATAGGATTGCCCAATGTGGCTAAAGTGGAAGCCACCTCATCTTCAGTGTTCCCTGGTGACATAATAGTCTACTAGGGGGATAGCTCAATTTCCATTGGTACAATGGTATGTTTAGGACTTAGGCCTCCTGTTGGAACAGGGTCCTCCAAAGGCTGCGAATTGGGACAATTTTGAGTATTTTTGTATATTTTTGGCATATTTTAGTCTAGCGCAGGGGTTTTGGGGTGGGTCAAAGCCTCGAAAGCATTGTAATGGGTCAAAGGGTAGACCTAGAGTCCACAAACTACAGTTTTCGGACCATAGGAAAGATTAGGCTAGATCCTTATAAATAGAAGGACATTTTGAGTAGAATAAGATGTATTAAAATTGGTGTGAATTACGAATTAGTAGATCTGTTTTGGGTTATTGGGGGAAAGGACTCCCTCCTGGTTGTGTGCGTAGATATCCTCAGTCTCGCTATGTGCAGACCCCACTGCTATGTGCACAAGTTGGGTTTTGGGTATTGTAAAAGGATATAAAGGATTAATGAAAGCAGAAGGTTGTTGGAATATCTGAATTTGTTAAAGAAAATATATGATATCTGTTATGTTATGCATGGCTCTATGTTAGGCTCCGAAAGTAACTATGTTATTTTCTTATGTTGCGTTGGCATTTGATCTAAATCTATCTGTTATACTTTATGCAAGAATATATACGATAGTTGTGTTATTGTTCTATATCTGTTGCTTACTGTGATTATAATGGGTGTTGCGCACGTGGATGCGAAGGGATCGATAGATCTGGATTCTGTTATATACGATCTGGTAATTATGAAGTCAAATGCTGCTCTTCTTGACTTACCTACCCTCTCCTAGGGTGTGGAAACCTAGTTCCAACACCCTCCCTACTGCTTTGGGGGAGACTTTGGCCTGCACAAGCAGGTCACTGTCGAAAGGGCTAGTAGTATAGGGGTTTGTTGAAAAACTTAACCTTCGAACCTGGGTCAGGACCCCTCGAGCCAAAAAATGGTTCCGTTGCTGGGACCAAGAGAATTTTGAGAGAGGGATCAGGTAATGCCAAGACTGTATTGGAAACCTGAAAGAAAAGAAATTGATGAATGGTTTGAACAGCAGGTTCGGGAATTTGCAGTAAAAGAAAACCACAATAAGAGGTTGACCACTGAAGAGTGGAAGAATAAGTATATTTTCACAGAGAGCTACGAGATATTCTTTGTAACAATTGTGATCGAGCTCCATGAGTGGCTCGCAAGGTTGGTCTAATTTAAGAAGTATTGGAAGGATGAGTGGGTCACACAGTGGACCCTAGAATTAATCTAGCAGTTAGAAAAGACTGATAACACCATCACTCGTATGATGGACCACTGGTGGAAAATGTGCTAGGAGGTTTTGTGACAGAATTTTCCATCGACCAGCTCATCTCCTACTCTGAAGTAGAGTGAAGATTCTTCAAGGGATTCCAGGGTAAGTTTCTGAAGACCTTACCATTGCTGATTAAGATATTACTGTGCAAAAAGAGTATTCTGTGTAGCCACACTGAATGAATGACCTTAGATCTGGACGAGAGTATGACATGACGTGGAAAATACTATCGAACCAACCAAGAAGGAGATAGATCTTTCTATAGTCTGGTACGAGAAGCAATTGTGTAGAGTCCTCCAGCCACACCACTTTCAAACTAGCATAGGGGTAAGAATTCGCCTACACCTCCGCCACCACCAAAAGACGACATCGTTGTGCAGATGAATTTTCCTACCTTTAAAGGTGTGGGAGATGAAGACATGGATCAGTTCTAGTTTGTCGCAGAATCGGTATGGATTGCACAAAACGTAGCTAGTGATGCGGTGAAGAGGGCACAACTGTTTCTTGCCTTCAAAGGAAGGGCTTTGGACTGGTACATGGGATACATCGGCCAGCATACAAATAAAAACATTAAAGAAATTAAAAATGCCTTGAAGCAACAGTTCAATAAGCCTAAGTCCTACTCTCAAATAGTGGTTGATATAAAGGATTTCAAGCAAGGGCCTTCTAAGTCTGTGTGGGAGGCCGATCAACGATGGAAGAAGGTAATCAAAGAAGGAGGATTTTAGTATGATGACAGACAGCACACAGAATGGTCCATTGCTATGATGCTGCCTCACCTGCAAGTACCTATGGGTCACCAAAATTTTGAATCCCAAGAAAAGGCCCCAGAGATCACTATGAAGTTAGAGGTTGCGCCCAAAGATGATACCTAGTTGGGCGTCCAACAGATCCAAGGACAACTGGAGGCGATGCACATGGAGATCCAAAATTTGTGAAAGGAGAGAGGAGCAAAGGCTAGCTTTGAAAGATGGTGAATACAAGGTAGGATGAATGGTCACACCAAGGATAACTGCCTTTTGTTAGCAAACTACATTTAGGCTAGGGGACCTAGTCCGTTGCGCCCTAGGGAAGTTGTAGGATCAAGTGGGTCGGCACTGTGGTGCGAGGATTGTCGCATTGTAGGGATGCACGACACAAACCACTTTCCCCGCCTTGCTGTGTATGTCCCAAAAGTAAAGCAGAAATGGTGCAGGTTCTGTAGGTCGGTAGGACACGATGAGTAGAATTGCTGGATGTATGATTTGATGATCGATCAAGGGAACCTCTATAGGGTATAGTCAGATCCATCCTCACCAAGATCCCTCTCAAGCGTAGGTGGCTCCCCAGCCAGTGGCAGGGGAGGCAGAAGAGGTGGCAGCGCAGGTCGGGGACGAGGGAAACTAAATTGTTATAACTTTGGAGAAGTAGGAAACTTTGCCAAGGACTGTGCAAACCCTACAAGGTAGTCCTGCCGGTATTGCATACAGCTAGACCATGTGATAGAATATTGTCTAATATTGATAGAAAATATGCAGGAGAAGCAGTCAACAGCTACGCAGAATGTGCATAGGGTTAAGGCCGAACTACGTGACAAAGATCCAAGCGTAAATTTCATAACACGCAGCATGATGGCCATGAGGGGGCCTAAGGAGAATACTGTGACCGAAGCTCTGATCTGACTAGCAGTTATCAAGTAGGAAGGTTTGGATATAAAAAAAGAGAAAGAAACATTTGTCGCAGCTCGCAAAGACTTTGCTGAGGCAAAGGCATCTACTTTGTAGCTGCTGGGAGACCTCAAGGTAGATGAGGAGGTCAAACCCTTTTTATAGGCATGTATGAAGCTGTTGCGCAACCCAAAGGTTGTGAAAAATCTTTAGGCATTAATAGATAGCTATGTAGCATGACCTAGCCCCCCCCGGAAATCAAGGATGTACACAAGCTATATAGATATAAGAAACACATTCATAGGGAGATGTAGTTGACTGTGCAGATTGGTGATTATGAGATGGATCAGGTTATTTTAGACCTAGGGTCAGATGCAAATGTATTAGCTAAACAAACTTGGCAATGAATGGGAGAGCCTAAGTTGGAATGGTCCACTATCTAGCTGCATATGGCCAATCAGAAGAATATCATACCCTTGGGAAGACTATTGAAGATCATGGTGGATATCGCAGGGGTCGAGGTCTAGGCTAATTTTTAAGTAATTCAGATTGTAGAAGATGCGGACCCCTACCCTGTGCTCCTAGGCTTCGATTGGGCTACCGATATGGGATGCATCATTAACCTTAGAAGAGAAGCATGGTATTCGAAAATAACGGTACAAGGGTAATAGTACCATTAGATCCCGCAAAAGGTGAACGATACACAAAACCGTTGCGCAATGAAGAGGATGTGGATCACATCTATAAGTTGACTTTGCGGGATGAAGATTGGATCAACACCACGACAGATGGAGTAGTCTGCTAGGAAAAGGACAGTGAATTCTTCTTCGACTCCGATGGGGAGATAGAGAATTGGTAAAATTGGTTACATGATGTCTCTGCACTGCAATGTCTTCGGATCACAAAGAACTTTCGCTGCATTTCCTCAGAGGTAAGAGATCTACCTTAGTTTGGTGGTTCTGTTAATGTTAGGGAATTTTTTCAAGCATTTGAAGCTGAGGTTCCCAAAGAATGAAGGTTATGGGCCTGTAAGCTGGCCATGGGTGGAATACCTATGTGATGGTGGGATACGCATGAGGAGGCGTTCTAGGATTGGGAGGAGTGTCAGGATATGATGATCCTACGATTTGAAGCTCTAGTCGATTTATGAATCAAAACGTTCCTTGGACCAGAAGACCCACGCGAATATGTGTTTGCTTGGATAGAATAGTAGTGCGACAAGACAGCCCAAGAGTGGGTTCATCTGCTTATTCATGCCTTGGGACTACTTCCTACTGCGTGCTACTTAGATGCAGAGCTCCATCAGCACACCCGCCACTAGGAGACTTTAAAAGATAAATTTATGCGAACATTTTGGTTAGTAGGTGGGACAGAGGCGCTTGACGCACCTTTGCAGGACATTGACATTGTAGGACGGGGTGAATCGCACCAGTATGTCGCACTTGAAGTGCCCACTTGGGAACCGCGGGTACTAAGCA
Source organism: Pinus albicaulis (assembly GCA_034641835.2). Classification (NCBI taxonomy): domain Eukaryota; kingdom Viridiplantae; phylum Streptophyta; class Pinopsida; order Pinales; family Pinaceae; genus Pinus; species Pinus albicaulis. The sequence goes on from CM076581.1 coordinate 1,080,715,707, forward strand.
TGGTAAAATACTGCAACCTAGCCCCAAAAGAAGGTAAGGATGATCCACAAGCTGTTTTTGACTAAGAATTGGATGAGATGCACACAGTTACTAGACTGCTCAGGCTGCGGACGGGTAGCATTTGGACGCACGCCACGTTGGCTAAGATTGGGGGTGCGGATACATGAGGCAGAGTTATCATATATGTGGCAACTCATACAATAAGGGGGAAGCTACGTTCTCTTCTCGGCCACGCAGGTTGTTACAGAAAGTTCATTTGGAGGTATGCACTGATCACAACACCTCTAAAAGACTTTCTTATGAAGGAGGCCCAAGTATGTTGGGATGACATATGTCGGGCAAACATGTCTTTGGTTTTGAAGTACCTAGGGATCAAGCCTATGTTGGGGGAGGATGTGCACGAGGTGAAGGTGTTTAGCCTAAGCTTAGCAGGTATGCCAAGTGCACAGGAGGTGCGAAAACTAGCCGTTGGCACAATAACATCTGGTAAAAAGAAAAATTTACCGTTAAAAGGAGTGGGCCGTTGGCATTAATGGGGCGGATTTTGGGGATTTTTTACCATTTACCTGACGGTAAGTTCCAGGTCAGGTTTACCTTACCGTTGGACACTCGCAGGCACTATAAAAAGGGTAGGATAGCTCAGACAAGGGTTTCGCCTCACTTTCATAGCTTGTAATTATCATATTTATCTCAAAAGAACTTGAGCTATAAGATTTTTTGGGTCTACACTGTCCCTTTCATGTCTGATCAACCTCCCCCTTCTAACAATAGCCAGCCAGAGTCGAGATTCATTTTCCACACTAGGATGACAGCCACTAACCCTGCTGAGCCCTCGGCACCTACTGCCCCAGAAATTGAGGAAGTAATGGAGATTAGGTCTGAGGATGAAGAAGTGCTCTCAACACCGGTCAAAAGGAAGGGAAAATAGCAGGCGCAGGGCTCAGGGAAGCCTCCAAAAGCTGCGAAATTGGCTGCGGGGAAGCCTAGGACTTCCCCAAGGCATGCCAAGTCCCCACGAGCAATGCCTCAGACTCAGATCAAATGGTTACCTCCCTTCATTTGACCGCGCAAGCCCTCGACGTGCACACCAAAGATCCTCGGCGGCCTAATTACCTATCTGCAGACGCCACTAACCCTGGGAGAGGTCCCTGTCCTTAGTGACCCTTACAAAAAGCTCCATGAGGTCAAATTCTTTGATCACGACTTGGCGAATTATGAAACCTTCCCTGAGCTGGCCCCCGCGTTGTACTTCGACACAATTTATGTGAATGATGGGGTCATAGTCGTTCCTTAGTGACGGGTAAATGGATTGGCTAGATCCGGGCTCTTGAACCTATTGTGGATGCCCCACTTTGGCCACTACAAAATCACGGATCGGCTAGCCCGACAGTTGCTCGACTTAATTCAATATGGTTGCCTATGGATTCAGGACAGAGTCCCCACTGACGCTGTGTTGATTCACAAAATTACGGGCCTTCCCATGAATGGGCTACACCCTCTAGAGCGTGCGGGCAAGAAATATGAGGGGGAAAATACTGAATATGTGCGTCAGACCTATCATGTGGAATGGAACACGTGGGGCTTTGTCATCAAATCTATCAGCGACCTTGCTACGCAGATGGGTACCATATTATTAGCATGCAAACTAATGCGAAAGTGCTAAGTTGAAACCATCCCTGCTTATGTCATTCGGCTAGCAGGTCAGTGTGCGAAGGGGGTCTACCTCAATTGGGCCCAATACTTATGCGATGAGTTCTTGACCAATGTCCCTAAATCTCAGGAGTAGGGAAAATCCTTTTGCTAGTCCTGGCTATTGTTCCTTATAGCCCTAGTTGCCTGGGAGACCCCTGCAAAGTCGGTCCTCCTCGAGCTCACCCCAGATATGTGCAAAGGGTCTTGGTATGCCCATTTGTGGGATTCCAAGGTCGTGTAGCGCATAGAGGATAACCAAGTCTTATGGGCCCTCTTCCAGAGTAGCATGGCCGCAACCATCAATTCTCGACCTCGGATGTCCCCCATAGTATATGAAAAATATAAAAGTATTGCAACATTCGAGGTTACCACGCACATCATCCAGATCCACGGCCACAAGGATAAAACATGGAAGTCACTTCCTTATATGGTAGCAGATGAGGAAATTGACAATGTGATTGCACTATGGCCTCCTGCTTGGAAGATAGGCTTCAAATCCAGTGCAAGGGGCACTGCAAGTACTAGCATGATGCAAATATTCCCACCTGTTATCATCAAGGAGACCGGAGGCACTGGGAAAGACTCAGGTGCAGCCACCAAAAAGGACACAAAGCGAAACCAGACCACCATGAAAAACACCGAGGCTGAAACCCAGGTCAATTCGCAGCCAGATCTGGGCACAATGGAAGTAAACATCAGAGGTAAAAAGTGAAAAAGTGAGCCTATCAAGGGGCCCTGAAAGAAGTAGTGTGCCTAGCAGAAGGAACGAGATGAGACAGTTACGTTTACTGAAGGAGATCTTGAACAAATTGCAGATCTAGTCACACTAGCCATGGAATAAAAATGGGTAGCTTTAGATGACCAACAAAGGGCTACGATCAACGCCATCCATGCCAAGCTTCGCACCCTGCAGTTAAATACAAACACGCTACAGACCAACGTGGTCCAGGGACTTATTCTCTTGGCATCTAGCAGTTTAGCGCTAGCTATGGAAGAAGGTCATCTCTTCTCCTTACCTAGTGTCGCCATTGTGATTAGTTCACCAGACCAGGGAATACAACTCCAAGGAGGTGCAGGGGTGCAGTTGAATCTAGCCAAGCTACCCACAAAGCATTACAATGTCTCCACACTACTGCGTTTCAGGAGATTCAACATCGGGACCAACAAGTACACCAACAACTCAGTGTAGCCAAGTAGACCATCGCACAACAGAACGTGGAAGTGCTCCTCGTCATCGCACAGTAAGCAGAGCTCGAAATCTTGATCCATCAGCTCTTTACGGAGGTTATGGAAGAGATCTCGGTCACAACCACCCCCCGGGATAAGGTTGAGGGATTGGTCTTAGTGTTGAAGGCTTCTAGGACAGAAATGCAGGTCATTAAGATGCAGCTAGAGCAGCAAATCATTGATTTATAGGCCAGATTGCAGCCTAAAACACCCCCGGTGTTATGAGCCCAGCACGCTGCGCTGATGATCGCAGCTACAAACACCATTACAGGGAAGATTTTTCAGGTTTCCCAATTACTAGAGACAACCATGCATCTATGGACAAAGGTTGAGTGTAATCCGATCCTCCGGAAAATAAATCAGGACTTTTGGCAAAAGGAGGAAGCTTTCGAGTAGATCGAGGCTACATTAACCACCTTGGTTCCTGCACAGAGTTTGGCACGATTGAGGACCAAAAACACCCTCCAAGATGAGATCAAGGAGCTCCACCATAAGAAGCACGTGATCGGATAACATTTGAAGCCTTGGGCTACCGCAGCCCTCCAGCTCTCACAGGATGTGGATGTTACTGTTAAGCGACTAAACCAAACACTGGAGAGTGTCACTGCTGTGACAGAAGGACTGACATCATAGAAGCTTGTAGATATTATGCAGATCGCTGCTGTTCAGATTCAATAAGTGTTGCCTCCGCTGGTTGCATCTATCAATGCACTGCGCGCGCAGGTGGAGACCCCACCACCACAGTGACTCGGGACGAGTCACAAGATTGTGTTGGGGGACTATTGGAACAGGGTCCTCCAAAGGCTGTGAATTCGGACATTTTTGGGTATTTGTGTATATTTTTGGCATATTTTAGTCTATAGTAGGGGTTTTGGGGTGGGACAAAGCCTCAAAAGCATTGTAATGGGTCAAATGGTAGACCTAGAGTCCGCAAACCACGATTTGCGGACCACAGGAAAGATTAGGCTAGATTGTTATAAATAGAAGGACATTTTGAGTAGAATAGGATGTATTAATATTGGTGTGAATTATGAATTAGTAGATAATTTTTGGGTTATTGGGGAAAAGGACTCTTTTTGGATATGTGTGTGGAGATCCTCAGTCCTGTTGTATGCGGACCCTGCTGCTTTGTGCGCAGGTTGGATTTTGGGTATTGTAAAAGGATCTGAAGGATTAATGAAAGCGGAAGATTGTTGGAATATTGAATCTGTTAAAGCAAATCTATGATATCTGTTATGTTATGCATGGCTCTATGTTAAGCTCCGAAAGTAACTATGTTATTTTCTTATGCTGCATTAGCATCTGATCTAAATCTGTTTGTTATACTTTATGCAAGAATATATGTGATAGTTGCATTATTGTTATATACCTATTTTTTACTATGACTATAATGGGTATTGCACACGTGGATGCGAAGGGATCGATAGATATGGATTTTGTGCTATACGATCTGGTAGTTGTGAAGTCAAACACAACTCTACTTGACTTACCTACCCTCTCCCAAGGTGCAGAAACCTAGTTCCAGCACCCTCCCATACTGTTTGGAGTGATACTTTGGCCTACGCAAGCAGGTCACTGCCAAAAGGGTCAGTAGTATAGGGTTTTTTTGGCAAACCTTAACCTCCAAACCTGGTCAGGACCCCTCAGGCCAACACCTCCTCTCCTAACTTCTCTTCCTCTTCTCCCTTATCATATATTTCTGCTTTTGCTTCCATCTCTCCTTCTTTTTCTTCATGTGTTTCCATTTATTTTGTCCTCTAGTCCTCTTCTTCCTTTTGTTCATTTGTTTCCATTTCTATTGTCCTATCTTCCTCTTCTTCCTCCTCTAATATGGTGTCTCTTCTCCCAATTTTAGATACAATGGTTACCCAAAAAATAATGCTTTGAGATCCTATGAGTGCCGCCCTATACATATCTCTGAATTTGGACCATGGGACATAAATTATTAAGTGGTTTAGGGAATATTACACTATCATCTTAATAATTCCATGATGGGCTAAGTGTGGACGTTTCCCTTCTCTGACTTTTTGGCTCATGTATATTATGGAATGGAGGAGGAAGTAATGTACATTCAATCTCTGGTGAAGAGGAAAATTTTCATGGTATCTGAGCTCATGCAATAGCCTAAAATGATATCCATACACCACACTTAGTCTTCCTTCACAGGAGATGTATCTAAATATGTTAAAGGCTACCTCATCCATGGGTAAGGCAAACTTTGACTCCTAACCCCATTTTTATGTCTCTCCCTCGACCTAAAGAAATTATTTTTTGCAGTGGCACTAGTGAATCAGTCTTCCTTATCCCATTTGATGCTTAGTGGTAGTGTGGTTACTCTGTTAACCACTTCAGGACTGATGGTAATGGATAACCCTCTTATTACAGTTGTGGAATTGACATATGATTGGCAATTCAAAGCCATAACAAACTCAAAGGAAAATTCATCATAATATCCTTTTAATAATTCAAAGAAGCCTAACCATTGATGTCTCCTAAATATATCTTCTAGAGGATGATTCACATGAATCATTTTAGTGTTTGTAGGTTCTCTCTTATCGAACCCACCCATAATATTCTCTTGTTTCCTTTGACTAAGTGTAGGGAAGGTGGTTTTTTTTATGGCCTTAGTTTTTGAATTAAATTGTAGTAGAGGGCCACAAAAACTTCTTATCCCTCCGACTCTATATACTAATCCTATTTTTCCCTGACACATACCCTCCAATTTCTTAGTTTTATGACCACAGACTGCAAATGTTTAAGAGAAATTGTATGAAATTATGATGGATAGGTGAGGTAATGGAAAATTGTTTTTCAAACTAATGCTCTGAGATGAAGAATGGGAGTTTTCTGACATATACCTAACCTATCCTTCTATGGCACCCATCATCTCTTCCTACAGTAGTCATGACTTTCCTGTAGCAGTTACAAGACTTCTTGTAGTAGTTACATGACTTCGTGTAGCAGTTAGAGGATTTCTTGTAACACTCTTCTGTAGCAGCAGAGGGTTCATGGTTTGAAGCTCCTCGACAGCTTATAAGCTTTGTCCTCTATCAAATAGATCTTAGAAATGCAAAATGTGTGAGGGGAAGTGTGCTCAAGTAGATTTTATATTATTTCGAGTTGGCTTAGAGCATTGTTATGACTTTTCCCTTGCATAGGTTTTCTTCGTTTGGACCATTACTCTCATTGAAATATATGACTCTCTTCTCCTTTTTAATCAACATCCACTCCAACTGATCGTACTTCAGATAATTTTACATCTACACATCTCATGAGGACTCCACCATTCACATTTTTTTTAACTCATCAAGGATGGGCAAGTTAACTGCCCACCTTCAACTTATGAAAGTTTCCCCTCTTTGACATTCATTCATTTATTCACTTATGCATAAGGACGTGGTGAGAGAGTTCCATACTTGAGCCTTACCTTCGTGTCGAATTGTTGCAAGATTATGCATGTTAGAGCTAGAGTAGAGATGCATCACTTTATTTCTATTGTTTCTTGATTATTTTTTGCGCTTTCTTTCCTTTTGAGGTGTTTTACTTGATTTTTTTGTTGTCTGTGCAGGTACCTTGATGAGTCGTCAAGTGTGTTTTTTCTCGGGGAGGATCCTCCTTGTAGTGCCATTGTTGTCTTCAGAGTCATCTCACAGGTCTTATTGGTCTCCATGATTGGTCAAAACCATCTTCAGGTCTTTTATGAATTTTCTTTTTCTTGTAGTAGCATCTTTCTCTACTTGTTCTAGGCTTCTAGATATACATGAGTGATGAGGGAGAGTGTGAGGTGGTCTTAGGTTGATGGTAGGATGATTTTAGTTACTAAGGAAGGGGTGTGGCCTTGGAAAATGGAGTGAAGCAACCCTATGTATTTTAGAAATTTACAAAGGTGACAAAAGGTATGGTTTAAAAGAACAAATCATGTGCTTGAGATGGAGGAGTGATCAGAAGGTGGTAGGAAATGATGGGAAGAATATCCCCATTTTTTTTTTGATATCTCAAGTCCCTTGTCGGTTATTTTTTTTCCTCGGCCAACCTTCTTGTAGCTCACTATAACTTCTTGTAGTAGTTACAGGAATTCCTATACCAACACAGGAACTTCCTATAGCACCTTAGATAAGGGGGAAAATTTTGATTTCTGAGCTCAAGGATGGTGTGGATGGATGAAGAGGTGAGTCGTGGTGTTGAAGAGAGAGAGGATGGATGGAGGTGTTAATAGAAATGGGAGAATTACCTCGCTTGATGACCATGACATGCTACTTTTCATAACCCTGCAAGACAGAAAAAAAAAGGTCATCAGTCATTGTGTCATCCTTGTTCTTTTCCTTTATTTTATTTAATTTCTTCACTTTTGTTTTTATTTTTTATTATTTTTTTTTAATTTTTTGTTTTAATACTAATGGGCTTCCTCAGAGGAGGTTTTCAAATCACTAGCCTGCCCTAATGCCTCAAAGAGATTTTCCCTCAGGGCTCTTTTATTTTCATTTTCTCTCTTTTTTTCTCCAGGGCTGCCTTAGAGAGGTTTTCAATCCTGGAGTTGCCCTTGGATGCCTCATGGAGGTTTTCACCCAGAAAGTTTTCTTTCTTTCTTTTTTTTTTTTTTTTTCTATGAGGGTTGTGAACTGGAAGTTGTAAAGCTCCCAGTGACATTTACTTCCCTACTAATTATGATGATGAAATTTTCCTTGGATATGAGGTTTTTGTAGACCTTGAGCCTATAAAATTTGACAAGCAGAGGTATCCCATCCTCATCAATGGTTATGATATGTTAAAACCCATTGTGATGGAACTTTTATATTAGGTATGGCCTTAACCATCCTCTCATCATCTTCCATTTAAATTCCATAAACTTGGATTCATATAGAAAATCTCATTCTCCTTCCTGGAATACTTTCTACTTGATGTGCCTATCGTGCCAAACCTTCCTTTACAACTGCATGAATTCATTGTGGAGGAGGTTCTGAATTCTCAATTAATCTAAACCATTGAGTTGAAACAGTTTTCCTTCGGTGCCCCTGTGATATCTAAATCCAATTTAGCTTCCATTCTGAGTGTGTTATATTAAAATTCAATAGAGAGAAAATATTTCTTCCCATAAACCATATCATATGGAGTAAACCAATAGTTTTCTTCCAGATGGTGGTATAGGCCCAACTTTCCTCCACTAATATGTATACCCAATATTTCCTGTTGTTGCTCACTTCCTTGGTGAGGATACTTTCGAGTGCTCTATTGGTAACCTATACTTAGCCATTTCCTTTAGGGTGATAGGAAGCATATGTTCTATGCTGGATTTTATGTTGCCTTAGGAGGTTCTTAGTCAAGTTTTATGTGAACTGAGCTATTTGATAAGTGACTACCTCCCTTGGATACCCAAATTTGTAGAACACAATTTCTATTAATAATTCAACCACCTTTTCTTTTGTTTCTACCTTGACAGCCTTTGTCTCAGCCCACTTTGTGAAATAATCAGTGCATACTATGATTTATTTATTTTGCTCGGGTGGTGGATCAATTGGCACAATGAAGTCCATGCCCCACTTATCAAATGGATCTAAGGCCACCTCATGTTATAGATGAATTTCTTCCCTCGGTGTAGGTTTTCCCATCCTATGGAACTAGTCACATATGCTAGTATACCTTTTAGCATCCTAATGGAGAGTAGGCCAATAATATCCAGCTTGCAAGGCCTTGAAAGTTTTCGTCTTAGCTGCAAAATGACCACCAAAGGGACCATCATGACATGCTGAGAGGATTTCAAAGACTTCCTCCTACCTAACACATCTCCTTAGGATATAATCTGGTCCCAAATTGAAAAGATTACCAGCACTCCAAGTGAAAGGGACACTCTTTCTCAAAAAATTTCTCCTCTCCTTGGCTGAAAGATTTGGAGGAAATATCCCAGAAAGCAGGTAGTTGTCTATGTCGAAAAAATAGGGAGAGACTACCAAGATAGAAAATAAGTGCTCATATGGAAGCTGGTCATCAATCATCTCTTCATTATGTATAGGAAAATTGAGTCTAGACAAAAAATATGCAACCACATTTTCTTTCCCAGGCTTATCAATGGTAGTTAAGTAAAATTGTTGTAAAAATAATAACCACCTAATAATTCTGGCATTGACATTAGGTTTTTTCATCAATTATGCAAAAATGTTTGGTACCTAGTAATATAATGTTTTAATTTATTCAAGGAATAGATAATAGCTAAATATCTTTCTTAGTGACAGTGTAGCTTAATTCAACCTTAGACATATTTTTGTTGATGAAATAAGTGACATAGGGTAACTTATCATCAATTATTCCCAAATATACCCCCCATATATTTATCTTATTCATCAGTATGGATATGGAAGGGAACAACCCACATGGGACCTCGAATTATAGGGGCAGTGGTGAACTTTTACTTTATGATTTCAAAGGATACTTGAAAAAGACTTGACCAAAAGAATTCAGAGTCCTTGGATAGAAATCCAAAGAATGGTGAAGCCACCTTGCTGAAATCCTTGATGAATCTCCTATAGTAACCAACCAAGTCGAAGAAAATCCTAGCATCTCTTTGCTTATGAGGAATATGCACTATTTTTATGATGGCAATTTTGTTTAGGTCTACTTGTATCCGTGCCTAAGATATGGAGTGACCATGTACAATCCCTGCCTTCAATAATTCACCCTTCTTAGGACTCAAAGAGAGATGTGTTTCAATTCATCTTCTTAAGACTTTACATATATTAGAAAGGGCCTCTTGGAAATCATACCCATAGGGATGAAATCATCCATGTATATTTCCACAGAATCATGGACAAGCCCAACAAAAATGGTCAGGATTGCTCTCTGAAAAGTGGTAAGGGAATTTCATAGGCAAAATGGAAGAACTATATAGGAAAATGTGCCCCAAGGACATGTAAATGTAGTCTTGTCTTGGCCTTCAGGGCTTTTCTAGATTTGATTATATCCACTGAATCCATAGAGGAAGGAGAAGGACTTATTTCCTGCAAGACCATCCAATACATGGTCAATGAGATGCAAAGGGAAATGTTATTTATTTTTGGCTTTGTTCAAATCTCTATAATCAACACAGGTCCTCCACTTCTCATTCTTCTTTGGGACTAAGACTAGAGGAGACACCCATTCACTGTTTTAGATGGGGTATATGAACCCTACATTCAACAACTTTTGTAATTCATCCTTTACTATGTATTTCAAGGTTGGGTTCATTCTCCTATGGGGATGGAACACATTATTGCATCCATGTTTGATGTAAATATGGTGTATGCAAACATAGGGATGCACCCCTTTCATTTCTTTGTAATCCTAAGAAAAAACATCTAATTTCTCTCTCAGGAGTTGGAAAAATTGTTCTTCCTCTTTGGCCAAGAGAGGGGGATTGATATTTATAGTTATATATGGGCCAAATTATAAAATAATGGTAGGTTTAGGGAATGATTCAACTTAGCATAGCTTAGTCGACGGGTTTCTCTCAAATTATCTCACTATTTCATCACGTGGAATGGGAGTGGGAGGTTGGGTTTGAAGGATATGGTCAACGAGTTCATCTTCATAAGGTGTACCCCCTCTCATAAAAAAATATAAGGTACAAAAAAGGTATGGTGTTGCATGGTACACTTCATATTATTCTTCATATTCCAGCCACAAAGGTATATCATGTTCAACAGAAGGCTGGGTAGGAGGATATAATACCAGTTTTTTTGACAAGGGCCCATTCTTGATGGTCATGTTACCAGTCGTACAATTGATATAAGCATCAACAGTGGAGAAGTAAGGTCTTCCTAGGATAAGATTATAACCATTAAACTTTGTTTTAGGTTTAATTACCAATAATTCAATGGGATACTCCTATGACTCAATGGAGACCATAACGTCCTCGACAATTCCCTCAAGAGCTACTGTGGATCTATTTGCAAGTTGTAGAACTGTAGTGGTATGCCTCAAATCACCTTAGAGGTTTAGGTTCAACATGGTTGATTTGGTCATCAAATTTATGGAAGCCCCAATATAAGTCACTATATGAGGGACAATGATACCATCAATGTGCATATCCACCATTTTTTTTCTAGGGTCTAGGTACCTTAGGAAAATCACTCTCTCCAGCATCAAATCGGATAATTGACCTACAAAATTAATGGTGGGGGTGTCTCTCTTATTTATCCTAGGATTTTTGAAGCAGTCTTGTTTTATAAGCTTATTGTAGAAGGGAAAATCCTTAATAGCCTAGAGAAGGGGTACATTTACACACATATTCTTCAATTCTCCCAGAAGTTCAGTCTCTTGTGTTGGCTCAAATGGATCAATATCTCAAAAAGGAGGTGGATTTACTTGAGGGGCACTCTATTACTTTTCCTCTTAATTCTCTCCAGGTGGAGATGGATGATGGCTATCTGGGAGCACTCTCTGAGACCTAAGGTTAATCCCATGCATATCCACAACATAGGCAGGGTAAGATGTCTCTCCATTGTATACATGTTGTTCCTGTTTGGTATTTGAGTTCGGATTAGGTTGAGAAGGCATCTAAGGATGATTAGGTGGAGCAGGATGAGTGGAAGGTGGTTGCGATTGGGGTGGAGGTAGTAAAGAAGGAGTTTTTTTGAGTTGAGGCCTCCACCCTTTGGGTCTAGGTACTTAGGGAAAATCACTCTCCCCAGCATCAAGTCAGATAATTGACCTACACAATTAATGGTGGGGGTGTCTCTCTTATTTCTCCTAGGATTTTTGAAGCAGTTTTGTTTGCTAAGCTTATTATAGATGGGAAAATCCTTAATAGCCCAGATTAGTGGTATCTTTACACATAGATTCTTCAATTCTTCTAGAAGTTGAGTCTCTTCTGGGGTGTGTTGCCTCAAATAGATAAATATCTCAAGAAAACGAGGTGGATCTACTTGAGGGTTAACCTATTACTTTTCCTCTTCAATCTCTCCAGGTGGATATGGTGGATGGTTATCTTGGAGAACTCTCCCAGACCTAAGGTTAATCTCATGGATCTCCACAACATAGCCATGGTAAGATGTCTCTCCACTGTAGATCTATTGTGTCTGTTTTTTATTCAAGTTCAGATTAGGTTGAGAAGGCATCTGAGGATGATTAGGTGGAGTAGGATGAGTCATAGGTGGTTGAGGTTGGGGTGGAGGCAGTAAAGAAGGAGGTTGTTTGAGTTGAGGCCTCGACCCTTGTGATGGGTTTCTCCACTAAGGAGGCTGGAGACTATATAGCTGAAATGGTTGATTGATAAGTTAAGGATGATATGGAGGGGCATAAGGAGAAGAGGAAGGTGTGGGCCATGATGGATAAGTAGAATAATACCAAGGCTACATGGGTGGATTTTGGTTTGAATTTTAGTAAGGATAAGGCACACCTTGCATACCTTGTTGGTATGGTCGAGGTCCTTCAGGCCTCTTATGAATTATAAATAAAAATTTCTCTGGACCACCTACCACCACTTGGTATACAAATTTTATGCTGGGTAAGGAAGGGAATTTGTCTATTGCATTGTTTTCTTCACAGACTAAGAAAAATTTTATGACATTCATTGGGCATTCATTCCTATGGTGTCTTCTAGTGCATCTATGGAAAACGATTGTTAGGTCTCTCTTTGAATGCTCTTGTTTCCTTTTGATCTAAATTATATCCATTTTCAACGAAAAGGTATGCAAAATTTCACTCTTCAAATCCTCTAACATGTCCCCTCTCTCACTTTTGATGGATGAGGTGGAGGGAGAGGTACTAGCAAAGCCTTGATTACTTCTACACTTTTTTATGGCTACCCTGGAGTGGTTTCTAAACATAGTATTGATGTCATCATAAGCCAAATGAAATATATCTCCTCCATATAGAATTGTAAGGGTTTCCAAAAATTCCTCCCTGATCCCTCGAAGAATAAATAACTTGAGTGATCCAGGATCAAGGGGGGAATTGGCCCTATTGTAGTTCAGTTGAAACCTTTCCTCATAATCTTCTTAAGATTCATCAGGCCCTAGGGTCGTCCTAAATATTTATTCCTTCGTTTATTTGGACCCACAGTATTATTTGTACTTCTTGTTGAAAAAAACTTGCATTTCGGCCCTCGTAGTGATGTTGTTGCTAGCTAGACCCATGAACTTTTGCAAGGTTGCATCCTTGAGGGTAGAGGGGAATAATTTCAAATTTGTTTAATCTTAGGCATAGTCATAAGTCCTAATAACAAAAAAAAGCTGAAACATGAAAGTGTGAGGGTCCTCAGAAGTTAATACATGGAAGTGTGGAAGGGATAAAGGGCTGATGTGTTTCACCCTAGTCTCTCCATTGGTTTATCTAATGGGAAAGACTCTTTGGGTTATGTTTTAATCCATAGCTTGAATAGGTGAAGCCAGTTCCTCTTCTTATCCAATAGGTTTCTCAAAGTTTTCAGGTTGGTCACCTAGAGGGTATTCTAACTCATAATCATTGAAGAAGAGTGAATGTTGATTGTGTGGGGATGTGGGGGTCTTTGGTAAAAATTTCCCTTATTTTTCCCTACTCCTACGAGGCATTTAAGATTATTTTTTTGTTTCTTTTTCAAATTTTCAAACCGTATGTAGAAAAAATAAAAAACCAATGCTTAAGAAAAAAACAAGAATCTACTTAGACACCTCACCAAAAATGATGCTAAAAAGTGGTGAGTTGTGCTATTGCACCAAGAGTGATGCAAATTCTAAGGCATACTTAGCTTTACTTATCAACTCGGGGTTCGTACAAACTTCGAGGTGACAATGCTATATGAACAATCGACGAATTCGACTCATTCCACCCTCAACTAGGTCTTCTGGTGAGTATTACTTGTAGGCCATTCCTTCTACCAGAATAAAGTGTAGCTAGCTAATGTAATGTATAATTTATTCCAATCTAACATAAATATAATGTATATCAATATCCTACTAGAAATTGACAGTGAAAGAAAAGCATAAACAATTAATCTTGTTGCAGAAAATGAAACTATGTTATGGAAATCATTCATCTAGATATATACTTATTTGTAGTAAAGAAACGATTCCATCATCACACACTTCATGAAAGTATAAACTAAATCCTATCTATTGTTTCATTCAAATTGTACTTGCATGTGAAATTCCTTCTAATTCTAAAATGAGATAAAACCCTAATGCCTACTCTCTTTTTTAAACAAGGAAGGAAGGAACTTTAGAGTGGCCTAAGAGTATCTTCTAACCATGAATTTAGATATGGGGGTCAATTGCATGCTATTCTAGTCTAATAAGGAAAAAATGAGCTAAAATGGAGTGAATAGGTGACCTACATCACTACTACATCAAGTTGATATAAGATGTCCTAAAATGTTATAGGAAACTGATTGAGAGGGTTTTAAGGATGAATAAGGAACAAAGAAGTTATGGAAAGGTGAGAGAAGGTGGAATGAGGTGAGGGAGAGGTCGCCAACTCCTCCAAACAAACTTAGAAACCTTGGGAGGCTTGTTTTTCACTTGGAAGGCTACTCATGGTAGTGGTGAAGTTAGTTTCACCAAACAGGGTTTTAGTGGCAAATTTCAAGGTTGGAGATAAGCAAGATGGATGAGATGGAGAGGATATTTTCCCTGCAGTTGTAGTCAACCATGCAATCAATACACATATTCATGCATTTATTATTGAAAAAATAACTTGTTAACAAGTGGAAAGGATGAGTTGAATGGAAAAACCCTACTTAATATATGCTAAAATATGATCTAAAACAAATCTAGCTACTAACTTATAGTAAGCATATTATGAGCATGATAATCGCACTATCTACCTTTCCAAGAAATCATAAACAAATGAATTTTGATCTATCGTTGGAGATCCTTCTTCTAAAGCTCCCATGAGATAGATGAGGATGAGAGGCTACAAGCATAGTTTTGATGGATTTTTTATGTTGCTAGACTGTAAACAGACTAAACAAGATGAAGAAACATAAAGAGGGAATATGAATACATCATAGGTACTCATATAATGGATTGGTCCTTAACCCAAGAGCATCAACCCTATGATACTAAATTAGTGATGGAACAAACAAATTCTCATTATCATTGCATTAAAATGTCTAATACATCATATGACAGTAAAAAATAAAACTAAATCAGAGCTCAATAACTACCTAGCTGAATACAAAGTTTGAATCCTAATGAGCTCTTGAATATTACTATTTATACAAATGGGTAGCTACCAACACTTCCCTAAAAATTAGCAATAAGTCCTCCTTGATCTCGAGAAAAGTGGAGCTTGGCTCCTCATAACTGTAACTTTTATTGGTTGCCTTTTCATTCGAGCTATTGGGAGAGATATCGATGTGATATTAGTTGGTTAAGAGAGTTAAAGAGGTGGAAAATTCTGCAAGAATATCTCCTTATTGTCTACTCTGAGCCCTTAGGTGGAAAATATCTCAACAATAGCTTTATTTCCTACAATTAATTTAAATTAGGAAAAAAGACCTTACAAACATAATACACCCTTCTCATTAAGCATAATATGAAAAAATGTAAATAAATGTGAGAGAGAGGCAACTTAATAGTTTAATTATGGAATTTAACCGCTTAAAATATGCCTAATGATGGGCCTCATCATTATGTACAAGTTAATTTAACTTTTACAATTTCATGTTATAGGAAAAAGTCAAATCTTGTTGGTTATAGAGATCAACAAATTATAAGTGATTGTGAGTTCATTCAGGTTGAAAGTTGGACAAAATGTGATAGCTGTAAGCCTATGTTTTCAATCAAGTAGATGGAAAGAGTCATAGGAAAGTACTCGTTCATGATGTTGTTGTAAAAAAACTAACATATGAAGATAAAGAAGCAAAAGGAGGTATAGTCAACATATATAAAAAACCACAGTCTTTGATTAACTATCTTATATATTTATTTTCAAATGAAGGACATTGGGTTGATTTATTATCAGGCTCAGGTAAGTTTTATTATATAAAATTGAATTTCAATATTTTCTTTTTAATTTTTATGTGTTTATACTAATTTACTTAATTATTTCTTTTGTACTTGATGATTAGGTGCAAAACTAGCATTTTGCTTACAAAAAGGAATAAATTGCATTTCCATTGAGAGAGACCATGTACAATGCAAATTTATTTAATAAAGAATTAATGCTTTTCAATTTACTCCAGACGTCGTGCAAGAAATTGGTTTGAGGAAAGGGGATTTTAAGGAATCTCATTTGGAAAAAAAAAAGGAACCTCAACACCATTAGATCAAATGATTGGAAAGGCATACTTTGGGAGATTCGTAGACATTGGAGATCCATGAAAAGAGGAAAATGATGAAATTGAAGCAAAAAATATTGTGGAAAAGACAATAATGAAACTGTAGAAGATGAAGAGTATGGGTTACGTGATTTTATTGATTAATTTTCAGTTATTCTTGCAAATGAAGCTCATTCTTTTTAACTATCAATTATTTATACATGTAATGTTTTGACTTTGACATTTTATGAGAAGAATAAATATTTAGTTGTTGTTATTATATATTTAATATTTTTATTAAGTGATTTTCACTTAATTTTCTATGTGAATCATTTAATTTTTTAGAACAATTGTGATTATTATTGATTTTTAACAAAAACTAATAAAAATTGCTATTTTTTATACTCCTTTTGTTATTTTTTTCTTATAAAAATGGTTTCTTTGACATGTCACTTTTAGCAAAAAAATATCTCAAAATGTGTATTTTTATGTTAATTGTCAAAAAATATTGTTTTTTTAGTAACAATCATTTCATGTGCAATAAGATATTATCTAAGAATATATAACTATAGAGAATATCAAAACTTTAAAATTTTGACATTTTTTTTAAACAATGCAAAAAATCAAAGATCTCACTAGAAAAAAAAATGAAAAGAAAAACAAAAAACCACAAACCTGAAAAACACTAAAAATATATATATATATATCATGGAAGAAGAAAAAGACGTGTACTTAAAAATATGTTAAATTTATAAAATTATTATTATCATTTAATACATTAGAAAATTTGAAGTAAAAAATAAGTCTTCTTAAAAAAGGGGATGATGTCAGCATCAACACTTTTCAAAATTAGCATAAAAATCACTAAAATTTTAAAAATAATGTGTACACTTAGTACATAAGAATATTTAAAGTGTAAAAAATATGCTAAAAAAATTAAGAGTATTTTGAATCAACACTTTCCAAAATCAAATGATTTTTTCTACCTCAAAAAGGCAGGTACTCGTTTGTGTTCCCATTTCAAAGTTTACATTTTTCCAAGCATGATATTATAGTCAAGAAAGAAAATGGCTACTTCAACATCAACAATTATAGTTTTTTCCCCAAGCTCAAAGAAAAATCCTAGGACTCAGAACTCCCTTCAAATGGAAAGTATGGCCATCAAAGGTCTATAAAGTAGTGGATTACTGAATGATTGAAAAATATATATCCCACTAGAATGATGAGGCCATGATACATATGGAGGATCCCTCACCCACAAACGTTTGATGAATATCATTTCCAAGTGCATGGACGTGGATATGGAATTTTATGTAATGGGATAGCCGATGTTGAATTTCATCAAAGTAAAATATAATACGGTTGGAATTTGAACGATCAACTGATCTTAACATAGTCAATACGGTTTCATACAATATGGGGTAGCATTGCAAAACCTCTAGCGTAGATGTGGAAAATTTTTCCCAAGCGAAATTCTTGACAATTGTAGTTTTTGGTATCCCATGCACTGGATTGTGTATGTCGACCAATGGAGAACACACTTATATGGGCATATCACAACCTCTAAAGGATTATCTATCAAGAGAGGTCTGTTAGAGGGAGTGGGGATAATCTTGTCCTTAGAAGAATAATGATATTTGTGAGTCTCCTAGTTTTTCAATTTCATATTAAAAACCATTTTTCTTATTACACATAACAACATGTGATGGTATTCCTTGTTGATTTTTCCCTTTCATGCCCCTAGGTGGAGAAGTAGAGTAATTTGCAACCATTTGTTATTGTTTTCAGGTATTGAGTTGATTTTCCAATACAATAACATTTTGACAAGGTGGATATTATGCAGAAAAATGATGAATCACATCCATACTTGCGCACTCATGGGTGAGAATTTCTCCTTGATAGATATTGTATGGAAACTTGACCTTTAATTAATTCTTAGTCATGATCCCACCTATTATGGTTTTAGGTTGTGCAATCCATTATTATAAGCATTCATTTGATTATTTTTCTTATTTTTTCCTCTATGTTATTGAAGATTCTTTAGTTCTATACACTACAATAAATTCACCTTAGTAGTATGCTCAAGAGCTTAAATGTATTAATATATAGGCATAATAGCTAGAGATTGTGATAAAACAATAATTTTGACTAATTGAATATCTAACTAGTTTTTGGAATACATGGATATGGAACTAACCATGCCCTCAACATGTGGTCCTAATTTAGGATAAGGTGAATCAATTTATGGAAGAGGAGCATTGGAAATAATATTTAACAGTGTGATTGAATATGAATAGATCAAGTCGAGATGCTAAGCATGCAGAATTTCTTTCTCCTTATAAGAAGCCTCGACAATCACATCATTCTTGGAAATTTGGGATAGCAACGATCATGTGAATTAATAGTTTAGAAGTTTATTATTAATATTGGTCCTATTTAACCACTTAAATTTCTTCCACTCATGAATATGACCAGAAATGTGGGTGGAAGTGCCTTGTATAAAAGTAAGTATGAGATCATTTCAAATCTATTTCCTCGAATGTAACTAATAATGACACAAAAAAACTCTTGAAAATATAGAATAATCATGATAGCTTTCCCATTGAAGCTCAATATAATGTTTTTTTTCATATTTGGTCAAGGTACTTTGGAAGATATGAAAACAGATATGGATTCCCCCTCGAGATTTTGATGAACACCATAGGTGGTAAGCTATAATATGACATGTCAAGTCTTCCCTTAGCTTTCCATTGAACATCAAAATTTCTGAAGGAAAATTAATTGGCATATGTGGCCACCATGAGTCATTGTATATGGGATCCTTCATAAGTTTTTCCAAGTCTATAATTTCATGGGACACAATAAATAGAATTTGGTTCTAATAAAATGGATCTTAAGTGTTGAGTCATGCAAATTTCCATCTTTTCACATCATTTTTACGATGTTTTTATTACCTTCCCCTTGACTTATATCCTTCTCTTCTTTTCCATAACCTTGGTTTAATTCATTTTTATACTCACATATAGTGTTAGGCTCAATAATTTTTAATCCATTTATTTTAGTTTATTAATTATTTTATCAATGAATATTATTAAAATGAGACGTTTTTACTTACTTTTTAAATTTGGGTGGCTTTGTTGATGGTTACAAGTATATTTGGAGATTCCAACAATGAAAATTTTAAAGACTAAGGTCCAAATTAGATTTTAGTCTTCCAATATTGCAAGATTGATGAGGATTTGGGAGGATAACTCAAGTATATTTTATAGAAAATAATCATGGAAATTTTGTTATGAAATATTTAAGACAGTGGGAAGCTTTTTAGAGATATTACTTGGTAATTATTAGCAAATAGTTGTAGCAACATGAGAGATATGTCGATATGGATTTATTATTATTTTTAATTTTTTTCTTATAAATAACAGTTCCAAATCCATTTCAAAGGTAGGACTCTTGGATCACATACCCAATGTTGTTATTTGTGTCTGTCAACTTTAATTAAAAAAGAAATAAAATGCATGAAAAATAGGAAATTGAACTTACAATACAAACACGTGATTTACATGGTAATATTGTGGCTATGTGTGAAGGAAACCTCCAAGGTGAAATGGATTGTAATTATTTTTTATTCAAGTTCAAAAAAAAATCTCCAAAAATACATTAAGACTCTGTGGGGAAATTAATTTAACAGAAAGGAACCATTACTAAAGAATTCCTATCATTACCAAATTGAATAAACGATAAAAAAAGGCTTACTTAGGTAAATTACATTTACAATTTTTTTTTTCATTAATAAGAATCTTCACCTTGATAAAAAAGTTTACTAATCCCTTGCCCACACCCATTTATCATTTTTTTTGCAAGCTAAGAGAAGCCAAACACCATTGCAACTTCTCTACCAATACAGGTTTTGTGAACATGTCTACACAAGTCTCTTGTGTGTGGAATTTTTTTAGAGATACTTCACTTCCACAAACTACATGCCTTACAAAATGCTATTTTAAATCATTGTTGTGATAATATATATTATTAGCGAAATGAATAACACTTTTACTGTCAGATAATACATTCACTTTCTCCTGCATTCTTCCAAGCTCACCCAGTACA
This sequence comes from Pinus albicaulis, assembly GCA_034641835.2. Lineage (NCBI taxonomy): Eukaryota > Viridiplantae > Streptophyta > Pinopsida > Pinales > Pinaceae > Pinus > Pinus albicaulis. The sequence continues at coordinate 1,080,735,940 of CM076581.1, forward strand.
CCCTTAAACCATATTTTCTCTCTTAAAAGCATGTGAAGAATTTATATATTATACCCCAGTAGTAGAGAAATAAATTGTTTCCCAAATATTTGACATCCAAATAATCACTACACCTACAAGAGTAAAAGCATATCCCGCAGTAGATATCCTCTTGCCAAATTCAACAACATAATCTGAATTGACATATCTATTGAATGAATCACCACAACCATTAAAATGATAAATTGGTATCTTATACATCTCAAATACTGAAGAAACCATTTCACTACTCTCCAATTTTATTTTCCTAGATTTTCCATGAACCCACTAAAAACTCCAACTGCATCTGTAATGTCAAGTCTTGTAGACACCATCGCATACATTAAATTTCCTACTGCATTTTCAGAAGTTACATGATACATATAGTCATTTTCTTCATGATTTACAAGACTTAAACACGAAGAGAGCTTAACGTGGGAAGTTAACATAACATTAACAAGTTTCAAATTATTCATTCTGAACTTTACAAATATTTTCTCCGCATACTTTTGTTTTGATAATGAAAGCTTTCCATTTTTCCTATCTTTATGTATCTCCATGCCCAATATTTCTTTTGTGGCTCCAATATCTTTCATATAAAACATCCTAGCAATTTGATCGTTTAACCTATTGATCTATTACATGCTATGCTTGCAATAAGGATATCATCAACATACAAAACTAAGATAGTGAATATACCATTGAAAATTTTAAAATACACACAATTATCATATATATTTCTAGTAAATTTCAAGCTCACCATGAAGGAATAAAAATTATTTTACCATTGTCTGGGTGACTATCTCAGGTCATACAATGATTTCCTGAGCTTGCAAACTAATCTCTTGTTGTAACCTTGTAAAAAATATCCTCCTTGTTCCCTGTAAACCTCCTCATCTAAATATCCATGAAGAAAAAATATTTTAAAATATAGCTATTCTAACTTAAGGTTAAGTAATGTGGTTAGTGATAACACTGTACAAATAGAACCATGTTTTATAATTGGAAAAAAAAAACTCATGAAATTCAATACCTTCTATGTGAGAGTATCCTTAAGCTACTAACCTGACTTTATATCTTTCAATATTTCAATCAACATTTCTCTTCAATTTGAAGAATTATTTAAATCCAACAAAACTTATCCCTTTGGTAAGTTCTACAAGATCCCATTTTTTTCTCTTTTCTTAGGAATCCATTTCCTCATCCATAGTCTTCTTCCAATTTTCACTATCCACATCATTCATTGCTTCCCAATAACAATCATATTCCCTATCCTTAGTAATCAAAATAATGAATGAAGTAGAGTTTCCATACCTCTTGGGTGCTCTTATTTCCCTTTTATACCTCCTAAGAGTGACAAATTATTGAAATTCTACACTTTCCTTCATATATTCTTAACATTTTTCCTAAAAATATTCTTATTTCTTCCAAATTTCCGAAAATGGTTGAGTCTCCAACCAAAATTGTTGATTCAGTGGTACCTGCTCCTATTCAAAATTTTCAACATCTTCTTTCATAAGAGAATATTCATCAAAAGTTATGTCTCTACTTATGATGATCTTATGTGTGTAAGGATTCCTCAACATGTATCCTTTCATAGCATCGAAATAAGCAACAAAAAAATAACTTTTTTCTTTTTAGTCTAAATTAAAATGTTGATTCTTTGGAATAAGAGCATAGCCATTAGAACCAAAAATTCTTAAGTAGAATAATCACAAGAACCTAATAAAAATTCTTCAGGATCTATTTACCAAATCACAAGAAGTTTAGTCATTTCTCTCTCATTTGAATTGATCATCTTGGAAACCCAATTTATAGAAGGTTGACCCTTCATCACTCCTTACACACTGCATTGTTTTAATTCATCACTAGTATGCCTACGGAACTATAAAATATGGCATAGGTAGTTGATAATGCAATGTGAAGTGAAGGGAAAGGCATATTCCTATATGCAAAGATAAATAAAATTTCACCTAATATCTAGTATATGTCACTTTTAAACCAAAGTTTATGTCAATTACTCTTGTTTGAAAAATAAATCAGGCTCAAACTATGGAATGTCCTAAACAATAGTGAATTAAACTTTAAAATATTGATAAAATTTAGAATACAAATGTGACCTTAGGATAAATAAAATAATATACTCCTTTATCCATGGTAAAAATAGTTTGTTTAAACAAAAATGGATTTAAAAAGTTTATGTTAGATTAGAAATTCATTATAAAAAGTCTAATGAACTCTTAGATCTTAAAGAGGCAGGTTATAAATTTAAATCTTGTAGGATCACTATCCATTTTGATTATTCCCCCCAATGATATTCTAAATAAGGATTTGTTGCATGGGGTTGGAATCTTGAATGAATAATGTCTTTCACAAGAGTTTCTAATGTTTCAAATATTGGATAGCATAGATACTTTACAAGGCCAAATTTTCAACAAGAGATTACTAAATTTTAGCCACCATAAGCTATTTCTAAATTAATAAATTATGTTCTCTCTGTGCACCTGATACTCTTGGAAGAGAGGCATTCCAATGATTGATACATAGGCTATGAAGTCGAATTGAAATTCCCAAGTATAATCACAAGGGATTAGTAGTGGGATATATGTAAAGTGTTTCTTCCAAACATCAATATATCTATATTATTGCTCATAACACACAAAATGTACACCCTTTTCCTATATTTGCATGAATCCTTTCATTATCTTGACACAATTAGAAACAAATTTACATTCAAAATTTTCCTTCCCTAGAAATCATTGATATTGGTTAAGGGTAGGAGGAGAATGAAAATTCACGACTCCTTCAACCTTTAAGATATCAAACACGATCCCAAACATAAATATGATGAAAGAAACCTCTCGGATAGCCTGTATAAGACACACTTGTCCAGGCTCAACGAAATCTTATAGAAGCGAAATAGAGGAAATATCACCAATGGATGGGAATGATGACCCTCACGTCATTCGTAATGAGCAAAAAGGTCATCCATATATGCCTCCATTATGTGTTTTATTGCATGAATATTGTACAACATGGACCACATGAATGTAGCCCTAGAATATTTAAGACCACATGGAAACATGTTATAAGTGAATCTTCCCATGGGATAGATGGAATGTAATTGATGTTAATATTTTTATTTATTTATATCCAGATAAACCATCCATAGATGTGAAATTTTCACTATTAGCACATTCATGAATTATCTAATCTATGTATCAAGTTGGATAAATATCCTTAGAAAACACCATGTTTAAATCCCTACAGCCATAACGTACACGAATTATACCTTGTTTCTTTTTTACTGGAATGATTTTAGATACCCATTTCATTAAGGGCACTAAGTAGATAAACCCAACCTTCAAAATTATTTTTAACTTTTCTTTATTTGTATTTTCCTTATGGGGGTTCACAAGCCTAAGGATATACCTAATTCGTTTGGCTCTTTTATATGTCTATATTTCATGTTGAAAAATACATGGGTTGATTCTTGGAATTTATTCCTAAGACCAAGTGAACACATTATGGAATTATTTGAATATGTTGGTGTATATTTTAATTTCTAAGGGGTTACAATATGCACCTATCAAAAGTATTCCATGATACCATGTTTCATAGAAATTTTTCTGGGTACAGGATTTGAAACATTTTCCAAATTCACCTAAAATAAGACATCATGTAACATGATGGTGGATTTATACCACTCAATAAAGCTAAAATATGTCAATATTATTCTTTTTATCATACAACTGTTCCACAAAGGGAAAAAATTATAAATGATGATGAAGTTCCTCACAAGGATAATCATGGATCAACATGACTTCCATAATAACTTCGTAATTTGAAATTTTAAGATTAAGGAAGTGATGGGAATGTAGAGAATCAAGAACCCATATTAGAATATGATATTCATTTATTTCTCCATCCTACGAGAAACTCAAAACTTTGTTACAATAATTCTAGTAGATTTACTAGTAGGAAATAGCTACTAGAGTAAGTGGATTTTTTCACATACGAGTCTACATTTGAAGAAGAAGGCACTACCCAAGGGTAAATGGACTGACATGATCCACTAGCAATGGAATATCTCATATATGTAGAAGAAACATAAGTATAAATATGTTCCATTCGGATGATTTTGATGAGTGATTTTGTTACAATAATTCTAGTATATTTACTAGTAGGAAATATCTACTAGAGTAAGTGGATGTTTTCACATACGAGTCTACATTGGAAGAAGAAGGCACTACCCAAGGGTAAATGGGCTGACATGATCCACTAGCGATGGAATATCTCATATATGTAGAAGAAACATAAGTATAAATATGTTCCATTGGGGTTATTTTGATGAGTGATTAGTTTTTGAAAAGCCCCCACTAACAATCAATGGGTAAGAGGGAGTATTAAATAAAATGGAATATAAATTATAACAATAATTTTCTTAGTCATTGTATAGAAAAGAAATACGATAAATCATAATGATCTTATCTTAATGGTAAAAGAAAAAAAATATTCCAAACAAATGAAAACCATTATGGAATAAATCAATTTCATCCAAGCATAAAATTATAGTCAAGAAAGACAATCACTACTTCAACATCAACAATGACATTTTTGTCCCCAAGCTCGAAGAAAAATCCTAGGAGAACTCCCGTCAAATGGAAAGTATGGCCATCAAATTCCGATAAATTAATGGTTTACGAAATGATTGATAAATATATATCCCATTAAAATGATGTGGCCATGACACATATCGAGGATTCCTCACCCACAAATATGTGGTGAATATCATTTCCAAGTATATGGACTTCGACATGGAATTTTATGTAATGGGATAGTTGATGTTGAATTGCATCAATGTGAAATGCAATAAGGTTGAAATTTTAATGATCAACTGATTTGAACATAGTCTATAAGGTTTCACACTATATGGAGTAGCATTGCAAAATCTCTAGCGTAGATGTGGCACAATTTTCTAAAGCTAAATCCTTGACAATTGTAGTTTTTGGTTGCCCATGCATTATATTTTCTATGTCAAGCACTGGAGAACACAATTATATAGCCATGTCATAACCTAAAAAGGATCATCTATCAAGAGAGGTCCATTAGTGGGAGTGGGGATCATCCTGTCCTTACAATAATAATGATATTCACAAGTCTCCTAGTTTTTCACATTCATAGAAAAAACCATTTCCTTATTACACATAAGCAGATGCGATGTGCCTCCCTATTGATTTTTCCCGGTCATGCCCCTAGGTGGAGAAGCAGGGTAGTTTGCACCATTTTTTATTGTTGTTAGGTAGGGAATTTATTTTTCAATACAATAATATTTTGACCAGTTGGATGTTATACAAAAAAATGATAAATCACATCCATAGTTGCACACTCATGGGTGATAAGGTCTCCTTGATATATATTGTAGGGGAAAATTACCTTTAATTAATTCTTAGTCATGATACCACCTATTATGGTTTGAGGTTGTGAAACCCATTATTAGAAGTGTTCATTTTCTTATTTTTCTTCTTATTTTTCTTCTTTCTTCCTCTATGTTGTTGAGGATTCTTTATTTTGTATGAACTACACCAAATGCCCATTAGTAGTATGATTAGGATATTAAGTTTATTAATATATAGGCATAGTAGATATAGATTGAGATAAAAAAATAATTTGAAATAATTCAATATATAACTAGTTTAGGGAACACATGCATATGGAACTAACCATGCCACCAATATGTGGTCCTAATCTAGGATGACTTGGATCAATTTATGGAAGAGGATCATTGGAAATAATATTTTAAAGTTTTCCTAAATATGAATAGATCAAGTCAAGATGTTAAGCATGTATAATTTATTTTTCCTTATAAGAAGCCTCGACAACCACACCATTCTTGGAAATTTGGGATAGCAAGGATCATGTGAACCAATATTTTAGAATTTTATTATTAATATTGGTCCTAGTTGACCATTTAGATTGCTTCCACTCATGAATATCATCATAAATGTGGGTGGAGGCACCTTGTATAAAAGTAAATAATAGATCATTTCTAATCTATTGACTTGAATGTAACTAATAATGACACAAAAAAACTCTTGAAAACACAGAATAATCCTGATATGATTCCCATTCAACCTCAATCTATTATTTTTTGGAATATCTGGTCAAGGTATTTTGGTATAAAACCTTGAGTTTGATTAAAACCATAGATGGTAAGATGTAGTGTGACTTGTCAATTCTTCCCTTAACTTTCCATTGAACATCAAATTTTTTGAAGGAAACATAAATAGCATACGTGGCCACCAGTCGTGATATATGGGATCATTCATAAGTTTTTCCAAGTATAGAAATTAATGTGACACTATAAATATAAGCTGGTTCTAATCAAATGGATCTTAAGTGTTGATTCATGAAAGTTTCCATATTTTCACATTCTTTTTTACCATATTTTTATAACCTTCCCTTTGAATTTTACCCTTCTCAACTTTTCCATAACCTTGGTTTACTTAACTTTTATACTCACATATGGTGCTAGGATCAATAATTTATAATGCATTTATTTTATTTTATTAAGTGAGTTTATGAATGAATATTATGAAAATGATATTTTTTTACTTACTTTTGAAAGTTGGGTGAGTTTGTTGATGGTTACAAGTATATTTGGAGATTCCAACAATGCAAACTTTAAAGACTAAGTTCCAAATTAGATTTTACTCTTCAATTCTTCCATGATTGATGAGGACATTGGAGGATCCCTCGAGTATCTTGGATGGAAAATAATCATGCAAATTTTGTTATCGAATATTTAAGAGAGTGATAATATTTTGAGAGATATTACTTGGTAATCATTAGCAAATAGTTGGAACAACGTGAGAGATATGTGGATCTAAATTTATTATTATTTTTCTTTTTTTTCTTATAAATAATAGTTCTCACTCCATTTCAAAGGTAGGACTATTTTAGCACATAACTAATATTGTTATTTGAGTTTTTCAACATTAATTAAACAAGAAATAAAATGCATGAAAAATAGGAAATTCAACTTCCAAGACAAACACATGATTTACATGGTAAAAATGTGAATATGTGTCAAGGAAACCTCCACGGTGCAAGGGATTGGAATGATTTATTATTCAAGGTAAAAAATGGCTCTCCAAAAATATGATAATACTCTCGGAGAACATCATTTTAATAGAAAGGCACCATTAGAAAAGACTTCCTATCATCACCCAACTTCCTGAACGATAAAAAAAGATTGCTTAGGTAAATTACATTTAAAAATTGTTTTAATTGTCTTCATTAGTAAGAATATTCACCTTGATAAAAAAATTTCCTAATCCCTTGCAAGCACTCATTTATCATATTTTCTTCCAACCAAGAGAATCCAAACACCACTACACTTTCTCTACAAATACTCTTTTCGTGAACATGTCTACACAATTCTCTTGTATGTGGACCATTTTGAGAGTTACTTCACTACCATCAATTGCATTAGAAAATGGTATTTGACATAAATATGTTTAGCCTTGTTGTGATAATATATATTATTACCCAAATGAATAAAAGCTTTATTATCACATAATACATTCCTTTTTTTGTGCATCCTTTTAAGCTCCCCTAATACACCCTTAAAAAATATTTTCTCTTTACAAGAATGTGAAGCAGTTATATATTATACCTCAGTAGTGGAAAAAAAAATTGTTTCCCAAAGCTTTGAAATCCAGCTAATCGTTTCACCTACAAGAGTAAAATCGTATCTTGTAGTAGATATCCTCTTGTCGAAATCAACAACATAATATGAATTGACATATACATTGACTGAATAACCACTACCATTAAAGATGATATAATGGTATATTGTGTGTCTCAAATACCGAAGCACCCATTTCACTGCTCTCCAATGTTATTTTATTGGTTTTTCCATGAACCTACTGACAACTCCAACTGCATTTGAAATGTCAAGTCTTGTAGACAACACCACATACATTAAATTTCATACTGCATTTGAATAAGGTACATGAGACATATACTCATTTCATTCTTCAATTATAGGACTTAAACCCAAAGATAGCTTAACATCGGGAGTTAAAGGAACATTCACAGGTTTCACATTCTTCATACTGAACATTACAAATATTTCTCCACGTAATTTTTTGTGATAACTAGAGATTTCAATTTTTCCTATCTCTGTGTATATCCATGCCCAAGATATGTTTTGCAGCTCCAATATCCTTAATATGAAGCATCCTCGAAAGTTGAGTCTTTAACCTGTTTATCTATTCCATGTTTTTTCTTGAAATAAGCATATCGTCAACATACAAAACTAGGATAATGAATATACAATTGAAAATTTTAAAAATACACACATTGATCATATTCATTTCTAGTAACCGTCTGCCTCACCATGAATAAATTAAACATATTGTACCATTATTTGGGTGAATATCTCAGACCATACAATGATTTCCTGAGCTTGAAAACTAATATATTGTTTCTACCTTGTAAAAAAACTCATGGTTGTTCCATATAGACATCCTCATCTAAATACCCATGAAGAAAAAATATTTTAAAACATAATTGTTCTAACTTAAGGTCAAGTAATGTAGATAGTGATAACACCATAAAAATAGAATCATGTTTTACAACTATCGAAAAAATCATGAAATTCAATACCTTCTATGTGAGAGTACCCTTTAGCTACTAGCCTCAATTTATATCTTTCAATATTTCCATCAAAATTTCTCTTTAATTTGAAGAACCATTTACATCCAACAACACTTGTAACTTTTGTAAGTTCTACAATATCCCAAGTTTTTCTCCTTTCCAAGGAATCCATTTCCTCGCCCATAACCTTCTTCTATTTTACTAACAACAATATTCATTGCTTCCTGATAACAAGCAAGTTCCCTATCCTCAGTAATAAAACCAACGAATGAAGAATAATTTCCATACCTCTTGGGGTATGTTCTTTCACTTGTAGGCCTCCTAAGAGTGGCTGATTATTCAAAATTCCACATATTTCTTTATATCTTCTTCGCCTTTTTCCTCAAAATATTCTTCATGCTTCCAACTTTTCGAAACGAGTTGAGTCTCCAACTAAGTTTATTGATTCTATAGTACCTGTTTCTATTCAAAATTTTCCAGATCTGATTTTAGAAGAGAATATTCATAAAAAATTACATCTCTAGTGATGGTGATCTTATGTGTAGAAGGGTACCTCAACCTGTAGCCTTTCATAGCAACGAAATACCCAACAAGGACATAACTTTTTTGTTTCCGGTCTAACTTAGAACATTTATCATCTATAATAAGAGCATATGTATTACAAACACAAATTACTAACTATGAATAATCGCAAGAACCTGACCAAACTTCTTCAGGAATTTTATAATTAATATCCACTAAAGGTGATCTATCTACCAAATCACAAGCAATGGATACTAATTTTTCCCATATTCCTTTCTATAGATTAGTATTTTTTATCATGATTATATCTCATTCAATAAGATTCATGATCACACATTCAACAACACCATTTCTCTAAGGATTATAGATAATGGTATTTTGTCTAACAATCCATTTATCCTTGCAATATTGTTGAAATTCTAACAAAGTAAACTCACCACCGTTGTCATCTCTTAATTATTTAATTTTTTTGCATGTTTTAATTTACACCATAACTTTAATCTATTTAAATGTATTAAGTACATCAATCTTTATTTTTAACCTATAAACCCTAATTTTTATGTAGTCATCAATAAATGTTAAAAAATAGGATGCACATCCATAAGACATTATAGGATATAGTCCCTACATATCATAATGAATATAATCTAAAATTATTTTTCTACTATGACTTCTAGCTTTAAATGTTTGTCTACATTGTTTGCCATATAAAAAATGTTTGCAAAAATCCAAACCCAACGATTTTAAATTAGGAATTAGTGTGTGATTCATTAGTTCCTGAAAGCCATTCTCACTCATGTTACCCAACCACTGATTCCATAGGTGAGTAACTTCTCATGCCTCCTCAGATATTGTTGTTGCCTCATTAACATGAGTGCATACCTTAAGTTTGTAAAGGTTTATGTTCTTCTTTGTATTCATAACAACTATAGAACCCTATGAAATTCTTAGCACTCGACCTTGACCTATGGATGTGTAACCATATAAATCCAATACTCCCAAAGAAATCTATATATTTTTCAACTCAAGTACATTTAAAAAATTATTCAATGTTCTAATCATACCATCATACATTTTTATTCTAACATTTTCCACCGCAATAGTTTGACAATATACATTATTACCCATATCCATAAAACTACCATTAATAGCTTGATATGAAGTGTACATGTTTTTGTGTGGAATCATGTGATGAGAAGCACCAAAATTTAACAACCAATATTCAAAATGCTAAGAAACATTGCTATTATAAAATATTTCAACTATCGTACTATTTATGTGGAAATTGTATACCTAATCCAACAAGGGAGGAATAGCCCAGACTGAGGCTTTTAATAGCCCAATTTGTTTTATATGGCTACCCTCGAAAATTTTATTGTAACAACCCTGGTCAAAAATTCATGTAAAAAGAATATAAGACAAAAGTCATGGGACACATATTCCAAGTTGAATGGTGGGAAAAAACATCCTACTGGGTGTTCATTTAGGCTTATTATGGCTAAGGAAATTGGAAAAGGTAATAGCAAAGGCTTTGGGAAAGGAAAATGTAATTATCAGCATCTTATTTATGAAAAGAATGGAAAATACGAGACAAGGAAGGTTAAAGGTCACAAGTTGCATGTGAGGAGGAAATTTAAGTAAAATAATGGAAAATTAAATAAAATAGAGGCCTCATTCATAAAAAAGCTTCCGAAGATCAGTTAGAAAGATTTTTGTGGGACTTTTGGTCTATTTAGTTTTGGAGCACTCATTCTATTCACTCTCTCTCATACTTTTGGACACAGAATCTGATTGGAGAACTCTAGGAGGAGTGTGGCATACTTGGGATTTTGGAGCAAGAAGGAAAAGAAGAGTAGGAAAGTGCAAGAGGACTCCAAGGTCAACAACTACAACTAGTTTTTCTTCCAGGTACTAAGTTTTATATACGATTTTCCTTCTATTTTTGGCATACATGGCACATTCATGTGGTTTCTTTGTTATGATATATCATTGGCATGGACAATTTCCTGGATTTACAGAGGTTTTCCTTAGGCTTTCAATTTTTTGGATAGCCATGGTGTTGTGGATTTCACTTTTATTTTATGGTTGGTTCTCATGTACATTTTGCTCCGGGTTGAGTTACTAGTTTTTGGAAGCCTTAGTTATACAAAATCCCTAGAAGCCCTATAACAATTTGGGTTGAGTTACTAGTCCTGGAAGCCTTGGTTGGAAAAGTACTTTGGAAGCCCTCGGTGGGTTGAGTTACTAATAATAGAATCTTTGGTTGGAAAAATGGCCTGGAAGCCTTATGATAGTTTTGGTTTGAGTTACTAGTCCTGGAATCCCTAGTTGGAACAAATTCTCTTGAGCCATGGAAAACTTGGGTAGAGACCACTCTAGTGATGTTTACTGATGTTCGACTATGAGGTGGAGTCATTGGTTAATATTTGAGGTGTTTTGGCCTCTGGAAGCCCTATTTTGTTTTTATTTCGATTGTTCCATGAGATCCCACATTCATGCTTGGAATATGGCACAAGGGTGACTGGTTAAAAGAGAGATTTGGTTAAGCCTAGTCTATGGTCGAGTGGTACGTGGAAGTTCCATATGTGGTTACATTTTTCATGTGTCAATAATAGATCTTTTCCTCTTTTATTTTATGGGTAAATATACATGTGTTTAAGTGGTTTATATGGTTGTTATACCCTTTCTATTTCTGTTGTTTATATGTTGGTTGTGAGTATGTTTATATTGAGTGATGATGTATGGCTATCGTCATTTTTTGATTAATAGATGAATGAAAAATGAATATATGACCTAATAATTGATAATGCAACTATCGTGATGAGGTATCAATGCCTCTTAATGATTCTAAGATAATTATGAGATACCCTATATTCAAATCCGTTCTTATAATTTGCGGGATGAATATTTGTGATATGTTTGAAGAAATACTTGTCATGGTTAGTACGGGTCTATTCAAGTCCTTGATTAAGTTTTTTATCAAAAGCATTGTATTCATGTATTATTATTTATGGAAGTTTCATATGTTTCTATGAAGTGACTAGGTCCTAGCCCAAGAAAATATTTTTAAATCTCGCAGTCGCTAGCATATCACTGGAAGAAAAAGGCTATAGTCACACTCAGACATGCCCATGGGAGCAACTAAGGATCTCAGTCACTTGGAAGGCTTGGAAAGGGAGTGACTGGAGATCTAGGTCAGTAAAATGTTGAGCTCCCTTAGGGGTTGATCACCTAGAAAGGTTGGTTGGCTCCTTGAGGTTCTCTAGGATGTGTGAATGGTCAAGTTGGTTGTATTCTATCGGTTCCACTTAATTAAGGTTACCTACAAGGTTGAATAAAATTTTAGTGGCCTCTCGTCACATGTCTACCTCAGTGGACCGGTTATCTTGGGTAAATATGGGAGGAGGGTTTTACATAGTGGTACGAGAACAAGGTTTCAGTCTCTTTGGGTGGTGTTTGGATTTAAGTCTCTTTGTGTGATATATGATACCATAGAGTGGTGTTAGAGCATGGTTCACCACTTGGATTTTTGTGCATACATGTGGATTGAATATGTGCTCCTTATGCTTGTGGTTTATGTGTGTGGTGCATATGCATGGAATTGGACATAGTTGTAGTGGTGTCAACATGTGAAATATAATGGTGTTTTTGATTGGATGTGGTCTTCATGAGTGTATGTCGGTTATGCATTTTTTATGCATCTCACTGTCTATAGGTTGTTGTGAATTCATTGTAATGGTTATGTTTATGCAAGAATAATAGGTTAGATATGCATTGCGAGGTCGTTTTATGTAGCCATGTCATAATGATGTTGTTGATAATATATGATGCTAATATGTCGGCTAAGATAGTGAAAGAGATGCAGATCATGAAAGTGAGGTTGCAACACTGAAATTAGAGATAAGAGTAGATCGTTGTACATGTATTGTATGTTTTTCATGTAGGTATGTTAGTTAATTGATTGTTATATGCATTAAGGTATATACATGTTGGTAATTTTATTTTTGTTGTGGTTACATACATGGTAGTTGTCAGTGAGTTAGACTGGTTATATGCACATGTGTCGAATATTCATTAATGAAAGTGACTCATTGCTATATGCATTATTGTTTTGGTTGTATGCCAGTCAACTTGACAATTATGTTATATGTTGTTGATGAGTATGTTATATGTTAACATTTTGTTGTTATATGTTAGTTAACTCGATGATTAGGGTTTTCGCATTAATACCTTGATGTTATATGTATCGTGTTGATATGGATTGGTAAATGTATATCGTTATGGTTGTGACATTCAGGTATGAGATTATATACTTTTGATTTCGTGTCCTATTAATTTGGATTGACTATGCATATGTGATTTTTATGTATGAATGACAATTGTTTATGAGATTATCATTTGAACATGTTAGATGGTTACTATTATGGATATCATGACCTTGTTTATGTTTGAGTCCATATGTTGTGAATTTATATCATGCTAATATAGATTTATTATGTAGTCAAGATATCCTCCTATGATATACATTAATGTATGAGTTTTCTTATATCGTATACTTCGTACTTGACTACTTGATTATGTCTTCTAGTTGATTTGTCTAACATGGTACATTTATAGTCTATTTCAATGTTTGATTAATTGCATGAATAAATGGTTTTATTTTAAGATGGTTGTACTAATGCATTATCGGTGAAAAAAACAGATGTGTACTTGAGTGCAAGTGCTAGTTGTAGTGTTGTGATTCATGACCATGCGTTGACTATTGATTATCACATGGTTGATAGTATTGGTAAATGTTAATTTCAATTACTAGATATGATGTCTTGATATTTGGAACATGTGGCTAAACAATGTCACCAGTTTCATGGAAACATGCTTGGGATCAGTGTTACAACGTAATAGTTAGTTTTTTTATATAACTAGTAGTTCGGTGACATGACAGTGCAGAGTAAGACCTAATTGTAGCAAGGAAAAGGTAAAAGGAAGGAATTGGGTGAAAATTCATTTGGATATGTTTGGAAACCACAATTCCAAACGAATGAGTTCTTTTCATAAAAAAGATATACTTGACCTTGATTTTGTTTGACATTATGTCGATATGTGTTATATTCCTGAAAATGTATTTTACATGTATAAAAACTAGTTTCTACTTATTTCTATATTTTTCAAGGAAATTGGAGTACCTTGAGAGATGGCATGGATGTGTTCAGTTACAAGGCAATGTGCTTCACACATCAAGGTAACGTAAATGCTATATTGTTATATTTATTTATATAGTGACAATTATGTGTTTACAACAATATGATGCAAGGAATTGCATGGGAAAAGGGACTTCCATGAAATCTTGAAGAAGGCTTAGGTTGAGCTTCCCCTTGGAAGAATTGGGAACCCATAGGAATTGAGTCATGGTGTCTATTACTAGTTTTGTGATTTCATTATTTTGTAGTTTTGTTTTTCTTAATTTGTAGTTTTGTTTATTTCTATGGCCAGATCACTTGGTTTGTGGTGTCATATTTTAATTGGTTTTCATGGTTTTATTCTAGTTTGTTTCTTGTTCTTCCCTTTTATATTATGAGGGTCTTGGGAATTGGGTGGGAAAGAGGAAAGTTAATGGAGCTCGGGAAGGGATAAATGATACCTGACAAGTAATGTAGGACTAAGATGAAGCTCAGTACATGTATAAGGGAAGTGGAAGGTAGGAATATGATAGTCGGTCGGAAGGGATGAGTCCATTGTGGGAAATGGATGGTAGTAGTACATACATGAGAAAGGTAACTGGAAAGGTAAAGTAAATGGATTTTAGATGTGACATGCCTTGGATATGTTGGGAATTGTTGTTCTCAATGTTGTGCATGGATAAAGTGCATTCTCTTAACCTTGACCTTATGCTATCTAGTGATTATGTTGATGTTTATAGATGTATACATGTATGTATGTATGCATGTTGTGTATGCTAGGGTCATCATGGATCATGATTGTTTAATGCTAATGCTTATATGTATATATGTGTGTATGTATGTCGCTTTCTGACAGGATCATGATTTTTTTATGCTAATGATTATATAAATGTATGTATATTATATGTATCTATGTCACTGTCTTAAAGGGTTGTCAGGGATCATTCTTGTGGAGGAATGCTTTCTTATGCATTTAAATTACATGAAGAGGTTCCTAGTCTTACGAGGAATTGAGTGGGAAGAGTAGCCCTAGAAAATATATGAGGCTAGTATCATGTGGATATGAGTTGATACTATGTGCTTATACTATGCCTATGTTTTGGACATGAAATTTTGAGAGAAGTGCCAGCAGAATGAAAACATCACGATTCGCACCATGCTACTATAAGCATTGATTGAAAAGAGACACTAGAAGAAAGGTTGCTTGGTAGAGACGATGTGGTTTCGGTTGTGCAATGCTACTATTGTGTATATGTTGTTCATATAGTATATTCAGTGATTGTACCTATGGTGTTGTTAGCCTACTATACATATGGTGTTGCATGCATATTTCATATGTAGTTCTGGGTGTATATGGTGTCATGTACATGTTGAATATGTGGTATTGTGTAAATATCATACTGTGCACATGATGAATTTGTGGTGTTGTGTGCTTATGGTGCTATGCGTATGTTGGATATGCAGTGTTAAGGATATATGGTACTATGTACATTTTGTATATGCAGTGCTATGTACATGTTTTATATGTAGTGCTATTTACATATGGTGTTGTGTGCATGTGGTGTTGTATACATGTTATACACGTGGTTCTATGTGCAAGTGGAGTTGCGTACATGTGGTTCTGTGTACATGTGGTGCCGTGTACATGTTATGCACATGTTGTTGTGTACATGTGGTATTGTGTACATGTTGTACAAGTGGTGCACTATGCATGTGGAACTATGTATAAGTTGTGTAGGTGGTGCCATGTACACGTGATGTTGTGCCAACATTGTGTAGGTGGTCCTATATAGAGGTGGTACTAGTGTACATGTGGTATTGTGTGCATGTCATACATGTTGTGTTGCGGGCATGTGGTGCTATGTATGTGCATTTTATAGTCATGGTATCTTGACATCTATATTCGTTGTGTTGTACTCTTCTTACATATATGTAATTTGTTGTACAATGGATGTAGGTGTATGTGTTTTGTTATACAATAGGTTTAGGTTTATGTATTGTGCTGTGTGACGGGTCCTGAGTCATGGAAAAGGTATGTTTTTATTCTCATATTAGCTTAATTAATCATTTAATTTTATGTATTCATCTTCATTTTTGGGAAGAATGTAGAAGAAACGATTGTGAAAGATGAATAAAATAAATTGTCAACAAATTGTATGATTTTAGCATAAAAACTAACTTTCACTTGCCTTTATGTGAAAAAATTAGAATTGGACAATTGTTGTTCAAACGATGGAACAACATCGGCCAAAGAAACAAAAAGATCATTTCTTGATCGCACGGGCTAGCAGAAGAAAAGGAGAATAAAGCTAATTCTATTGTGAAAATCTGATTATTAGTTTTGAAATCCTCAGGATCTCCTAATCCTTAGGATTCACTCTCATCTATTATTATACCATTTGGTTATATAAGGTTGATAGGTGAAAAAGAAGAAGAGTTAATTTTTGAGTTGTAACTCTCATTTTGGACATCATTATTTGTATTGAAGTAAGAGTATGTTCACTACGGTGATGTTGTATCTTTACTATTGTGATTAATGAGAAAAATTATGCTTTCTTCATAATCGTGATCTGAGAAATTGCGGTAGT
The DNA here is from genome assembly GCA_034641835.2 of Pinus albicaulis. Taxonomy (NCBI): domain Eukaryota; kingdom Viridiplantae; phylum Streptophyta; class Pinopsida; order Pinales; family Pinaceae; genus Pinus; species Pinus albicaulis. Next base: position 1,080,752,909 of record CM076581.1, read on the forward strand.
GGCTTCTGTAGCCTTTGAGCCCGGTCACTAGGAGACTTGCTACTTATTTTACGCCATAATCATTTCTTTCATCTTTGTGATTATTGATTACTGTATATTTTCATTTCAATCATTGTGTGATGTTAGAATTCATTTTTGCAGTTTACCTTTACCATTTGAGATAAATATTACATGTTGTTACTCTTATAGTTGCATATAATTATTTAATGAATTGTTCATATTAGCATTACATTTCATTGTTATTCCTTTCGAGTGATGTTCTCATAGATATCGGATGATTGATTACTGTTATTCTTAATTAAAGACTTGAATATATAAATGTTGTTCATTTACTGTGATTTCCCTTTTCAGTAGTTAATTGTTTGTATCAGACATTAATTCTTTAAGTGGGATTCCTTCAATTCATGAGTTTGGATTCAGTTTCTTTACAAATAAGTTGTGAATAGATCAAGGTTTATGGTTTATAAACTCCTTAAGGTTTTATTTTGAATTATTGGAGATTGAACTTTGAGAATTAGAGATTAATTATTGCAACGATTCAGAATCATTTATTCCTAAATAGATTTTGATTTCACTCTGCATGGACTGTGCCAACACTCTTGAAATAAATAGATGAATCCTTGGTTGATAATTAATGTAGGTATGAGGATTGATTTTCATAGTCATCTCAGTGCACGAAGAGTTTGGCGTCGTTGCCGGGGAGAGTGTTAGAGATTGATTACTTTTTTATTTTTTTCAATTTTATTGCTGCAAGAGGCTTGGGTATTGCAAACAAGAGGTAAGAACCTATGTAATAGCAAGGAAAATGCTTGCTCAAGAGCCCTCTTTCCAACAAATGCATATAGAGTAGATAGGAATATATGTTTTTATGAATGACTAGGAAGAAAAAAGTAGAAATAGATCGAAATCCACCACCTAAATCCACCAAACCCAAGGGGTCGGGGACCCTTGGAAGATCAACCTTTATAGGTGAAATCATAAGAAAATAAGAATCTCAGGCATCAGTAGGACCCCCTACGATATCTGGAAAAAGCTCTATTGTAATCCCTCAAACAACAGGCTCACCATATGAAGTTGACACCAATATCCAAAGCAAAACAAAAGGGTTTGAACAGAGCTTTCATGTTACAAAAATTTTCATTATGACCCTTCACAAGATGGAAATTCGTGCAATATGCAAGAAAGAGAGGTAGAAACTAGTGGCGTTGTAGGAGCAAATCTACAGTCACTAGAACCTTGATCTCCTAAGATCTCGGTTGAAGAAAATATACCTGACATCCCAAATCAAGGAGGTGTTATAAGACCTCTTCCAAATCTGTCTACCAGTCCTACCTAAATAAAATTTTCAAACCAAGAGATTCTTGAAGGTTATTGGTAAATTTTTGACTAGATGGTGCATAATGAGCCTCATGGAAGAACATCGACGTTGGAGTATCATATCTTCAACCTAGTTGCTAATGCTCCCATGAAACCCATTCCTTTGCAGAGAATTCCTACTTTTCTTAGTTTAACATCGGAAGATCCTGATGCTTTCTTGTTCGAATTCGATGTTTTATGTAGGCGATATGATTATACCACCGATCCCTAAAAGCTGAAAAATTTTCCCTATACATTAAAGGGAGAAACTTTGTGATGTTTTATGGGGCTTGTTGGAGGAACTATTAACTCTTGGGATAAAATGAAAAGCTCTCTTGTCACTAAATATCAAGATTATTGCAGGACTAGAGATTTTAAAGATGAAATCTTTAATATGACTGCAAAAGATAATGAAACCCTAGAAGAATATGTGGAACAATTTCAATACAATTTACAAAGGTCTCCTTATTTTGCATTATCTAAAGATGTTTTAAAAGTAACAATGATAAAGGGATGAAGGATGAATGGATAGAAACATTAAATTTAATGGGAAAAGGAGATATATAATTTGTTGTACAACGGATGTAGGTGTATGTGTTTTGTTGTACAACAGGTTTAGGTTTATGTGTTGTGCTGTGTGACGGGTGTCGAGTCATGGAAAAGGTATGTTTTTATCCTCATATTAGCTTAATTAATCATTTACTTTTATGTATTAATCTTCATTTTTGGGAATAATATAGAAGAAATGATTATGAAACATGAATAAAATCAATTGTCAAATTTTTTTATGAATTTAGCATAAAGACTAATTTTTACTTGCCTTCATGTGCAGAAATCAGAATTGGACGATTATTGTTCAAACGATGGAACAACATCGGCCAAAGAAACAAAAAAATCATTTATTGGTCGCATGGGCTAGTGCAAGAAAAGGAGAATCAAGCTAATTCTATTTTGAAAATCCGATTATAGTTTTGAAATCCTCAGGATCTCCTGATCTTGAAGATTTGCTCTCATTTATTAGCTTACCATTTGGTTATATAACACTGATAGGTGAAAAAGAAGAAAGGTTAATTTCTGAGTTGTAACTTTCATTTTGGACATCATTATTTGTATTGAAGACAGAGTATGTTCACTATGGTGATGTTGTATCTTTACTGTTGTGATTAATGAGAAAAATTGTGATTTCTTCATAATCATGCTCTAAGTATTCTTGGTAGTGGCTTCTGGAGGCTATGGGCCCAGTCGCTAGCAGACGTGCTGCTTATTTTGTGCCATAATCATTTCTTTCATCTTTGCGATTGTTAATTACTGTATATTTTCATTTTGATTTTTGTGTGATATTAGAACTCGTTTGCGTAGTTTTCCTTTACGTTTGAGATAAATCTTAGATGTTGTTACTCTTACAGTTGCATATCATTCTTTAATGAATTGTTCATTTTAGAATTACATTTGATTGCTATTCCTTCCGAGTGATGTTATCATACATATCCAATGATTGATTACTATTATTCTTAATTAAAGGCCTGAATAGTTAATTGTTGTTTATTTATTGTAATTTCCCTTTTTAGTAGATAATTGTTAATATCAGGCAGTAATTATTTAAGTGTGATTCCTTCAATTCATGAGCTTGGATTGAGTTTCTTTACAAATTAGTTGAGAATAGATCAATATTTATGGTTTATAAATTCCTTAAGGTTTTATTTTGAATTATTTTAGATTGAACTTCGAGAATTAGAGATTAATTATTGCAATGATTTAGAATCATTTATTCCTAAATATATTTCGATTTCACTCTGCATAGATTGTTCCAACTCTCTTGAAATAAACAAACGAATCCTTGGTTGATAATCAATGTAGATATTAAGATTGATTTTCATAGTCATCTTAGTGCACCAAAATTCTGGCATCGTTGCTGGGAAGCGTGTTAAATATTTATTTATTTTTAATTTTTTTTAATTTTATTTCTGTGAGAGGTTTGGGTAATTAAAACAAGAGGAAAGAACCTACATACCAGCAAGTAAAACATTTTCTCAAGAGCCCTCTTTCCAACAGATACATATAGAATAGATAGGAATAGATGTTTTTATGAATGAATAAGAAGAAAAAAGTAGAAATAGATCCAAATCCACCACCTAGATCTACCAAAACCAAGGGGTTATTTACCCTTGGAAGATCTACCTTTATAGACAAAATCATAAGAAAAATCATAATATCAGGCATCACTGGGACCATTGATGATATCTGGAAAAATCTCTCCTACAATCCCTCAAGTAGGAGGCTCACCATATGCAACTCAAGATGAGATCCATAGCAAAACCAAAGGGTCTGAACAGAGCTTTCATGTTACAAAAAATTTTCATTATGACCCTTCACAAGAGGGAAATTCGTGCAATCTACAGGAAGGAGAGAGAGAAACTGGTGGTTCCGTAGAAGGAAATCTACAGTCACTAGAACCTGGATCTCCTAAGATCTCGGTTGAAGAAAAGATACCTGATATCCCAAATCAAGGAAGTTTTGTAAGAACTCTTCCAAATCTGTCTACTAGTCCTGCCCAAATCAACTTTGCAAACCAAGAGATTCCTGAAGGTTATGGGCACATCTTTGACCAGATGGCACATAATTAGCCTTAGGGAAAAAAATTTGCGTTGGAGTATCCTATCATTGACCTAGTTGCTAATGCCCCCATGAAAGCCATTCCTTTACAGAGCATTCAGACTGACTTTCCATGGTTTAACCACAGAATATTTTGATGCTTTCCTCATAAAATTTGGTGTTTTATGTAGGGGATATGATTATACCACTGGTCCCCAAAAGATAAAATAATTTCCCTCTACATTAAAGGGAGAAGCTTTATGATGGTTTATGGGGCTTGGTGGAGGAACTATTATCTCTTGGGATCAAATGAAAATGTCTTTTCTCACTAAATATCAAGATTACTGCAGGACTAGAGATTTGAAAGATGAAATATTTAATATCACCGCCAAAGATAATGAAAATATAGAAGAATATGTGGAACAGTTTCAATACAATTTACAAAGGTCTCCTTATGCTGCATTATCTAAATATGTTTTAAAAGTAACAATTATAAAGGGACAAAGGATGAATGGATAGACACATTAAATTTAATGGGAAAAGGAAATATTTATCAAGAAAATTATGATGACATTATTCAGTTGTGTATGAGGTTCTCTCGAGGCAGTATGCGCATCAGGCCAACTCGATGAGATACTATCGCTAGAAATAATAAAGTTGTTGGTGGTAGCATAACTTAGATGGAAATCGACAATATCTTGGAAAATTTCAAAACTGATATCCTAGGCACCCTCACAACATAGTTTGACGTCATACAAGCCAAACGGAAAAAAACTATAACAAAACATAATTTAGCCATTTTATGCCCACGATGCCGAAAGAAGCATAGTCAGAGGAAATTTCCATTGGACATGGTCCAAACATGCACCATATGCACTTAGGATCATGCCACCGAGCAGTGTCCATAACAATGTTACCGATGAAATAGGTAACTACACTCGTACCTACTTTTTGACGTAGCAAGAAAAACACCCGATTTTGAAAAGTGGTGATGCAGAATCAAATTTTTTTTGAGCATTTTTTCGGCACTTTAATTTTATTTATTTATTTATTTTTTTCTATGATGATTTTTATGTTGATTTTGAATACTGGTGGCGTATCATCACCAACGTTTTTTTAGAGGATTTATTTTGACACTATACATTTTCTTATGTCTTCTTCTTCTGTGAGATGTTTATTTTTAAGTGCATTTATGTACTTGTGTTTTAAAAAGAAAAAAAAATTTAAAAAAAAATTGTAATGATATCTTCACCTTTTTACATAGATAAAAAATGAAAAAAGGGTCAATATTATAAAGTTTATATTTTCTACAAGTTTATGTATTGCTAATTAATTTTTCAATGCACATCAAATAATTGTCACTAAAAACCCAATATTTTGAACGATATGACAAAAAAATACAAATTTTCAATACAAATATAATGCAAAAAATACAATTTTAGACACTTTTTGTTAAAAAAAACATGCTAAATAAACTAATTTTTGGGAAAATATTAACAAAAAAAATTAAGAAAATAGCATTTAATTGAATTTTATGTCAAAAAATAATAGTAATCACATTTTTTTTGCAAAAAATAAGGATTCTTCTCATAAATATCAATGTCTAAACATTACAAGTAAAACTGATTAATATATCTCAAAAATGAGCTTTGTTTGCAAGAATAACTTAAAGATCCTCAACAATATCAACTAATACATGTTCAACATCATCTAGAACATCATTGATGGCTTCTTCCACACCATTTTATACTTCATTTTGGTCATTTTCATCTTCTAATGGATCTTTCATGTCTGCAAATCTTCCAAAGTGTCCCTTTCCAATCATTCCATATAATGGTGGTTGAGGTTCCTTTGCTTTTTTTTCCACACGTGATTCATTAAAATCCCCTTTCCTCAAACCAACTTCTTGCTTCACATCTGGAAGGAATTCAAGAGTGTTAATTCTTTGTTGAATAAATTTGCATTGCACTGGATCTTTCTCAATGACAATGCAATTTCTTCCTTTTGGTAGGCAACATGCTAGTGTTGTACCTAATCATCAAGTACAAAAGAAATAAGAAAGAAAATTAGTATAAAGACATAAAAAGTAAAAATAAAATATTTTAATTTAAATTTGTGTAATAAAACTTACCTGAACCTAAAAATAGATCCAAAACCCAATCTGCTTCATTTGATGGCGTCACCCGGCCTACCTCTGGCCCCCGGCTGGGCGGAGGGAAAATTCGAGAATCGCCCTCAGCCTAGCCAGGGGCCGGAGGTAGGCTGGGCAGCCCTCGACGACACCACCCAGCTGGCCTTCACTCAGCTGGGGGTGATTCTCAGAATCACCTTCTGTCCAACCGGGGGTGATTCTCGGAATTGCCCTCCGCCCATCCAGTAGTGATTCTTGGAATTGCCCTCCGCCTAGCCGGGGGTGATTCTCGGAATCACCCTCCGCCCTACGGGGGGCTGGAGGTAGGCTGTGTGGAATCGTTGAGAACTGCCCAGCCTGCCTCCAGCCCCCAGCTAGGTAGAGGTAGAATAGGCAGCCCTCAATGGCGCCACTCGACTGGCCTCTGGCCTCCCGCTGGGCAGAGGGAGATTCACGGAATCACCCTCTGCCCGGATGGGGGCCAAAGGCCGATTGGGTGGCACCATGGAGGGCTACCTAGCCTACCTCCGGCCCCTATTTGGGTGGAGGGTGATTCCGAGAATAGCCCTCCACCTAACCGCGGGTCGAAGTCAAGCTGAGCAGTCCTCAAAGACACTGCCCAACCTACCTTTGGCCCCCAGCTGGGTAGAGGGCGATTCCGAGAATCACCCCCAGCTAGGCAGAGGGCGATTCCGAGAATCACCCCCAGCTAGGCAGAGGGCGATTCTCAGAATCGCCCTCCACCCAACTAGGGCTGATTATAGAAATCGCCCTCTGCCTAGCCAGGGGTGATTCACGTAATAGACCTCTACCCAACTGAGGGTGATTCTCGGAATCGCCCTTCGCCCAGCCGGGGGTGATTCTTGGAATCGCCCTCTGCCCAACCTAGGGTGATTCTCAGAATCGCCCTCCGCTCAACCAGTGTTGATTCTCGGAATTTCCCTCCACCCCATCGGGGGATGGAGGTAGGTTGGGCGACACTGTCAAGAGCTGCCCAACCTACCTCCAACCCATGGCTGGGTGGAGTGCGATTCTTGAAATCATTGGTTGGCCAAATTCTCCTTTTTCTACTCCTTTCTGGCAAAACAATCCATACTCGTCCAAGTGGTCTGCCTCCACATCACAAAATCGAAACTGGTCTTCAATTTGGCAACAAAATCTAGGGATAACTAATCCACCTATGAGTATAGGTACTCAACCTCAACCAAAATTACCAGCATCGTATCCATTGTAGCAAAATCCTCAACCTCGTATGCGTCCCCAACTACTAGCTCAACCAAACCCAAATCCCAATAACAAACCAATTCATATGATATAAATTGTTGAAAATTCAGATCTTGAAGTAAAAAAAATAGAGTTCATTGAACTTTGGTTTAGATCGGGACGCATAATTACCCTTGAGGAAAATAAAAACCAACAACGATACGAGACCAAAACATTTGCCATAATTAAACCATCGACTGTGACTGACACAAAAATAAAATAGGGAGAAGACATAGTCGAGCAGCAAGATCCTGAAAACATTATAATCACTTATCCTTCATACCCTGAAAGATTAATAATACCCAAACCCATTGTTTATCTAGACTCTGAACTCTTAGGGGAACTCAAAAATTTATTTATTAAAATTCCTCTCCTCTAGGTTATTCAAGAAATTTCTATTTATGCTAAAACAATTAAAGAACTGTGTGTGAAAAAGCCTGCAAGGAAACCAAAAACTTCACCAATCGTCCATGTTAGGGAAACACCAGTAAAATATGAGGATCTAGGGAATCCCATAGTTACCGTTCAAATATATGGCTGTCCTTTTCCAAGAACACTAGTCGATTTAGGTGGAGCCATTAACATTCTAATGGATGAAACCTGTGAGGCATTTGGTATCACACCTCTGGAACCGACCACTACTTTTCTAGAAAGAAGATTAAATCTGCATCTCAAGGATATTGTAAAGGAGGAATTCTAGAAGTTTTTGGATATGAATTTTATTTATCCTATTTCAGATAGTAAGTGGACCTCTCCACTCGTAGTTGTTCCCAAAAATAACGAGAAGTGATAGATCTATGTGGACTACAAGGAAGTGAACAAGGCCATGCAGAAAGACGAATTCCATCTTCCCTTTATTGATAAAGTTCCTGATACACTGGCGGGAAAATGGTTCTTTTCCTTTCTTGATGGCTTTAGTGGATACAACCAAATCCAAATTTCCCCTGAAGACAAAGACAAAACTATGTATACCTGCCCCTGGGGTATGTTTACCTATAGAGTTTTACCTTTTGGTTTATGCAACGCCCCAAATAAATTTTAGAGGGCCATACTCAGCATTTTCTTTGATCTAATAAATGAGGGACTTGAATTTTACATGCATAACTTCACCCCTTATGGGAACAATTTTGATCAAGTGCTACAAAACTTAGAGAAAGTCCTGAAATGATGCATCGCTACCAGGCTCTACTTAAGCAACGATAAATTTCACATGATGATGACAGAGGGATTAATCATAGGACACTACATGTTTGTGCTTGGAATACAGGTAGACCCAGGATAAATAGAGGTAATTCCCCTACTACCTACACCTTGCACTCAAATTGAGGAAAATAGTCTCCTTAGATATGTAGGATACTATTGCAGATTTATCAAGATTTTTTCACAAATTGTTGCGCCTTTGTTTGATTTAACAAGAAATGTTGAATTTAAATGGTCTGATAAATGTGACATTCCTTTTACAGATTTGAAGAAATTAGTCTCGACTGCTCTAGTATTGTGTGGACCCAATTGGGAGATTCCTTTTCATATCTCTACAGATGCATTAGACATAGCAATAGGCACTGTCCTCGGGCAAGAGGATGAAAAAAATCCCTATGTTATTTATTATATCAACAAAAATATCACCTATGTTGAACTCAACTATACCGTAACAAAAAATGAATTTTTAGCTATCATTTATGCCATCAATAAATTTAGACATTATATAACAGGCTACCAAAATTTTCTTTACACTGATCATTCTTCCATTACATACTTAGCTAATAAACCAATTACTAATGGGTGGGTGACCCGTTGGAGGTTACTTTTGCAGGAGTTTGATATTACCATTAAAGGCCGTCCACGGAAGGAAAACTTGGTCGCAGATTTTCTGTCACGAGTTCCGAAAATGAACGATCCACTGGTCGTAGATGAATAGTTCCCAGATGAACATTTTTTTTTTTGTAATGGGTAAGGAACCTTCATATGAGGATGTAGAAAACTATCTAGGGGTAGGAAAACTACCAAAGCATATAACAGCTAAAGAGAGGAAGCTGATTTCCCAACACCGTGGCCAATTTTCTTAGATTGGTGGATACCTTTTTCACAGGAAATCTGATATGAAAATACGTAGTTGCATTCATGAAGATGATATTTACGACATCCTGAAGGCTTGCCATGACGAGCCTTGTGGAAAACACTTCATAGATGGAAAAACTGTAGATAAAATACTACAGATGGGCTATTACTGGCCCACTATCTTTAAAGACACCAAGAATTATGTCTAGGCTTTTGATAGCTATCAGAGGATGGATCGTCCTAGTAAATATGATGAAATACCATTACAACCATAATTGGTAATGGAACCTTTCTAACTGTTGGTGTTGGATTTTTTTGGCCCATTCAATCTGCCATAAAACCAAAAGGTCTACAAACTGGTTGCTATAGACTATGTAACAAAGTGGGTAGAAGCAGTAGCCTTGCTAAGAGCTATGGAAGAAATTGTAATGAATTTCATTTTTTAGTTATTTGTACGGTATGGTTCACCCAGGGAAGTGATAACATATGGGGGGCCACATTTTGTAGGACACAAGATTACAACCACTTTACAAAACCACCATATCACACATAAATTCACTTCTTCATATCACTCGCAGGCGAACGGGCAGGTTGAGAGCACCAACAAGGTCATTGAAGCAATTTTGACCAAAACAATTTCAACAAATCGGTGAGACTAGGCTACTAGACTGCCATAAGCCTTGCGGGCCTATTTCACAACTTGGCGAAATACTATTGGTTATTCCCCATACAACCTTGTATTTTCCAAAGAACCTATTGTTCTTATTGAATTTTAAATAAAGACTCTCATAATAGCCTAGGAAGTGGAATTGAACATGATGGAAGCCCAAACTAAATGACTTCAAGAAATAAATGAATTAGATGAAGCGTGGTTACTTTCCCTACAGCGAACAACATTTATTCAATAGAAACAGGCTAAGTGGCATGACAGACTCATAATAAAAAAGACTTTTCGAGAAGGAGATTGGGTGCTCCTCTATGATTCCATATTCCAAGACTTTCCAGGTAAATTCTAGACAAGATGGCTTGGCCCGTATGAAATTCAAGAAGTGCATAGAAATGGCACTATAACTATGACTACCATCGATGGGTATGGCTCTTCTTTCTGGGTGAATCGACACCAGGTATGCCTTTATCATAAACCACTGACCAAAGAGCCTTTTCTCCAATAGGTACACAATGATCCCACTATTTAAATTTTAGCTGCACGAAGTAATGACCCGATAACTTTACTTTCATGAAAATTGTTTGTTTTCAACTATAAATAATTTATATATTTTCTTTACATATTTAGTTTATAATTTGACTTTTCCCTGTGTTTTTTTAGAATAAAACATCGCTATATAAATTGATGGAATTTTTCTTTGAAACAATTTCTTACACACAAAGTAGCTACCATTCCTCTTTTGCTGCTTCATGTCATTTTTTTTTACAATTGTTGTTCAATTCTTTGGAAAAATAATGCTTCTTTCTAAGTAAACAACCGTCATTTCTTTTCTTTCTTTTGCTTGAGTTTTCCACTGTTGCTGTTCTTTTTCAAAATTGATGAACATATGATGTTCAATAGGTTGAACAACTGCTGTTCAATAAAATGAACAGATTTTCCATTAAATGAACAGATGTTGCTCAATAAAAATGAATATTTGTTGTTCAAATGAGTGAACAAATGTTTTTCAATAAAACAGAGAGTTGTTTTTCAGTCAAAGAAACAACTATTGTTTAGTAAATGAACAATTGCGATTTCTTTTTTCTGGTGAATTTCACATACCACTGCTATTCAATAGACTGAACGGTTGTTGTTCAGTAAAAGGAAAAATTGATGTTCAGTTAAACGAACAACTATTGTTCCTGTTGGAAAACCTATTCCTACATGGGTAGGTGTGTAATACGAAAAGTCACAATGGAGTCCAAGTGACCTTGGAATGTGAAACCAAGAGTCACACCATTTTATTCTAAATGTACATCATGTATAATGGAAAAAATAAGAAAGCTACACGCTTATCATTCATTGTGTGTTGAGTCTCTTTTGTGTGTGTGTTTATTCCTCTCATACACCATTCGTGTGCTTAACATGGTGTTTAACATGGTATCAGAGCGGGCGATTGCTGGCCCTGCTTCAATTTGAGTGAGCCATTTGTGTTTATGGCCTGTGCATATCTGCAAAAATTCTTGGCATTTTTGCAGCACTCAGAGTTTCTGCAGCAGACATTTTTCCGCATTCAGAAATTGACAGCATTCAGAAATTTGTTTTGAAGAAGAGTAGCAGTGGTTTTGAAGAAGAGCAGCATTGTGCACTAAAGGTTTTCATTCTGACTTCCATGCAATTTCTGCTACCCACTGTTAAATTCTGCATTTTGAAGAGTTGTTGAAATACTGTTTAAAGAAGGTTTCTGAAGTAGAAGTTTCTGGTTTTTACTGCAAAATAAATCTGAGTTTTTCTATTGAAAAAATTCTTCATCTCTGCATTTTTTGCTGCTGGATTTTTTTCTGCAACACATTTGGAGAAAAATTTGCTGTTGTTTTAAAGTTGAAATTCCTGTTGAAATTTCTTGTATTTCTCCAATCTCTGCTGTTTTAACATTAAATTAAAAAAAAAAAAATAAATAAATAAATTACTACTCCTGGCCTTTCGGCCTTCCCCACATCTCTGCAACATCGGCCTCACTCAATACGCATCTCACTAACACTCAGCACCTGCGCCTCTACCCAACAGCTTATCCTACTCATACCACTCTTCGCAGACCCGCACTCTGTCATGCACTGCTCGCCCTACGCACAGACCCTACCCTTCTCCCTCTACGTCAACGCTCCTTCTTCACGTCCCTTCACACTTGAGCTCCTGCCTTGCAAATTCCGACCCACTACCCTGCAACTCATTCCTCTCCCTAAAGCCCCTTCATCCTACGCTATACACTCAACCCATCCCCTTCCAGCACTTTTTTAGTTTTTAAAACTTTTTAAAACAAACCCCGCCCCCTCTCTGCATCACTACACTCCCCTCCACTCTGCAACAGTGCCACTCTTAGCCCTCAAACCTGCGGCTCTCACCTTATACGCTCACCTCACCAGACTCTCCCTTACGCCTCTTCCCACTCTACATTCCCTCCCCTCACCCTACTTGCATACGCTGCCCACCTCCCAACGTCGGCTCCTTCAATGCTAACCCCGCCTATGGCCCTCCCTCACAGCCTACGGCCTCCACAACTCATCCCGCTCACACACACTCCACCTACCATACCACCTACGAGCCCTCTTTCCCTTGCACAGTTGGCCTCTCTGCCTACGGTCCGCCCTCAAATTTTTTTAACGCCCCCAACTCCTAAATCAATCCCTCCTTCCCACGGTTTATGCGCCCTATTTAACAATACCGCTCCCATATAATTAACACTCCCGCCCCTCCACTTTACAATACCGCCCCTCTCCATTACAATACCGCCACATCTCTTTTAAATTTTTTTATTTTCAACCATTTAAAATAACACCGCCCCCTCCCCCAAATATACTTAACACCGCCCCCCATTTTTTAATTCCACTTTTAATTCCTCTCCCCCTCCACCTTTAAATTTTTATTCCCTTCCCCATTTTTAACTATTCTCATTAAATTATTTTTTAATTAATTTTTAATTAATTTAAAAAAAAAAAAAAATAGCAGAGAGAGAGGAGAGAGAGAAATGAACAGCAGTAAAAGAAGAAATGGCATATGAGGAAATGGTATATACATAGAGAAAATTGCAGATTTGCATTGTGATTTGTGGCATTGATTTGAAGAGTGATTTTTTGAAGAAATTTTACATGTGAAGACAAGTTTTCCATCATTTGAACAACTATTTGAAGAAGAGAATTCAGCTACCTCAAAGGCTTCTTGCATAGTGTTTTGCTGCATATTTTTGCATAAATATTGTATTGTATTGACATTGTATTGTGAGTGGAATTTGCATCTTCTTCATAGTTGCAATCAATACTTGAGTTGTTGAAAAATTGTTGATTGCCCTCCATCATTTGAGGAGCAGATTTTGTGCTTTGAGAGTTCTTTTGAGTCATTTGTATTTTTTGTTGAATCACATTGTAAACGGGTGCATTTTTGGTTGAAGTCGACACCCTTTCATTTTTGAGCCTAAGTTGTTGAAAATGGCTAAAATCAATGAGGCATTAGAGTTGTTGAGTAACCTCATTCATTCAAATGTTGATGATATGATAAAAATGAGCAAGGATGTTCTTTGTAACATTCAAAGTTGTTTGCAAGATGCACAAGAAAAGATTGAGTTTTTGCAGTTGGAAACTCAGCTTCAGCAAGATGAACTTCGACAAAAGAGTCACCATTCTGAACCTGTTTCTGTTCAGAAGATTGTGAAAGACTCCCATCAGCAGCAAGTCAGCAAATTTTCAGTTGATTCCCATTCAGTTCCTTGTACTAGAGCACATGTACATGCAGATGCAGCAGTTCAACCTGCACTTCTCAAGCCCATCATCAGACCTTGGGAAGAGCTTGTCCACAACAAGCACCGAACTGGTCTTGGATATGACAAGGATGTGTCCTTTCATATTCCAGACTACACCAAGCCCATCATATTTCATAGTGCCGGATTCCTGCATGACAGTTCACATGCAGTTGTTCCAGATCCTGCTCCACTTCCACAATAGATTGAGAAATGCCAACACTGTGATCGAGCTGGCCATATGAAAGGTCACTGTTTTGATCTTCATCCATGCAAGCACTGTGGTCGGCACACCCATTCTTCAGACAGATGCTTCAGACACAAGCCTCCTTCAAGAAAAAATATTCATCTTGGATGGATCACTTCTTGGCAATGGGCATCAGCAACCAAGAATATGTTTAAGTCGCATGTCAGAACATGTTGAAGAATATTGAGTAAAATTGCAGTTGATTTCTCGCCATCATCTCACCTTGTCCCTGACAGGGGGGAAAATGGTGGTCATGTACAAGCTTCAACGTCAGATCAAGTGAGCCTGAGCCACAATCTCTCATTCCAGATTCAGAGTTGTAGCCAGAGTTCAAGCGAGCCTGAGCCACAATTTGTCATTCTAGATTCAGAGATGTAGCCAGAGACACGGATGCCCATGAGCATGCCTTCGGTTGGTGGATAGCATTAAACCATCATCTTTGGTTGGTGGATAACCTAAAACCATCACAGGTAGTAGACCTCCCTTATTTTAGGTCGAAGGTCTCCCTTTCATATATGAGGAACACTTCCTCTAGCAGAAGCCTTCAGCTTAGCAGCCTTCAGCTTCTTGCCAGCTTTGGTTGAGTTCCAGGAAATGCTTCAAAGCATTCCAGAGTTGTTGGTAATCCTAAAACCATCACAGGTAGTAGACCTCCCTTCCTTTAGGTTGAAGGTCTCCCTTTTTTATGAGGGACAATTCCTCTAGCAGAAGCCTTCAGCTTCTTGCCAGTTTTGGAAGAGTTCCGGGAACTGCAACAAGTTTTGTGTTCCAGTGTTTGTGGTCATCCTAAAACCACCTCTTTTTCCAACATTTCAGAGAGTTGATTCAGCCCAAGTGTTGCCATGCATACTTTGCAGATTTGTATTACAACTCTTTTCTTGGATTCACACATACCCCTTTGGATTAAGGGGGGATGTTGGAACACCTAATCCTACATGGGTAGGTGTGGAATGCGAAAAGTCACAATGGAGTCCAAGTGACCTTGGAATGTGAAACCAAGAGTCACACCATTGTATTATAAATGTACATCATGTATAATGGAAAAAATAAGAAAGCTACACGCTTATCATTCATTGTGTGTTGAGTCTATTTTGTGTGTGTGTTTATTCCTCTCATACACCATGTGTGTGCTTAACATGGTGTTTAATAGTTCCAATATCCACACAACTGTCATTCAATCGTAAATCAAACAACCATATTTTCTCTCACATTCTTTGCTATGAAAACCACCTTTCTGGTTGGGAATTTACACCGAAGTTAAAGAAAAATAGTTAGATTAACAAAATTATGATTTTTACACCTTTGATGATGATCTATATTATGAAATTGACATGGTTCATCCATTTAATGACTTGCTGGATATCTCTCCTTTGGATATGTCATAAATTGATTCACTACCTTAATACCATGATGGTTTATCTTTCACACTTTCAATGGATGATTCCCTTTGGTATAATGATATTAGAATACAAGCATAACTTTTACTGCCATTTTTTTTACTTCTCATGCCATCCCTAACTCTTAAGGAGCTAGTGAGCCTCCCTCCACTTATAACATGAATTTTAAAAATACAATATAAGATTTATCAAAGGGGATAGGTGGTCTCATCACAAGCCAACCTAACATGATCATAAGAAAATTAACAAGTGGCATTCCCATAATGTGCACCACACTAGGGTAATGGCCTTCCAGGCAGTCTAATTGTTGGAAGGAGAGGAGGTCTCATCATGAGCCGGCCTGATCATTTTGTTACGCCTTGGTGAATGGCACTGTGATTATTTTATTACCAAGTCAGCACAGTGACCCCTTTTTAGAAACAAAACAAATCATCTAAATCTTAAATGGAGGATATTGGCTCATTTTTGGGTTAAAAGCAACCCTGTCCAGACTATAGACGCCTGCTGGTAGTAGTGGCTTTACTTGTGGTATTTAAGTTATATTTTACATTGCCAATTGTTCTATATCCTACTATTTCCATTGATTCATTTCCAAAGATGAATTTACCATTTGAAAAACATTTACATTTATATTAACCAATATGCATGGTAAACTATATTTTTATGTGAATTACATTAATATTGTTCGATCAAATGATGGCAACATTCATTATCATTAATCGACTTTTCAGCTTCATCATACTTGTTCACCAAAGGAAAATAATTTCCATAATGATTAGTTCTCCACTTTATTCCCTTTTCGGACATTTTCTAAACCATTCCATTATTTATAGTTAGCATTGCTCTGATTGTTTCCTTTCGTATTTCTATTGCTATGATTATTTTTCTACTACATTATGAAACCACTTCTTCCTTTTCTCTTTTCCCGTGCTCTACGGACATGGACACCCTTTTATAATTGGAGGGGGGAAGGTATACATTATGGAACATAATGCGAAATAATTACCAAACTTCGGCAAAAAATTCTGATGCGACAAATATTATTATTTCCGCCTTTATATAAAAATAACATTTCCCAATTCAAAATCTCTGTATGTAGTATTTGTTGTTGTTCGAAACTATCTAACTATAAGAAAGTATATGCAATGGTGTGAATTAGGCTACAATAGCACAACAAATATGGGAGGAAAATATGTTCGTAGTGAACCTACAATATTACAATTAAAAGAGTAAGCCCATGAGATTATTGAGTGAATTGGTTAGCTTCAATACCTCATCACATTTTAGGGATTCCATAACAAAATAGTTCTTGAATTTCTGCAAAATTTGTAGAATGGGCACACAACTGTAAAAGGCAGAAGTATAATAGTCTTTGAAGCAGTCATAGTTGAAGTCTCAAGACTTCCAACGGAAGGTAGAAAATGGACCAAAAAACATGTTCTATTGCATGAAGCAGTTGCAGTATTTAAGGATCGAGAGGAGGAACTAATATGCAAAGGAAAACGAGCTCACCCAACATCATTAAAGGAACCATGGCGAGAACAAGGGACCACCATTCAAAGATACATCACTTGCGATGGTAATTACGATGTGGTAAAGCCTTGACAAATTAATCTGTTAGTAATTCTTAGATAGAGAATTACAGTTAACCTATCGTTCTTTCTAAATTCCTTATTGCATGATGTTGCTAATTGAGTTAGAAAAGCCAAAAATCCACATTCTACCATCAATCATCATGCCTTGATTAATCTTATTATTATTCATGAACTTTCCCAACAAAAAGTGACCTGGGATAACTTTGTAAATCCTACTTTACCCCTATCAGAGGAAAACCTAGATGCATAGGTAGGGGTAGATGATAGTAATATTGATGACTTAAAACAACAAACTGAAGAGGCGGAAATTCCAAATAGAGCAAGAAAAATGAGGACTTCTTCCTTAGCCTCTGGCCAAGAAAAACAGAGACATTATGTGAGGCTAAGCTCATGACAGTACATAAGAAGCCTAATAGATGAATCAGGGCCATCTCATGCAACCACTACAAACCCTCAGAACATTGTTTTATTAGATCATGAGGAGGAGGTGGCCCGAGTGATAGAAAATTTGGGAACAATCTTTGAGGAAGGAGGCCAATTTGAGAATTATCAAGGTAAATATCGTACTCTTAACCAGTTTTCCTCTGTGGGTAGTTATGGCCACACAGAAATGTTTCTACCTATTGAATGAATGGAAGAGTTTTAGAAGCAAGGGGAACCAATTCTCATTATAGATGAATATCCCCAGGGAGAAACTCATGTAGAAATAAATTCTAAATCAGAAAATCAATCAGGATACAGTATTCCATTGGAACAATACCCTAACATTGGTACAACCCCCCTTTTACCTGAAATGGACACATTTATTCCCTCTCCAATCATAAACCCCATAAAGGAGGTAGAGAAGACAGAGACAGACAGTGCCAGGTTGAAAATGCTGATTAAAAGGAACAGAAAATTGAAGAAAATGTGTAATATTCCTACATTAGCCTACAACTAATGGGAATATTAAAATTTTGTTTTGTTAAAAGGTAGGTGAATAAGTGGGTGGGAGGACCCATAAAACTCTTTATGGTGAATAAAAATACTTGTAATGTGAAAGTGGATCATATTTGAAGCCTAATAAAGTACCCAAAAATGTGGACAGGGGCTAAAACATATTGACTGGGTCAACCTTGACCAAATCTACAATGCTGTCATGGAGGAGTGGCCATCAATGAGACACAGCGCAGTTTTATATGGAGCTGCTTGGTTTGAAAGGAGTGTTTTCAATGAAGGTGGTTTAGGGTTTGCAAGCTCTCAACTTATAAAAGGAAGAGGATAGAAGCATGAGAAGGTTGTTGATGATTATCATATTTTTGAATATATTGTCTGTTTAGACATATATCATTCTCTGGCTATTTAGCTGAGAATAGTGTTGTTTAGCACATGGTATTCATGTTCAGGAATTCCATTCTCTTTCGTTGAGAGGCCTCTTAGGAGAGTTTGTACTACATTTTCCACTATTTGCTGAAGGCCAAGATTCTTCTTTCAACTACAACTCAGATCCTATTGAGGGTTTGGTTGTCTTTGCAAGCTGCAACTAGTGGAGGCTAGATCTATTCAGATCTAGGACATTTCAATGCCCTTTTTCAGTGGAGGGGTCTTCTACTCCAATTGGAGGAGTGTATTGGAGTGCTTGGACATCATTTTCATATCTTGGAATGAGGCCAACTATTATATAAACCCTACAACGCATTTTCCCTTCCAGATCTGCGTTATTCTTGTAGGTGTTGTTGCAGGGAGTTTTGGTGCACCATTTGGAGGGTTGGTTTCGAAATCTTGGCGATCTTCCCTTCACTTTGAGATCCATTGAAGGAGATCTATACATTTTATATTTCAGATATGATCTACATATTTCTGAATACTTCTAAATCACTGAATATTTCTGCAGATCTGCATTCTTAGATCTTAGATCTACTACTTGTACATTGTGCAAAGCTGAAATTCACAAGGGGATTTGAAATAGGAGCCTTTATAGTGTATGGATATGTTATGGATCTGAATTTTCATACACAGATCTGCTCTATATCTGACATGTAATCAACACTAGTTTTCAGCCCAATAAAATAACATTGTCAAGGCATTTTCAGTCTACACATGTGGTTGCAACACCTCTTTTGAGGGATTTTATTCTATTAATGTCTTGTATTTCTAGCTATGCATCTTATGGGCCTCATTATACATATATTTTTCTTTTGTAAATAATTTTGAAGAGCCTTTTTACTGGCCTTCTGCTTTTCTTTAGATGAACTGTGTTATTTTCCTGCATATCTGCATGTATTGCTGCATTTTCCCATTTTGGGATACTACAGTGGTATCAAACCATCACATTAGCACAACTTGTGCTTACTGAGAAGCCAATATGTCTTTTCGAGAAAATAAAAGACAGAAGAAGAATATTTATTACACAGAAGACAAAGAATACAAGGGTAAAACCCCTTTATCTAGAAGAATGAAAGGGAAAGAGTTATCAAAAACTCTGTTCCAAACTCTGCATGAGCTTAAAAGAGAAATTAAATAAATGAAGAGGGAAAGAAATGAAGGTCCCTCAAGAAGGTCTTTACATGAAGAAATCCCCAGTTCTTCATCTTATGTGTGCAAGCCCTCAGCTACACAATCATATCTACAACATTATTCTATGCCCAGATTTACTGAAAGAGAGATGAAGGAAGAAGATGCACCAAAGGAGGAGACTTTGAGTGATTATCTTCAGGAGTATGAATCTAAATCCTGGAAAATCAAGGAGCACTTGAGCTTCCAAGAGTTCTGCCAGCTCAAGGAGGAAAGGAGATCCAACAAGTACAATAGAAGGAGAAGAGGTAGATTCTTTCTGCCAAATTTTGATGGATTCTCCACATGCACAACCAAGGATTGGATAGATCAGCTAGACTCATATTTGGATATACTTCAAGTTTTAGAAAAGGACGCCCTTAAAGTAGTAGTGCTACATATTAAAGGTAAAGGTTATGCTTGGTGGTTATTTGAATCCTTTTCATTGAAGAATGCAAATATATCTACTTATGCAAGATTCACTAGGAGATTAGTGAAGAGAATTTATGTAAAACAAACTGAAACATCTTTGATCGAGCTAGAAAATCATGAGCATGCAAAACCCTTACATGAGTTGGAAAGATCTATTATGCCAACTCCACTTCAGATTTATATTGAAGGGGATAAAAAATGGTGTGATACATTACCAAGTGCAAGATCCCCATTACATGAAGAGATTTCTTCTCAAAAGGAATTCATGGAGATTCCTCTTTCAAAGGAAGACCAAGATCTAAGGTCTCTCATTGATAATGAGGTATTCTCAAATATTGATGAGGAGAAAGAATAAGAGGGTAGTAACAATGTTGTCACTTTAGAGGAAGAACCATCACCACCTTGGGATGGACAAGAAGTTATTTCTTCAAGGGAAGGAGCTTTTGCATCTTTTGAAATGGTTCCCGAGGAGCATCATGTGACAATAGTAATGGGAAATAACACCTTGCTCCAAGGAGGAGGAGGAAGGATGGATCAACATCCAATGATGAGGAGCATGCACCATTTTTTATTTCAAGGGGTTTCTATTCATAAGAAGGAGATTGAATTATGTAGCAAAGGGAGGGACACATTATTCCACTCATTCATACAATCTACTTCAGATCTTGATGTCTCTTTACATGGAGGCATTCCACCAGGGAGACCCCCTGATTGGAAGAAGGATAAAGTGTTCTCTCAACTTAATGCAGCAGTGAAATATTTGGATAAGGAGGGAGCCTTGGGAGAAGCTAGAACAATGCTGAGAACCATTGATGGGTTCCAAGGAGAGATGAGAAAATTTCTGAAATGGACTTTTCCATCTTCCACTCAGCTATTTGCGCTGGAAAAGAAGGATTTAGAAATTTGTGATGACATGAGCATGGTGTCAAATGGCCACTCTGTAGTCTTGGGGCAGCACATGATACTTCCACATATGAGAAATATTTTTGATCATGAAAAGATGATATTGACACTCTTGTATGGGTGGGCCAAACTATGTAAGTTTTGGAAGAAAGAGACCTTTCAAAAGGAGGTTGACTTCCATGAACTTCAATCTTGTCTTGAGCAAGATTAGCTGTAAGAGAGGCAGCAGACGTGGAGCTACAATGCTCCAACATGTGACTTTGGCATTGAGCATGTCAAAGAGGAGAATGATGATGTGACAAATACTTCATTTCAAAATTTTACTGCACTGTCATTGTTGGGAAGCCTAGATCCATATTGGGAGTCCCAACTCTTGGTAGAATATTCCAAGAACCTCTTCACATGTAAGGTTCTGGATGGGAAAATGGAAGATAGGAGGTATAGAGTGGTTGATGGAGTCATTTACTTTCATGATCAAATCTATTTGACTAGAGACTCAAAGCTCAAATATAAAATACTATGTGAAACCTATGATATCTTGCTTTCCAATCCCACTAGTTTCATTAGAACCTACCATACTATTTTGGAAGGATTCATGTGGGAAGAATTCAAAGAGGAGATGCACAATCATATGAGAATGTGCATGGATTATTTGGAGGATGAGGGGAAGAAAAAATCTTGGGAAGAGTTGTCATCACTACCTCCTTACTCATGGGGTGTGAATGGGAGCTCATCCATGAGCCACCTCGTTGATTTAAACCAAGTGTATGGTAAAGATTGTATTTATGAACATCATGATATATTTACTATATACTTGCATCTTCTAACCACACAGATGTAGGTCATTTCGCCAAGAAGGGGTACTCTTCATTATTTGATTTGTGAGCTACTTGGAGCCATGAGCAATGATTATGTTAATCACTCCCTAGGAGATTTTGGGGAGATGATGTATTATTTTTGGTGTACCTCATTGACACCAAACATCATACACCACTCCAAGTGTATGAGGAGAAATATTGGTAAAGATTATGCTTTTGTATCTCATGATTCATTTGATTATTACTTGTATTCTTTTACCATGTATATGCAAGCCATATCTCCTAAGAGGAGTATTATTCCATACAAAGTTCATGGCCAAATTTGGGCCACAAACATTTCTGAACATGGCCACTCCCTTAGAGGACAAAGGGAGATTTTGTTTCATGATGGGTGCTTTCCTAAGGCACCAAATATATCTCACACTTTCAGCCATGGTGAGATGATATGGGTAGCAAGTAAGTGGTGGGGAAACCACTTACCGTATCACTATTTGATGCAGTCAGGAGATCTACTGTGTTGGTTTCACTTGTGGGACTATGATCCACCTCCATCATTGGATTTGATTGTTTATGTATTACTGGTTTTGATCCCACATGATGATGATGCTCTTATCTTTGTTGGGAACATGATTGGAGGGATGACACATTGGTTGGATGTGTCCATTGGGAATGAAACTTCCCATATCAATTCATGCTTCAAGAGGAGGATGGGACACTATATGGCTGCTACATTATATCCTTTGTTTCCTTATGAAAGGGGCCATATGTTTGACTTATGTCTTTGGGAGAAGCCTCTCACATGGGAGGATTTTTGGAAAGACATGTGTTGCTTGAATCATATTCAGCCAACACCTATTATCCTCTATTAATTTCAGGCTTTGGAGAAGCTTATTGCAGCAAGAAGCTGGTTGGATGGACACTTATTGTATCATGTTTTGAGGCAGCAAGAAGAAGAACAACACCGGTCTCAATGGAGGGACTATTGTCACCATCCAATATATCATATGACACTTAGTACATGTTTCTTTGGAGCACATATGGTGGTGATACTCTATTCACTACATGCATGGAGGATTGGGCAAGGAGACTCCATAGAATCAATGAAGGGAACCATGAGGTTCCAACCATATTTTGGCTTCACCAGGACTATATTATTACATCCCAGGATCAAAAGCTCCAAATTTATCATAAATGGAGGGAGAGGCAGCATAAGTTGAACAATCTTACTTCTCATTTTCAGCCATGCAACCCCTACACATTACATAAGGAGGGGATTGGTGACTATTTCTGTGAGCTGCAAAGGATGGCTCACTTTGTTTGGATGATAGCATGGAGATTAGAGTTTCTCATTGGGGTTGAAGAACCCAAAATTTATCATCTCCCATGAATTAAGGAGACCAATGGACAACAACTAAATCTTTCTATATATCTCCCACTTCTTCATTATGACAGCTATTTGGTTTATTCACCAAAGGCAGACTTGTATTCTTCGGAGAAGACATACCCATTGGATATTTTACGATGTCCTTGTAGTTTCTTGAGTACAAGCAACATTTTGGAGGGGAGGACTGTAATATTCCTACATTAGCCTACAACTAATGGGAATATTAAATTTTTTTTTTTCACAAAGGTAGTTGAATAAGTGGGTGGGAGGACCCATAAAACTTTTTATGGTGAATAAAACCACTTCTAATGTGAAAGTGGATCATATTTTCAGCCTAATAAAGTACCCCAAGGTGTGGAAAGGGGCTAAAACATATTTACTGGCTCAACCTTGACCAAATCTACAACAGTTTCATGGAGGAGTGGCCATCAATGAGTCACAACACAGTTTTAGATGGAGCTATTTGGTGTGAAAGGAGTGTTTTCAATGAAGGTGGTTTAGGGTTTGCAAACTCTCAACTTATAAAAGGAAGAAGATAGTAGCATGAGAAGGTTGTTGATGATTATCATATTTCTGAATATATTTTCTGTTTAGAAATATATCATTCTCTAGCTGTTTAGCTGAGAATAGTGTTGTTTAGCACATGGTATTTTTTTTTAGGAATTCCATTCCCTTTCCTTGAGATGCCTCTTGGGAGAGTTTGTACTACATTTTCCACTATCTAGTTGAAGTCCAAGCTTCTTCTTTCAACTATAACTCAGATCCTATTGAGGGTTTGGTTGTGTTTAGAAGCTGCAGCAAGTGGAGGCTAGATCTATTCAGATCTACGTCATTTTGGTGCCCTTTTTCAGTGGAGGAGTCTTCTACTCCAATTGGAGGAGTGTATTGGAATGCTTGGGCATCATTTTCATATCTTGGCATGAGGCCAACTATTATCTAAACCCTACAGCACAGTTTCCCTTCCAGATATGTGTTATTCCTGTAGG
Source organism: Pinus albicaulis (assembly GCA_034641835.2). Classification (NCBI taxonomy): domain Eukaryota; kingdom Viridiplantae; phylum Streptophyta; class Pinopsida; order Pinales; family Pinaceae; genus Pinus; species Pinus albicaulis. Next base: position 1,080,777,039 of record CM076581.1, read on the forward strand.
TGTTGTTGCAGGGAGTTTTGGTGCACCATTTGGAGAGCTGGTTTCCAAGTGTTGGGGACCTTCCCTTCACTTTGAGATCCATTAGAGGAGATCTATACATTGTATATTTCAAATATGATTTGCATATTTGTGAATAATTCTGAATCACTGAATTTTTATGCAGATCTACATTCTTATATCTTAGATCTACTGGTTTTACATGGTGTAAAGCTGAAATTCCCAAGGGGATATGAAAGAGGAGCCTTCCTAGTGTATGGATCTGTTATGGATTTGAATTTTCAAACACAGATCTGCTCTAGATTTGACATGTAATCAAAAACAGTTTGCAGCCCAATAAAATAATGTCGTCAAGGCATTTTCAGTCTATACATGTGGTTGCATTACCTCTTTTGAGGGATTTTCTTCTATTAATGTCTTGTGTTTCCAGCGACGGATCTTATGGGCTTCATTATACATCTATTTCGCTATTCCAAATACCTTTGAAGAGCCTTTTTATTGGCCTCCTGCATTGCTTTAGATGAACTGCGTTATTTTCCCACATATCTGCATGTATTGCTGCATTTTTCCATTTTGGGATACTACAAAATGATTAGAATATTAAGAAAATGGTTGAAGGAAGAGGATAAGAACCGAAAGTGAAAAGTGGAAGTAGAAAAAGTTGGTACCCAGACAGAGAAATTTTCCACTAAGGATATTGGAACTTAAACTAAAAATCTTTGTGCTTGTTCAATGGAGACTCAAACAAAATTTTCTGTGAATGTTATGAACTTTACTCTTGAAATAGATTTTTTAGATTGTTGTACTCCCCAAGAGACAACTGGTACTGTGGAAACCATTGTTCTGACTGATTTGGTGGCAGCGTGTGACAATGCAGCTTAGATAGAGGAAACACATGATTATGTCCCCTTGGTAAGGGAAGCTCTTATCTTGAAATTGCAAAATGAATTAACAAGGACTCAGCAGGTGTTCACTCAACACGCAAAAGAATTGGTATCTTTACATACGCACTAGGAATTATTAAACAAGCTGGATACACTCACTACAACTAAATACGAGACTTTTTCTAGTCTCATAAATTAAAAGGAGAAAGTAAAGAAAATGCAGAACCAGCTTCAAAAGGCCATGGAGAAAAATGAAACTATTTGTGGCCACCAATTATGCAATATTTTTACTAGAGAGGTACTTAATACCGAAGATTAGAGCTGTCAGGGCTTGTTGGCTTGAGGGGTCCTGACCCAGGTTCGGTGTGCAAGGTTTGCCAACAAACCCTTATACTGCTGGCCCTTTTGGCAGTGACCTGCTTGCGTAGGTCACAGTCTCATCCGAAGCAGTATGGCTGGGTGCTGGAACCAGGTTTCCGCACCCTGAGAAAGGAAGGGTAAGGCAAGTAGGGTTGCGTTCTGTTCAGATTACCTTATTTCCACGCAGGGTTAAATATGTATCCAATTACATCCACGTGCACTAGATCTATAATTATATGCTTTTCATAACATCAACACAACATTACATAACTCGAATAGGACAGATCTAGATTTACTTCAATACACAAACTTTCACAGCAAGGTATAACCAGAGCAGAATAGATCCAATCATTCAATATATAGACCTTCGCAGCGCAAAGATAGAAAATGCATAACACAATAATTATTAGTAATCTATTCAATAGTACCCACAGATTCAGATCCAATAATCCTGCATATTCATTCATTCGTCACCCTTACAATTCCCTTCCTAACCTACACACACAGCAGTAGGGTCCGCACACAGCTGGACTAGGATCTCTGCACACACAGCCAACAGGAGTCCATTCCCCAAAACCCCAAACAGATCGCTTTACACAACAGATCGCTCAATAGCTCATCAAATCCTACCTCTTACAAACTGAAATGCCTCTCTATTTATAACAATCTAGCTTTATCATTCCTATGGTCCGCAACCCATGGTTTTCGGACCCCTATTTTAATCTTTAACCCCATTAAAATGCTTGCAGGGATTTGACCCACCCCAAAACCCCTGCACTATACTAAATATAACAAAAATAACCAAAATGGACCAGTTTTGTAGCTTGTTAGGAGACCCCGTTCCAACAGTCCCCCAACACAATCTTGTGACTTGTCCCGAGTCACTTTGGTGGCGCAACTTCAATCTATGCGCGTAAGGTAGCTAGGGAAGGAAGGAGGGGTGGAAGCACTTCCTTGCTTCGAGCGACCGCATGTTGTGCAATATTGATCATCGTCAGAGAAGCAAGCCCATCGAGATCTGGACCAACACGTTCCAACAACCGATGGAGGCGTGCAATGGCGGACTACGTATCATGTGCAAGCTGGAGTGTAGCATCATTCCATGGTTTCAAATTTTTGTACACAATATTCTTGGAGTGACGAAGGTCCTCAATCTAGTGCATGGCGGCCAGGCGCTGCGCTGGGACGGGGGGAGGTGTGGAGGCCCGAACTCGATCTAGAGCATCTTCTGCCTACTTCAATTCCCATTGGGCATGCTGAAGCATGGGGTGGTGTCGTGATTTTGTCCATAGCTGCATAGACTCTTCAAGAAATTGGGCTCCCTATGCCATTTTTTCCTGAATAATTCCTGTTGCGCTAGTGACCACGGCAATTCGCTAGGTGCGTTCTTCCGGGGTCATGACATACTGCTTTCGCCGTTCTTGGTCATGACGGTGTACTTCTTGCAGTACGCTAGCAGAGAGTATTTGTAGCTCTATAGTAGATAGTTGTGCTAAGTCTACTTGAATGTCCCCAGGAATTGGTTCAGAAGTTTGAATTGTGACAGTGCGGGGGAGTAAACATATGTTGCTTCTAGCGGGCGGGGCTTGGAAATGGCGGAGATGTCATAGCAGGTCTCGGTACCGCAACATTCCTACCGAACTTGGTTTGCAGCTAATCCTCCCAGGTGACAGCTCGCGTGCACTCCTATTACTGCACTCAGCGTGTCCCCGCCCTCTTATTAGTTCCTCCTGTGAGTTGGGATCCATAACAGAGAGACGAGCGTTATAAATCATAGGAATAAGTAGAAAAAACCATAATTCAGGTGGCCAATACCGCTTGATAGTTGAATAAATAGCCTGAGCCAACATTTTTTAGTTGTCCACGCCCAAATCGAAGCTACTTAATGGTGAGGTAGCTCGTATGTGGCGCGTACCCTCGATCTGTCAAACCATGCTTATCATAAATGGTGATATTGATTATCTACCACCCTTTTTCTACATTTGTAAGTGTCTTTTCGCATTAACTCAGGATGAGCTGACATTCTTCCTTTGTATCCAAGGTCGTGTCCTTGTAATGTCAGGGTGTGGCTAATGCGTTGGAGGTCCTTCTGTATTTCGACGGAAGGTTGACACGATCCTAGAAGTCGATTGGGAGTCTTTTCGAGGCATTTATGTCATTCGTGGAAGGAGAATTTTTGTGCAAGACGACTGCGTCATACTTCCATAGGTGATTTAATTCTTTAGTCGTCCGTAAATTCTCCCAGATACTCATGATTTTAGACAAGTCCGTAATCTGGTTAGGCAAGGGTCGAGCACACCCTTGAATGTTGCACGCAAGCAGGTCACCACGTGGGTTGACCGATCTTGGGGCCCATCTGGCTAAGGGGGTTTATATACGCAGGATCACCCTACTCCAATGCTTCCTTCGAGTAGGGGAGACATGTCCCTACGTAGGTGCTTCATATCGGGTTAGTGGTAGTGCCTCAGACCTACATTTCATGGAACCCTTAGGCTTCACAGGCTTCAGAGTGTCATCTGCATCCTCTTGGTAAGGCAAGGTTCTTTCCATGGTAGAGATGTGACGGAAGCTTCTGACGGTCTGAAGGCTGCAAAGTGCCGAAACCTCATGAAGCCGGCTCTGCCAATTCTCCAGCTCCTCATCAGAGTCAGAAAATCATTCACTGTCCTTTTCCCAACAGAACATCCCTTCATCCGTGGGGTTAACCCAATCTTCATCTTGCGCAGTGATCTTATAGATATGATCTAATTCTTCCTTCGTATGGACAGGCTCGGTATACTAGGCACCTTCTGCGGGATCCAGGGGTACTAGACATGCGTGCTTCCACTTTCAAACACCCTGCTTCATTTCTTTAGGTTAATAATGCCTCCCATGTCCATTGCCCAATCTAGTCCGAGGAGCACAGGGTAGGGGTCTACATCTTCAACTATCTCAATTACTACAAAGTCAGCTAGGACCCTTGCCCCTGTAATGTCAACCATAACCTTTGGTAACCTACCCAAGGGAATGATTTTCTATTGGTTTTCCATGCGCAGATGGATAATGTACCATTCCAATTTGGGCTTTCCCATTCGTTTCCAGGTTTTCTTAGGTAAAACATTGACATCAAATCCAAGATCTAAGATAACCTGATCCATTTCATAGTCCCTGATTTGTGTAGTTAGCTGCATTTATTTCCATGTGCGTTTCTTAGAGATGTAAATTTTGTGCACATCCTTGGTCTCAGGGATCAAAATGGGCCGAGCTGCGCAGGTGTTCATTAAAGCCATGAGGTTTCTTACGGCCTGCGGGTTCCTGAGTAATTTCAGAAATGCCTTCAAAAAGGTCTCAATTTCTTCCTCGCTTTGAGACTGCATAGGGGCTGCTGGTAGTGCCTGTTCTTCGTAGGGTACCTCTTTTCTTCCCTTGGTGTCCAACCCACTATGTGTTATGAAATTTACACTTGGATTTACTTCTCTTAGCTCAATTTTAACCCTCTGTACATTCTACGTAGGGGTAGGCCGCTTTTCCTGCATTCCGGCTATTAATATCGGGCAGTCTTCTACCTCACGGTCCAACTGTTTGCATTATTTACATGATGACCGGGTGGGGTTAGGGAATTCTCTGGTAAATTTCCCTATTTCTCCACAATTATAACAGATTATTTGACCTCGTCCTCGGCGTGCACTTCCTCCTAGCCTCCTCTTCCTTGGGCCAATGATCCTTGAAAAAGCACAGTCAGTCTAGGCGATGCAGGGTCTAATTGTACCCGATATAAGTTCCCGCGATCTATCATCAAGTCATACGTTCAGAAATTATGCTCGTCATGTCCTATAGATAGAAAAAATCAGCACCATTGTTGTTTTAGCTCTGGGACATACGCACCTAGCCAAGCGCAATGGTTCGTATTGTGTAGGCCTGCTACTCGACAATCATCACACCATAGCACAGATCTGCTTGATCCTGGTCGCAACAGGACAGGTTCGCCACTTACCCCTGGGCGCATCGGGCTAGGTTGTCTAGCTTGCATATAATTAGTCAGTAGAGGGCACTGATCCTTTGTGTGACCAGACACTCAGCAACGTATACACCAGAGATCCACACATATGTCTTTTCCTCACTCTGTTCGTAGGTTATGTATCTCTAGGTGCATAGCCCCAAGTTGTTCCTAGATTTGTTGGACTCCTACTGAGGTATCCTCCTGTGGAGTAGCTTCTAACTTCATAGTGGCTTCTATAGCTTTCTCCTACAATTTAAAGGTCTTCTGATTCATTTGTGTGCACAAGTGAGGTAACAACATGGCGATGAACCATTCCTTATGTTATCTATCATAATACTCGAACCCCCCTTCCCTAAGTGCCTTATTTAACCATTGATCTGCCTCCCACACTGATTCATATGCACCTTGTTTGAAGTCCTTTACGTATTCCACTAACTGGGAATAGGAATTTGGTTTGCGGAATTTTTTCTTCAGAGAATCCTTAATGTCCTGAATGGAGGCGGTTCCATTCTGGGCAACATATCGCATATACCAGTCAAGAGCTCTATCTTTGAATGCTAGAGATAGCTGCACCCTTTTTATTGTATCGCTTGCCATGTTTTTCACAGTCTAGATAGAGTCTGCAATGCACCAAAATCGATCCATGTCCTCATCTCCTACCCCCTTGAAGGTAGGTAGTTTCAGATGTGCAGCCATATCACTATCCAGGGACGACATTATAGGTGAGTTCTTACCCCTGCGTGCCCTAGGTGGTGATGTGGCTGGGTCCTTCATTGGGCTATAGGCGGCCCTTTCTTCGTCAAGGTTGGTCCGATAATACTTACCACTATGTGTCGCACTCCCATCTGGATCCGAGGTCATTCAGTCGGGATGGCTACATAGGATGCTCTTTTCGCACAACAACTTCTTGATCAGTAACAATAACGTCCTTAGAAACTTACCTCAGAATACTTTGAATAATTTTCACTCAGCCTTAGAGTATGATACAGATTGATCAATGGCAAATTATGTCACAAATCCTCCTAGCGCACTATGCACCCAATGATCCACCGTGCGTGTAATAGTGTTATCGATTCCTTCCAGATGTTCAAGCAAATCTGGAGTCCACTGAGTGACTCGCTTGTCCTTCCAGCACTTTTGGAATTCTACCAACCTGGCCATCCACTCCTGAAGCTCAATTTCAAATGTTACAAAGAATAATTCATATCTTTCAGTAAGAACGTACCTATTCTTCCACCTTTACGCCGTTAATTTTTCAATTCGGTTTTATCTTACTGCAAACTCCTAGATCTGCCTTTCGAACTAGTTCTCGGTCTCTTTTTTTTTCAGACTTCCAGTATTCTCTTGTAATTACCCGATCCCTTTCTCAGATCTCTTCCAGTCCCGGCAACGGAACAATTTGTTGGCTTGAGGGGTCTTGACCCAGGTTCGGTGTGCAAGGTTTGCCAAAAAACCCCTATACTACTGGCCCTTTCGGCAGTGACCTACTTGCACAGGTCACAGTCTCACCCGAAGTAGTATGGGTGGATGCTGGAACCAGGTTTCCGTACCCTGAGAAAGGAAGAGTAAGGCAAGCAGGGCTACGTTCTGTTCAGATTACCATATTTCTGCGCAGGGTTAAATATGTATCCAATTGCATCCAGGTGCACTAGATCTATAATTATATGCTTTTCATAACATCAACACAACATTACATAACCCGAACAGGACATATATAGATTTACTTCAATACACATACTTTCGCAACAAAGTATAACCAGAGCAGAATAGATCCAATCATTCAATATATAGACCTTCGCAGTGCAAAGACAAAAAATGCATAACATAGTAATTATCAGCAATCCATTCAATAGTACTCACAGATTCAGTTCTAATAATCCTACATATTCATTCATTCGTTGCCCTTACAATTCCCTTCCCAACCTGCGCTCACATCAGCAGGGTCCGCACACAGCTGGACTAGGATCTCTGTGCACACAACCAGCAGGAGTCCATTCTCCAAAACCCCAAACAGATCTCTTTACACAACATATCACTCAATAGCTCATCAAATCCTACCTCTTACAATCCAAAATGCCTCTCTATTTATGACAATCTAGCTTTAACATTGCTATGGTCCGCAACCCATGGTTTTTGGACCCCTAGTTTACCCTTTAACCCCATTACAATGCTTTTGGGGCTTTGACCCACCCCAAAACCCTTGCTCTATACTAAATATAAAAAAAATAACCAAAATGGACCGGTTTCGTAGCTTGTTAGGAGACCCCGTTCTAATAGGGTTGGTAGTCTTAATGAATTCAAGGCTACCTTAGATTTTGTTCAATACTGCAAGAAACAAGACGAGAAGGTAAAGCATCTTCTCTGTGAATTATACCTGCATATTTTTTTCTTGGAATATGAAAGAGATGCTAATCCTAGTCCCTTTATTGGAGAAGTTCAATTCCAAGCCTTCCGTTCTTTTGCTGAAAACCAGCTTTAATGGGCCAAGGCCTATAATACTTTTCAAAAAAGGGAGCATGGTCTAGATGTATGGGTTAAAGGAGAACCCAGTAAACCTTTACACATTTTCATCCAACACAAAAGGTTTATGGAACAAAAAGGATTTGTGGCCACATTGGGACCTCTCCATAAATATGTTATACATGTTGGAAGAGAATATTTCCAGGGAATTAAAGATGATGCTCTATTGGTAGCAAAACAAAGGTGGAAAGTTTCCAGTAACAATGTTAAAAATTGGGATTCATTCGGTTACATAAATTTTAAGTCTGTTGTTTCTCGTGTGAATGTGTACCAGAATATCATCCTATGTAAGGGCCCTACCTGGATAGGATGTCGTTACATGTGTCCCATTATATGGTATCCCCCTGAAGGATGCTATTTTTTATTATGATTTTCCTGAATCTCATGAGATTCGTGCTTTTTCAATGCTTAAATAGAAGAATGGTTTTAGGTTTTATCAGGAACAAGTTTATCATTCCTACTCTCTGACACAATTACACCTCATCTATATTATTGAATGAGGACATGCAAAAAGGTAAGCAGGGGAGTATGTTGAGACATGGAAAAGGTATGATGTTATCCTCATATTATCTTAATTAATCATTTAATTTAATGTACTCATCTTCGTTTCTGGGAGGAATCTAGAAGAAAAGATAGTGAAATATGAAAAAAATGAATTTTCAATAAATTGTATGATTTTAGCATAAAAACTAGCTTTTTCTTGCCTTTCTGTGAAGAAATTAGAATTGGACAATTATTTTTCAAACGATGGAAAAACAATGGCTAAAGAAAAAAAAAGATGATTTCTTGATCGCACGGTCTAGTGGAAGAAAAGGAGAATCAAGCTAATTCTATAGTGAAAATATGATTATTAGTTGTGAAATCCTCAGGATCAGGAGATCCTGAGGATTCACTCTCATCAATTAGTTTACCATTTGGTCATATAACACTGATAGGTGAAAAATAAGAGGGGTTAATTTCTGAGTTGTAACTTTCATTTTGGACATCATTATTTGTATTAAATATAGAGTATTTTCACTACGGTGATGTTGTATCTTTACTACTGTTATTAATAAGAAAAGTCGTGCTATCTTCATAATTGTGCTCTGAGTATTCTGGGTAGTGGCTTCTGGAGGCTTTGGGCCTGGTTGCTATGATACTTGTTGCTTCTTTTGTGAAATAATGATTTCTTTCATCTCTACGATTGTTAATTACTGTATCTTGTCATTTCGATTGTTGTGTGATGTTAGAATTTGTTTATGTAGTTTAACTTTACCATTTGAGATAAATATTAGATTATGTTACTCTTACAGTTGCATATCATTCTTTAATGAATTGTTCAGATTAGCATTACATTTAATTGATGTTCCTTTCGATTGATGTTATCATAGATATCTGATGATTAATTAATGTTATTCTTAATTAAAGGCTTGAATTGTTAATTGTTGTTCATTTACTGTAATTTCCCTTTTCAGTAGATAATTGTCAATATCAGGCAGTAATTCCTTAAGTGTGATTCCTTCAATTCATATGTTTGGATTTAGTTTCTTTACAAATCAGTGAGAATATATCAATATGTATGGTTTATAAATGCTTTAAGGTTTGCTTTTTAATTATTCGAGATTGAACTTCGAGAATTAGATATTAATTATTGAAATGATTTAGAAACATTTATTCCTAAATAGCTTTTGATTTCACTTTGCATAGACAATGCCAACACTCTTGAAATAAACATATGAATCCTTGTTGATAATTAATGTAGGTATTAAGATTGATTTTCATATTCATCTTAGTGCACCAATAATGGGTGTGGGCATATGTATTGTGTGGAGTTGTATGCCATGTGTGGGTGTATGTGTTGTGAGGTAGAAAATGTGTATGTGTATGTTATTGAAGAGAAGAAAAGGAAGTGGATGATTTTCAGGTGTGGAAAGCATTCTACTATGTGTACAGAAAGGACAAAGATAGAAGTAAGGACTGGTGAAGGATAAGTATCGTTATTTTACTATGCATGTTATCTATGATTCTAACTTATGATGGTTACATGTGATTTATGATTATGGTTTATGATGATTGCATGCGATTCATGATTTTGACCTATGATAGTTGTGTTTTGAGCTAACCAGAGGTGATATGATTATACATGATGACTTGATCAAACATCTAATTTGAATTTCTTTGACAAGAAGTAAACATGATTGTAAGTGTACCTTATTGATGAGCTACCAATGAGGTATGATTTGGATTTACTTCAATTTGTTTTGAATCTAATGGTAATTGTGTCCTTGGTTCATCAAAGCATCGAAATTCTCGAACTGGGTGGTTGAAAACCATCTGGAAGATTTAGCAACATCAATGAAAAGAATTGGAACATGAAATAGTATGTTAATAAAGTGGTGCAGGAGAAGGGCCATTGTGGGACATTGGTACCCAATAGTGCCCATTGGTTTCCATGATAATTATATTACATGTATGATGGATTTGAGGAAGGGATAGGCATTTGTTTTTGGATCTTCTGATGCAAGGAAGCCTTTCGAAGGGAGAGGTAGCTCAAGGGACTGTATAACAAAGAAGGGGATGTCCACAAAACTTGGAAGGTGTGTGACTACACGAAAGGGGGTGACCAGATTCCCTGAGGGACCTTGTAGCAGAGAATGGTAGGTCGGGGATGGATTTTTTTTTGTCATTAACATTGTGAGATGTATCCATATGCATATTGGCAGTGCACATGGGAACAATGAGCCTTTAATTTTCCATTGAGATGAAAACAATGCAATATTTTAGCACTAGACATTGGATGCATAATTGAATTTGGTAGTGGATTGTAGACTTCCTCAAAAGGAGGTAGATCCTATTATTACTTTGAGGGTGGAGGTGTTAGCCTCTGGATTACCTTGTTGCTACTAAATACATCATATCCTTTTATTTTCTAGCTAAGAAAATGTGCATATGTGCATATGTGTGTATTATTGTAAATATTGTATTGAGATGGATTTATAAAGATCCATATATAGTATGATTTTTTTTTGGTCGAATCAAATGTGTATAAGTGTATATGTGGTTATTATTGTAAATATCGTAATTAGTTATGTTATAAAGCTCTAGTAAATGGTATGTTTTTAACGTTTTCAATGGGATGTCATTATAAATACTGCAATGAGCTGTGTTATAAACCTCCGTGGGAAGTATGTTTTTATTTCCAGCAGTCTTGTTGGTTTTAGGCGTCACTGGTCACTGAGGACAGTGTTCCCCCAAGGGATAGGGTTATGTAACAACCTTGGTAAAAAATTCATGTATAAAAAATATAATACCAAGGTCATGGGAGATGTATTCCAAAAAAAATGGTGGGAAAAAGACATCCTATTGGGTTTTCATTTTGGTTTATTATGGCTTAGAAAATTGGAAAAGGAAATGGAAAAGGCTTTTCAAAAGAAAAATGGCATTATTGGAATTTTATTTGTGACAACAATGGAAAATAGGAGAAAAGGAAACTGAAAGGTCACCAGTTGCATGTTAGGATGAAAATTAAGGAAAACAAGGGAAATTTGAAGAAAATAGAGGCCTTATTGATAAAAAGGCTTCTAAGGATCACTTGGAAAGATTTTTGCGAGACTTTTGGTTAATTCATTTTTGGAGCTCTCCTTCTATTCCAATTCTCTCTCATATTCTTGGGAACTTATATTTTTTCTTGGAGCACTCTTGGAGGAGTGTGGCATAATTTTTATTTTGTAGCAAGAAGAAAAATAAGAGAAGGAAATCATAATAGAACATGACAATAATTAGCTACAACAAGTTTTTCTTGCAGGTACCAAGTTGCATGTATGATTTCCTTGCTAGTTTTTGCATGCATTGCACATGTATGTGGTTTCTTGGTTATGAGTTGTCATTGTCATGGATAATTTCTTGGATTGGAATAGGTTTTGCCTAGCCTTTCCATTTCCTGGATAACCATGGTTTTTTTCATTTTACTTTTGTTTTCTAGTTGGTTTTCATGTAACTTTGGTTGTGGGTTGAGTTACTATTTCATGGAAGCCTTAGTTGGAAAAATGCTCTGGAATCCCTTTAACAACCCGAGTTGAGTTACTATTCCTAGAAGAATTGGCTGGAAAAACACTCTAGAACCCCTTTGTGTGTTGAGTTACTAGTCTTGGAATCCATTTTTGGACAAATTCTTTGGAAGCCCAATGGCAGTTGTGGGTTGAGTTACTAGTCCTAGAACCGTGGTTGGAACAAACATTATATGGACCTCAACCTCTTGGGTAGAGACCAATATGGTGATGGTTGGTGATATACGATTGTTAGGTGAAACCACTGGTTCATGGTTGAGGTGGTTTGTCCTTTAGAAGCCCCTGTTTTTTTATTATTATTGTTTCTTGAGATCCGAGATTCATGCTTGGAATATGAAATGAGGGTGACTGGCTGAAAGAGAGATTTGGTTCAGCCTAGTCTATATTCGGGTGTTACATGGAAGTCCCATACCTAGTTTCATTTTTCATATGTTAATAAGAGCTCTTTTCCTCGTGTATTTCATGAGAAAATGTACTTGTGTTTAAGTGTTTCATATGGTTGTTATACTTACTATTTCTGTTGTTTATATATTAGTTATGAGTATGTTTTATAACAATGATGATGTATGGATCTCATCATATTTTGATTAATATATGAATGAAAAATGAATATATGACCTAATAGTGGATAATACAACTATTATGATGAGGTATCAATGCTTCTTAACGAGTCTAAGATATTTATGTAACCCCCTATACTTAGATCTTTTGTTATAACCTACATGATTCTTATTTGTGATATTTTTGAAAATCATCCTGTCATGGCTAGTAGTGGTCCATTTAATTCCTTGATCGATTTTTTTATCAAAATAATTGTCTTCATGTCCTTTGTGAGTTCTTGAAGTTTCATAAGTTTCTGGGATGTGACTGGATCCTAGCCCTAAGGAATAGCCTTAAATCCCGTAGTGCCTGGCATAAAACTGGTGGAAAAATATAAAATCACACTCAAGAAGGCTTGTGGGAGTGACTATGGCTCTCAATCGCTTGGAAGGCTTGGCAAGGGAGCGACTAAGGATCTAGGTTAATAACATGTTGATTTCCGTTAGGGGTTGGTCACCTAGAAAGGTTGGCTGGCTCCTAGAGGTTCTGTAGGATGTGTGAATATTCAGGTTGGTTGTATTCTATCAGTTAAACTTCCTTAAGGTGACCTAGGAGGTTGAATGACATCATAGTGACCTCTCGTCCCATTTTTACCCCGGTGGACTGGTGATCTTGGGTAAATGTGGGAGGAGGGTGTTACAATTATAGGATTCATTCACCTTTGATCCTTTCTTCTTACAAATGAGTGAATCTTAGGAAACTAATCGTGATCTAAACTAATGTTATCCTATACTAATCTAAACTCATTCTACACTAAATTATGATTAAAATAAAATATAATTAAATATATAAGGTTAGCTATATAGATAAAATGATAGGAATAAAAGAGCCTAAATATGATACGACTGCCAAGAAAGAAAATGGTTGTATGTTTCACAAATAATGATATGTTATTTAATTATAATTTATATATCTAATTTAGAAATTAGAATTAAGATATTATATGAACTTTGGACCTTGATAGGGACCCAATTATTGTATCATTATTATTCCATCAAATTCAAAGGTCATTGTCTCACATTTGAGATTGATAATAACATGGTTCTCAAACACTCAGTCTATTCCCAAAGAAGACATATATGGATATTTATCACCCATTATGCCAATAAATTCAAAATTTTCATATGCCTTCATGCCTAAAATGTAAACTTTAGCATCTTAAAGATGATTGATTAGGAAGATAAAATATTTATTGGCCATTCATAGGTGGATGGGGGAAAACACCAACTTGGGCCTCCCTAATTCGTCCCAGTTTTTGCACGGAAAAATGCTAAGATAAGATCCTAAATAAAACATAGAATATTTGATCTGCAATCCAAAAATTTGGGAATCAACACATAATCCTCTTCCCATTCTTCTCTTAGTCTTGCGAACAAGTCTAGAATGTTGTTCCGGAAAGTTAGGAGAAATAGGCATTTCTGAGAATTCTTCATCTTCAATGAGTGCCTTCAATTGTTTTGTGAAACTGGTTGGAAAACTAATTGTCACTAATAATCTAAAAAATTAATTTAAACTACTCCACAATGGTCTAATGTTCCTCTCAGAAAAATATGGGACACCTAGTTTATACTTTTTCTTGTTGTATTTTTAGAGAACTACAGGAAGAAACAAACTGCTTAAAAATTTTAGTTGCACCCTTTTAATATTATTTCTACTAGTTAGGATCATAGGAATTTATTGGCGATGCAGGCTTTATTATAACAGGTTGCACAGGGGTCTTCTTATATTCTCTAGTATTTTTTTCCTCCTATATTAATAATGTAATTGTTAGACTATGATGATGATTCAAGCCCTCAAGGTTCTACATTAATAAAATTTTCTCCACTTTTCTGATTGCACTCTTCCTACCTGAAAATTAGTTTTGGACAGTCCTTAGAGGAATGTATATTTACTCGGTAGTGATAACATCAGGGATTTATTTGTAATGGACAATCCCATGCAACACGATCCTCCTCATTGAAATTATAACATTTGATATGACCTACTTCTCAAGTCCTCCCCTCACCCCTAAAGGCATGTCCTTCTTTCCTTCAAGGAATTTCATCGACTCAGAATGTCATGCGATTAACGAAATCGACCATTGAATCCAAAGCCCTCGAATGGTTAGTATAATGATTTGGAGACCCATAGAACTCACATAAAATATTATTGGGCACGTTTGAGTACTTCTTAAAAACATGATAAAGAGCGGGTGGATGTTCATAAGTACAACAAATCTCATAGTATTCATTGGTAGAAGTACCTTGTTAGAGAGAAAATACATGGTATTGAGTGTGTTCCTAATATAAATCATTCAAAGGGACTTGTGAAACTCCTTAAATAGGTACTAGTGATGGTTGAGGTGGTCTTATAGACATGCTATAAGGGATTTCACCCCAAAACCTTGGACATTTCGTAGCATCATGCCCCTTGACATGGAAACTAGTGCACCATAGATGTGGATACAAAGGTCATGCTACATGCATATCCTTCAACCTCTATGTGAAATTATAACTTTGATGTTGCAATCCAATGATGGACGGATCACTCGAAGTAGTACCCGACCTATATTCATGTGGGTATCCCACCATTGATTCAATTTTCATAGCTTCCTCCAATGCATCCTGTAAAGTGTTAATGTCCTGCTGCATCAAGGGAGTTATTTTTAATGGAAACATAGATTTAATGAACCAATCTCGTTGAAAATGAGGATTAATCAGATAGATGAGTTTCTCAATTGCATATTTAAATCATTGCATGAATTCCCACATATTCACATCCTCTTATTGTTTAATATCACATAATTCTAGTAAATCTTGTTGATCTATATGGGGAAGCTTAAATTCTTTAATAAAATCTTGTTTAACTACGTCAAAATTTGGGTTTAGGTTTATACTACACCACTTAATAAACCATCTAAGTGATTTATATTTAAAATTCATATGAATTTCAATGATATTAGTAGAATTTTTAGTCTTCCTAGCCCTCCAGATGGCTTCACATAAATACCAATGCTTCTTGATGTCTTCATCTCCTCAATCCGAAAAATCTGGGTACCTAGTGAACAAACCTACTACATTACCAGTGGGAACCAAAACAAAACCTTGTGGACCCAATTGTGAGAATGTTGTACAATTTTCTTGAAAACTACTACTGAAACTACTAACATCACTAGGACTTCTAGTTTCATATCCTCTATAAGTTTCCTATGACTTTAATTTTTTAGCTAATTTAGAAATCAAATGAACAAGGTTTTGATACAGTACCAGGGGGAGCGTGTTGAGAAATGTGGCTGCACTACTATTTTGCAGATTCGTATTCACTGGGAACCAAATCATCTTAAAATAATAACCATCACATTATAAAATGCATGTCATGGTCTACAAGAGTGCTCTCATTACTCATCGTAGCTAGATAATTTCATGTCTCGAGCATCCATATTTATCCCAACTCCTATTGGGCTCCACTTCCTCAATCACTATATGATATAATCCCTCCTCTGGCGGGTCCTATTTTCCAGAAAGGGATCCTTCTCCTATTTCACTATTCCACAATAATAGGCTAGCCATTCCTCCTATCCATGACCCTAGACTACTCAAAGCTTGACCAATTCACCACAACTCTCTTCTCAATTGAATCTCTCGTAACTTCTTTTGCAACCACTCATCAATGATCTGTTCCCTTCTTTTTCCCCTAAAATATCATTCTCTATGCAACTCCTTAGTATCAATCCCAATGTCCCATCATCCTCCAAAACTATGCATCATATATCCCATAAACCCTAACCCAAATACCTAAGGTTTTAAGTTTCCATATAGGTCCTTGAAATGGTACTAGTAGGTTTTCTTTTACCATCAAAATATTAATCCATAGAGGGATTTATTTTAGTAGTCTTCCCCACAACATCAATTTGAAAACTGCTTCAACTTTAGATAAATATTGGTGAGCTTGAATACAACATTTGATGATATAACTCTCTAAAGTCTCTTGAACAAAAAAATTCAACAACTCAGGTCAATTCAGTATCAAGCTGAGGAGAAGAAAATAAATCTGTAGTAGTCCAAGTTCTACAAACACTAAGGATATATACAATCGTTGTATTACTATGCAAACTTCTCAACCAATTGTATAGTTCCTCTGGAAACTTCGACTAAAGGGTTTCATAGTCTTCACATGCAGTTTCTATCTAGAAGAGTTCTTCCTTAATCCACTCCAATTTCTTTTTTCTTCTTTGATCTTGTTGTAGAACAAATGAGTAAATATTATCATACCACCAATATTGAATAACACCTTTTAGAATCCTCGACACAGTGATCTAGATCACCTCAAAATAACCAGGTCATAAAAACTAAACCGTTTTTGGCTTAAAATTTTATATGTAAGACCCAGGGTTCAAGAAATGGCTACCGCTAAAAGTCTCTGGTCTAGTCTACCGCAACACCGACTCTTTCATTTATTTGCAAGGGAGAATGTCTCACCCGACGTGTGCCAAGAAATTTAAGATTAAATAATATTGATAGATATTTCCAAGGAAGAAATAATAGAGGAAAAGTTCATTGTTTAAAGGTTTGAACAACATTCACTCAATTATACAAAATTTTTCATAAAGTTCAAAATAACACATGCACAAAAGGAAATGTCATATAACAGATTGGAACAAGTTATCAGAAGAAATTTAAAGGGCCCCTTAAACCATTATCACTCCACAAATAAAAAAATAAGATTAATATTAACAACAACTTTATTTATTAACATGAGCAGACCATTACAATACATATATAATAGAAAGTGAAATATATTTTAGACTTATACTAGAGAAAAGTAAGATGAAACTCTAATAGTATAAAAACATAGATAAAGAGCTTTCATACTCCATGTCAATAATATTTCAACATAGGTTGATATGACTATCTTTTAACTCATTTTCTACCACCTTTTATAGATTTTCCGCTCCAACATCGCTCGCTTGATTCAATCCACTTTGATCACTTTGATCTCACTCGATTATTTGGTCCACTTTGAAAATATTCGATGGCTTGGTCCATATCTCAAAATTAGCACTCCGTCCATACTTTTGTGACTCTATCAAATTCCAAGAGAACTGCTTCCTTCTTATTAGCATCTCTTTCTCTTTTCTGGTATTTATTTCCAACTTGTTTGATCATTTTGATTTTTTCTCCTGCTGATGATTTTTGCGACCTTTTTATATTAAAAAATTGGAACAAATTGGACAAAAATTGAAGGACGCAAGATGCTCCCACAATAGAATCATATTCTAGATATTTGGTTGTGCTCAAACTGATAGAAGTCACTAAATGGTTCGAAGAATCGAGCAAGAATCCTAACAAAGTAACGACTTTATATTCTTTTTCATATTTTTCCTCAATATCAGAAAACTCGCAAGTAAGGGTATTAATTGAATTTAGGTGATCAATAATTTTAGTGGCTTCCTTCATCTACTAGCCATACAACTGCCTCTTTAATTAAATTCTATTGGTTAGATACTTGGTCATGTATAAAGTTTCCAATTTACCCCATAGTCTTACGCCTAAGGTTTCTTCAACAATATTAAAGAGAACATCATTCGCCAGGAACAATTTGAGGGTACTGAGAGCTCTCGCATCCACGTCCTCCCATTCCAAATATTCGAATCCATTAGGTCTCTCTCTTACCCCATCTAAATCTCTCTACCACCCTTGTTGCACAAGCTAATCTTGTACCTTCAACGTTCCACAATGAAAAATTATTTTTCCAAGTAAATTTCTCCACCTCAAACTTGAAATTCATCATTTTTTCCATTTTATTTCTATATGGGCTCCTTTTATTTTAATGACTGGGTTATATCAAATATTTGATATGAATCCCTGAACTAGGTTTTTCCTTTTTTTAAATATATTTTTTTGAAATTTCCTCCTTCAATGTTTTTTTACTAGATTTAAAAAAAAAATGTTTCTCAAAAATAGGTTTTTGTTTTTAAAATAACCCTTCTAATTTTGCAAGAAACCCAGAACCTCAAAATTTTTGTTTTGAGTAATTCTTCAAAAACCCCACTCCATTCGCAAGAAACCTATTGTTAGTGTGAATTCTAATCACAAGCGTTAAAAAAAAACTCACTTTGGCTGTGCATAAAAAAAAGCCCTAACATCAAAGATGGTTGTCAATTTCCTTAGATATGTAGTTAGTGATCAGAATAAATGCTACATAAATCTAGATCTATGCAGTTAAAGACATTAAACAAAAAATAATAAGCAAGATTTTCTCCATGCATCCAATGAACAAGACAAGAATTTTTAAAGAATGTTTTGTATTATGACACCTGGGAAGGGAACAGAGAAAGATGATACAAGTCCCCCTCAGAGGATGGGTTCTTGTATGTCCCAAGCACTTTCGATCTATGATCTCTCTCTCTTAATGGTGCAGAAAACCTAGACAAAAATGGAACTCAAAGGGATATCACAAGAATAAAGTAGGAAAATATGACAACGATGGAGGATCAAAGTCAGACCAAAAGTATAGATCCAAAGTGATCTTTAGGCAGAAAAAGGTAGTGAATGAATAGAAAAACCCTTCTATTTAAAACAAAATATTGATTTATTCTAGATATTGGTGCATAATTAAAATATTATTGACCAAATCTAGATCCAAATTTTATGGAATATTTTATTATTTTTGTTGGAGGGAAAAAGAATTTGAATTTGGTGAAATCATTTTATTTGTAAATAAAAAATAAATAAATTATTTATTTATTATTTTAATAATGTGGTTGAGTAATAATTAAATAAATAGTGATTTATTCAATTATTTATAAATGATTTAGTCAAATTTAACGAGGAATATTATTTAATTAATGTTTTAAATAATTATTCCTAGAAAATAATAAGATAAATAATTATTTATCTAATTAATTTTCTTGTTTTGGGTTAAATATGACCAGGAATATTAATTGAACATTGGTTTAATTAATTATACCATGAGGAAAATCAAACAAATAAGGATTTATTCAATTATTCCTCATGGGGTTTCCTGTTTAGACCAAAAACAACTTAACAAATTATGGATTACTAAGTTATTTTTAATAGTGAAAGCAATTTTAATATGGTAAAATTGGTCTTACATGGTGTACTTTAGTCCATCTAATAGTAACAGGTTAGATGACCAAAAATTGGTGTCACAGATTTCGCCCCAGCATGCGAGCGTTAGGAGCTAATTGTAAGCCCGAAGTACGTTGTAAGAACTCAATCACTAGACACCGAAGGGGGATTTAGAGAGAGATAAATATAAGGCAGAATAAAGCATGAGAGGGCAATAACCTGAGGGGGCGAGACTTACAGGTGTGACAAGTCTTTTTTATGAGTGAGTGCCTGTTCTACATGAGGCGGGGGAGGCATAATTATGCCCATCAAGATAACAAAGTACAAAGAATAATGATGTGTCCTACAAACAAGGGACTGAACTATATAGTACATGCTGACATAAACATGGGCCAGATAAAAACATGATAATGGATCCCACATACCTATTGTGCCTGGGACAATAGCTAGGACTTATAAAATAATTGTTACACCATTTTTTAGTCATCTAACCTGTTACCATAAGATGGACCTAAGTACACCATGTAAGACCAATTTTCCCCTAAGTAAAATTGCTTTCACTATGAAAAATAACTTAGTAAACCACCTTTATTAAGTTGTTTATGGTATAAAAAGGAAACCCCATGAGGAAATATTAAATAAATCTACATTTGTTTGATTTTCATCAAGGAATAATTAGTTAAACAACAATTTAATTAATATTCCTGGTCATATTTAACCCAAAACAGGAATATTAATTTAGATAAATTACTATTTATCTCATTATTTTCTAGGAATAATTATTTAAACCTTACTTAAATAAGATTCCTTGTTAAATTTGACTAAATCACTCATAAATAATTAAATAAATCATTGTTTATTTGATTATTACTCAACCACATCCTTAAAATAATAAATACATTATTTATTTATTTATCATCTACAAATAAAGGGATTTGACCCAAGTCAAATTATTTTTCCCTCCAACAAATATAATAAAATATTCCATAAAATTTGGATCTTGATTTGGTTAATAATATTTTAATTATGCACCAATATCTAGACTAACTCAATATTTTGTTATAAATAGAAGGGTTTTCCCATTCATTCACTACCTTTTATTGCCTAAAGATCACTCTGGATCTATAGTTTTGGTCTCACCTTCATCCACCATCATTGTCATATTTTTCTATCTTTTTGCTTGTGAGCTCCCTTTGAGTTCCATTTTTGTCTGGGTTTTCCACATCATCAGGAGAGAGGAACTTTATATATGGAAGTGCTGAGGACTTACAAGAACCCATCCCATTGAAGAGAACTGGTAACATCCTTCTATGTTTTCCTCTCAGTTGCCCTTAATATAAAATTCATTCAACATATTCTTGTCTTGTCTATTGGATGCATGGCGCAAATATTGTTTTTATTTACTGCTTAATGTCTTTTGATCCATAGATCTAGATTTTTGAAGCATTTACCTTTATCACCTAATTGTAGATCTGAAGATATTGGCAGCCATCTTTGTTGTTAGGGTTGTTTTTCATACGCATCTAAAGTGGTCTTTTTTCATACACTTGCAATTAAGATTCATACTAACAACTAGCGACTCCACATTTACGATTACGACTGTTGTCATTTTTTAGATCCCTGCATATCCAGCTGCTTCAAACCCTAGGATTTCTCTTCAGATTCTTTTTTTTCTTTTCTTGATATTTTTTTTAACCTATAAGACCCTAAAACATTAAAAATTCTAACTTTCATGTGTTTTCGGACCTATTACGTAGGTGAAAGATATCAGCCGCAAATAAGATGACACATTCTGCTAAAAACTAATCCCGAGAGCGCTGGAAGTGTAGGTCACACTTTTTGGCCCTAAACCTGTGACTTGGAGCTTCAGGACGCAGAAACCTGCCCAAAGTCTGCGACCTCAACAAGAAACAGGTCATAAACTGCGACCTGGAATTTTTACGGGAGATTTTCTAAAAGTTTTCTGGGTTTATCTATGCCTCTATTCAGGGTTTTTTGACCTCCATCTCCAACTGTTTTGGACCTATACTTGTTTTGTTTTACTCATCTAAGTGGGAACCTAGGCCTCTAGGGCTTCAATACCCTCCACATTTTGTGGAAGAGTTTTAGCTGCCGCAGGTTGTCTGAAATTTTTGAGAGTGTTCAGCCATTTTTAAGATCTAATACCTTACCTTCAGATCCAATTAATATTGGATATTTATCCATCCAAACACCTATTTTAAATTTTCATTGGGTTTTCCTCTAGGGTCCCCTCCGTTTCCCTCCAGGAGATAGCCTTTTGCCACCTCATTTAAAACAATTTTCCCTTTGATTTTTTGTTGTTTTTCTACACCTATTTCTAGTAGGTCTGACCTTTAGATCCTTCTCCCTCCCTACCTTAGATCTATTGGATATTTTGGTGTGTTTTGACTAGTTTTTTTCCACCTACAGACTACTTTTTAAGAAAATTGCCTCCTTGGGTTTAGATTATTGCATTAATAGCTATTTATTTTCCATTATTTTAGTTTCATATATTGTTATCTGTAGGTTTATTAGCAATTATACAACACACTTTTTCTTTTTCTTTACAAACGTCTCAGTTTAAAAATTAAAATTTACACACTTTATACACACACCCTAAGTGAAGAATAGCATGGTTAACACCGCCAAGAAACACTTTAAAACATTGAAATCAATTGATCTTGCACATCTCTGCCCTTGTTTTGACATTGTAATCAGTTGATCCTGCACCTATCTGCCCTTATAGGTCTCTCTTCCCTTTGTACCGTGTTTGTGCCATCATCATTGCGCCACATGGACATTTATCCCGGAGACTTCTTAGCCTTCATCCTCAGTTTCCGGTAGGAAGACTTACTCCTCCATGTAGGATTCAAGTTAGTCCTCCACCGAGTCCACACTCCAATTCCTCTTCTGGTTCATTGGGTGATTTGAATGTGATCGAATAAAGTGCTTAGGCAGTTTGATTAGTTTGTCCTTTAGATTGATTGTTAACAGAAGTAATATTTAATGAAAAGCTACATAAACCAGTAGCAATAAATGAATTAAATTACAACAATAAACAAAGAGAAGAAGAAGCAAATAGCTGATGGCGGAGTTCGCTCCTCCTGGACTACATCTCCGAGTCTGCTTTTAAGTGGGCATGCATTTTCATTAGGATTGATATTGGAATTACTTTACACTGAAATGGAATAGAATGACTGTGCTTGCAGGCATTTCTGAACCCTATAAACATAAATTAATCTTCCTCACCTTTCCGATGCCCATCTTCACGCTCAATTTTGACACTTGATGGCTGAGAAATGCTGCAAACAAGATCGCCTATGTCCTTTTGAAACTGAACACTGAATTCTCTCGAAGCCTTCACAAAAAAGAGATTGAATTTCATATTGAAATCTCCATGCCTTTATAAGGTTGCATCGAACCTTGTATAGCCAAAAATAACTTTGGTTGAGTAAAAAATGTGATAAGGTTCGAATTTTTCTCCATACATGAACCTTAGGGATAAAACCTCTTAACCTTAGCATTGTATTGAATAAAAAAACCCATTTTTGAACTATATATTAAAATCTCAGCCCGATGGTTAGGCTAACCGGGCGGAGGATGACAACCGCTGGCATGTGATTGGCGGGTGGGGGGAGATAGTACTAGTGGTTAAAACCTTAACCTCGGCGGCTCTATTTTCCTATGTTCACATGGCTGATCCATGCGGCCTCTGCACAGTTACGGCTGGCGGACATATCCAATCAACTCCCATTGTGGTTTTCATACCTGTGACATTTTAATTTAATCTCCAACACTGTTAAGCTTTGCTGTTAGCAAGCACTATTTTATTATTTGGTTTTATATTATTTTTTTTTAAACCAACTCCCGAAACTTATATTGAAAGGTTTATGGTATAGTTTTTAAATCGGTTTTAACTTTTCACTTTAGGTTTAGGACTTAATGCTTTTACAACATAATTTGTCATGGTTTGCACTAGGACTAGGTTTTGACATATGAATAGATTTTTACCATAGCCCGTAGGTCCTAGATTGTCACTTAGGAATAGGACTAGGTTAGAGCTTAGGATTTAGGGCTAGACTATTTTGTTGGGTTTTTGAACCTTAAGTCTTAGTTTTCACATATGTTTTAGGTATTTAGGAATATGACTTTACATTTCATAAGGTATTGCACCATAGGAAACCTTAGAACTAGGTCCATAATACCATGTCCCCTTTTACACCTTTTTCATCCAAATTCGAAACACATGACGACCTTGACACTAAAGGACCTTTTCACTAACAAAACTGGCGAAACTACGTGTATGAAGACTGATTTGGACATTAATTTTACTTGTAACTCTATCGATATGTATTGATCAAGATCCTTCTGGATCAATCCTCTCCACTTAAAAGCTTTTGGACCACAAAAGCTTGATTTTAAGCTAACAATAAGTGAGAATATAGCTCCCTCAGTTTCATCTTGACTTTGATGACATACAACCATACCTGATCATTGACCTAAAACTGATGCTTATGATGGCACAATTTGAATCTGACTTGACTCAATGCTTGTCGTGGCGCAGAAAAATGTAAGGCTTGATTGTAAGATTGATGCACATAAGTTACAAATTCATCCCACAACTTATGGTTTTTACAGCAGTTACCTCGAAGAATATGTATCCCAGTCCTTTTCACCATTTCTACCTGTCCTTGAACCAAATCCATGCTACCCCATGGTTGCAAAGGAACTGGAAGTGGCATGTACAAACCAATCTTTCGATTGCATGGCTTGCTTGTTGAACACATTAGACATCCCTTTATGTACTTCAAAATTGTTTCAGACATATGAGGCCAGTAAAAATATTTTTGACTTTGTGCCATAGTCTTGCTTATGCCGAAATATCCTACAATCCGAGAAAGATGAACTTCCTGAATAACCTGCAGTCTTTCTATTTGAGCATTATCAGTTAGTGATTCAAAATTTTCTTCGAAATCATAATAAGTATTATATTGTTCTACATAACTTTCATGAATAAATGAGATTTTATGCAGTACTACTGAAGCATTCAAAGACAACATATCAACTACTTTACTTGTTACACCTTCCCTGTCCTTAATTAATAAGTGAATTTTTTGAAGAAATCCCATCCAAATGTAGTGAGATTGTTGCAACTTAGTATATGACTGAAAGTATTGGAGCAGCTGATAATCGATGTGAATCATTGTTTCCATTGCATAACCTTTAACATCTGTTTTAAATTCATATGGTTGTTGATGATCTATCAATGCTGTGAAATTTTTCTGCTTAAATGAATCAACTTTAAAATCGACACTTATTCCCTATATCCTGTTTTTCTTATGAGCCAAAATTACGGGTGAACTGTATGGAGATGAACCAGGTCTCATTAATTCTTTTCCAACCATCCCTGGAATTTGTTGCTTTATTTCTTTATGCTCTATAACTGACTTGTGATACATTCCATTATTAGAGGCATTAAACATCAACTGCATCTCATGTGATATTTCCTTTTTATGAAGTAGACATTTTGGTTCTTTGACTAGATCTTGAAATGAATCTACCCTTTTAACCAAATTACCTTCATACTAAATTTCACAACCTGAAAAAGAATCAATAACATCCTTATGTTTCTCTTTTATCGACATGAATATGTATCTCCTACTTGAACTTATTAAGCACTTCATATGATTAGCATTAATTAAATTCAAGTGATCTTTGATTTTATGTGCCCGAACGATGTACTTAATCCCAATTTTTATGAGATGATACATATGTTCCTTCCTATAAAATACTGCATCACAGCCATAGAGATAGGGGCTTCCTAAGACAATTCCACAAATGTCTAATGGTATCACATCTAGCTCCACTTCATTGATATAGTTAGCTGTGATTGCAAATTTTAACCGACACTTTTTGGTAACATGAATTTGACTTTGTTCCTTTAACCATCGTAAAGGATATGGTTTTGGATGATTATCTGTTTTCAAACCCAATTGTTTAACCATTGACTCAGAAATCAAATTTTTCTGTGATCCAGTATCGAACAATGTATCTATCTTAGTATGCTTTGAAGTTACCCTTATATGAAATAACTCGATTATTTTATCTCCATTCTGTTGTTTGGTGTTTGAAGAAGCAGAAGTACTAGCATCATAAATTTTACCTGTTGTAATCATTGCAGTGATTTTTCTTTCATCACCTGAATCAGATCCTAAGTCCAAGCATTGTTGGATTGTTATTGCAACCTTCTTTTCACCCTTCTTCATTTGGAAATTCTTTGGGTTCAGTTTCAGATGAATTTTCTAACACCTAGCTTCATCATGGCCGATCCTTTAGCAATGTGTATAAGTAGGTCTATCATCTTTCTTCTGAGTTGTGGCAGTCTTATTCCCTTTGACTTTCCCTTATTTTTGTTGTATTCAATTTCCATCTGATTGGATGTATTTGGTGTAAACTTGAATGGTCTACCACCTGACTCAACATGAATCACTTGAACACGAACTTCATCAAAATCATTATGATTGAACATTAATAGTGTATGTTGCAAATATGAATGCAAACTGCCAATATATTTCAACAAACTTTCATTTGTGTCCAAATAAATACCAAGTGCTAATGCCTTCTTTCTGAATTCCTATGTGAACTCTTGAACATTCTGTCTCTTACCTTGTCGCAAGTGCTGCCAATCCATTACAGCTTGCTGTGTGTGACCCAACAGATAGAATTGTTTCTTTATAGCTTTAATAAACTTATTCCATGAGGTGATAAATTTACCTTTACGCTTTAAATCTATCTATGTCTTACCTTCCCGATAGATCAAAGCAGTACCCCCCATTCTAAGAGTAGCTAATTGGATCTTTGTCTTATCATCAGTAATATTTTGAATACGACAATATACTTCTAAATGTTTTACCCAATTATCTAGTTTCTCAGGGTTTATTTCACCATCGTACATAGGTAATTCAAACTTAACATCAAGTTTCAATAGTGGAATCTTAGGTTTCTTTTCTTTTTCTAATTCAGAACTAGAAGTAGAAGAGGAAGAAGAAGATGATGGAGATGACAGAGGAGAAGGAGTTTTATCTTCCTTGCCTTTACTCTTTTCCTTCTTTGATGCCTTCGATGATGAGGCTGCATCCATTGTATTCTTGTCTTTATATAATTATTCCAAAATTTCCTACATGTTTAGAAACATCTGCTGGATTTCATTCTCATCCATGGGTTTCTTTTCAGTAGCTTCAAGTGTTGGCAATATGATGCAGAGTGTTTTCCTTGATGGCAACCCACTGAATGAAGATAAAGACATGAGATTGTTGACATGTGTTGTCCTTAATGGCAAACCACCTGATGAAGTTATTCTTGACCTGTTGGACTTGGTAAATGATGTAAATCTGATATGAAATGATGTTTGCTAGCAATATGATGCTGAGTGTTGTCCTTGAATGGCAACCCACTTGATGAAGATGATGGAAACTTACTTGATGAAGTTGTGCTTGATAGAATATGTCTTGATGAACTAAATATGATGTATCTACAGTGTGTACAGAAGGCAATGAAGAAAGGAATTTAGTATGTGCTAGATCTATGATGAAAAGAGTATGTATCTAGGCATATGCGGATTTGCCTAGGGGAAGTCGCGTATGCACGCAGGAAACAACGTTCCAAGTCGCGTATGGGCAAAAGCGCTCAAAAAGTGCAAAACCAGGGGTAACCATCATGGTATTGACCCATTGTATTGGGTAATGATTCGTCCAAATGACCCCGTCCAGGAATACCATCGGAAGTAATGTAGTTTTGGGCTCATGGTATTGTTTTGGCTCATGGTATTGAAAAATGGGCTCATGGTATTGTTTTGGCTCATGGTATTGAAAAAGGGGCTCATGGTATTGAAAAAGGGTAATCCTATATAAGGAGAAGAAATTCATTGTGCAAATCATGAGTGTGGGTGCAAGATGTCTGAGCTTGAATGAATACTTCTCTCTGAAGTATATCTGAATGGAAAGGGTTACACTTGAATGATAAATCTGAATATATGATGCACCAATGATGAAGAAGGGGATCTAGATCTGAATTGCTCTTGTATTAGCTAGATCTGATTATGGAAGGCTTAGATCTGTGATGAGGCGAGCATCCAGGCGAACATCTGTCTGAAGCAAAAGGGTAGATCTGAACTGAATATCTGATCTGATGAAGTATGCTGCTCTGTAATGATTGAAGATCTATACGCTACTTCGCCGCGGAGGAAGAGCGTATATACGCGGCTTCAGCGAAGAGAAAGCGCGTATGCGCAATAAAATATACACTGAGGTATACGCTGGTTTGTGTGGACGGAAGCGCGTATATACGCGACATCGGTGAAGTAAAAGCGCGTATGCAAACTAGGGTTTGCTGAAGCAAGGGGTATGAAATATCTGATCTGTTCTGCTGTGTTTCTGCTATCTGATCTGTGTTGATAAGTATCTGTTGGTGATGTATCTTTGTGCTTAAAAGTATGGAAAGGGTCCAGTTTGGAAATATGATGAAATGTGGCTTGCAAGTGTTGTTCTATTGAAGTTGTTGGATCCAGTGTGAAAATTGATGAAACGTGGTCCAAGGTGGTGCTGAGGGTTGTAGCCTTCAGTCAGGGGGTTGTAGCTCCCTTCCAGGAGAGGCTGGTAAACGAGATCAGGGGGTCGTAGCTCCCTTCCAGGTGAGGCTGGTAAACGAGTCAGGGGGTTGGAGCTCCCTTCCGGGAGAGGCTGGTAAACGAGCGCAGGTGGGTGCCTGCGTGCTGGTCAAGTCTGCGCCAGCACATATGTTGTAAGATGTTTTCTCTATAATAAAATATTGAAGGCTGAGCAACTGCAGCGGTGGTTTTCTCCCGGCTTGGGTTTCCACCTAAAAATCCTGGTGTTCATGTGTGATGCTTTGTGTGATGGTTTATTCTGTTCTTACTGCACATGTTTACTGTTTATAGAACATCTAATGAATGAATTATGGAATGATATAAGTGAAGAACTAATGGCATAATTAGATCTATGTGTATACGCGAGTTTTATGAAGGATATCCGCGTGTATACGCTAGTTGGCTTCAACAAAGTAGCGTATGGGTTTTAGAGCATGAAAAAGTGAAAAGTTTCAGTTTGCCCTAAATACTGATTCACCCCCCCCTCTCAGTATTTTTCCCAACAATTGGTATCAGAGGAGGTCCTTCTGCAGAAGCTTGATCGCTTGAAGGAGATCCGTCGCAATGGGAAGTCAAGAAGGAGTAATGTCTATAAAGCCACCTCTATTCAATGGAAGCAATTTGATATTCTGGAAGGTACGAACAAAAGCATATCTGCAAAGTCTTGGTGCAGATGTATGGGCAATCATGGAAGAAGGTTATCAATACCCAGCAAGTATTCCTACTGATGCAGCAGAAAGGAAGAAGTATGAAATCAATGCCAAAGCGGTGAATGTCTTGTTAGGAAGCATGTCTGAATCAGAATTTGCTAAAGTGATGCAGCTACATTCAGCAAAAGAAATATGGGACAAAATCATTCTAAGCTATGAAGGAGACACAAAGGTAAAAGTGCAAAACTCCAAACTCTTAGAATTGAATATGAAAATTTGAAGATGCATAGTGATGAGAGTGTTGCCAGTTTCTTTCTTCGTCTGGATGATATTGTAAATCGAATGAGAAATTTGGGTGAAACCATAACTGATACTACTCTGGTGGAAAAGTCTTAAGATCCTTGACTTCAAAATTTGACTCTAAAGTTTCAGCTATTGAAGAAAGGCAAGATCTGCAAACTCTTACTATTGTTCAATTACATGGTATTCTGACTGCTTTTGAAATGAGACAAGGAGGTCCTTTTCAAATCAAAGAAGCCTCTTTTAAGGCGTCTGCAAAAGGAAAAGAAAATGAATTTGTCAAAGAATCCAGCTATATATCCGATGAAGAAGAAGCAAATTTCGTAAGAAAACTCCAACTAGGTACTGGAAGATTCAAAGGTAAGCTTCCCTTCAAATGTTTTGAGTGTGGAAAAGTTGGTCACTATGCTACTAAGTGTCCTTATAGAGAAAAACATGCTAAGGGGAAACAATTTGAAAAGAGGAAGAGTTATTATGCAAATGAAGATGATAATGAAGTGTCCAGTGAAGATGAAGAAGATTCTGACCATGATCTGAAAGTGCTCATGGCAAAGAAGCAAAAGAAGAAGGCTACTGAAATGGAGATATCTCAGAAAACATGTGCAGCGGAAAATGAAAAAGATAAATCAGGTATTGATAGTTGTTCTTGTGATTCACTTTCTGGTGTATGCAATAGTGAAGATAGTGAAGGTAATGCTTTGGGTCTAGAGGAAGCTATCAAGATCAAAGTTGAAGATCAACAAAGATCACTTAAATAAAGAGACTCTATCTACAAAGAAATGATCTCTCAAATGAAAGGAAAGATAGAAATACTGAATGGACAGATAGACAAGTACCAAGGGTTCCATGCCTATGCATCCAATCGAATGACCAGACTTGAAGCAGAAATCAACGAATCAAGCAAGAAGAATGAAGGACTTGAAGCTGCAATCATCTCTCTGCAAGTAGATAGTGAAGCATCAAGTAAGAAGAATGAGGAACCTCTACAACCATTTGAAAAGGAAGGCCTTGAAGCAGAAATCATCTCTCTCAAAGAAGATCTGGAAAAATCAAATAAGAAGAATGAAGAGTTGCAACAAACATGTGAAGAAAACGAAAATTGGTTGAAAGAAGAAATTCTAGATCTGAAGGATCAAGTAGAAGATGGAAGAAGGAAAGAAGAAAGCATGACAAAGCAATGTCAAGCCTTGGAGTTTGAGGTAAACATTCTCAAAGGTAAATTAGAAGAAAAGGTTAAACTTTTGAGGTTTCAAGATAGTACTAATATTTTGGACAATATTCTGAGTAATCAAAGGTCTCTTGCTACCAAACTTGGTCTTGGTTTCCATGAAACCATTAAAGGAGAATCAAGCTCACAAGGAAGTGCTAAAAATTCAGAGGATGTCAATGAAAAACCTGAAGTGTTGAAAGAGACAAAGGGTCAACCAACAATGATGAAATCTCAAAGGAAATCAGTCAATAATGTTGAATGCTTTAAATGTCATAATTATGGGCATGTTGCAGCAAATTGCAGGAGCAGATCATTTCAGCCTCAAACAAACAGTTCCTACATAGAAAGGTACTCTGGTTTCTTCAAAGGATATTGTTTTTCATGTAACAAGTATGGACATAAAGCAACTGATTGTAAAAGGAGGAAGATTAGAAATACTCATTATGATTCTTATGCTTATTTCTCTGGACACATGAGATGTTATTCTTGTAACAAGTATGGACATGTAGAAAAGGAATGCAGGTTGAACAGATATGAGAAATTGGATAACTTCCAACACACAAATAGAAAGTTCAAACAAATCTGGAAAAATATGGAGGACCGATCAGAAATGTAGGGAATATTGACCCTACTGCAGTCATCCGCTTCTGAAGCTTACTTCTCTGATTGACTGCAGGAATGATGTGGGATACATTATGAGATTTAGTAATGTATCGTCACAGGGGGAGTAATGTATGATGACTTTCATGGTTGATCTGATTATTCTGGTTTTATGTATTTCTGACAGAGCATCTGATATGAAGAAGACAGGTACAGGAAGGACAAATTCAGGGAGATGAAGGAATGTGAAAATTTTTTATGCTTCACTTTCCATACGCGGGTTAGATGAACAAAAGTTGCGTATACACGCGAGTTTCAGCAGACACAGTCGCGTATGCATTTATGATAAGAGAATTGGGATGACTTGCTGATGAACGTATTCAGGTTGCACAAGTTAAGGAGGAGCACTGATTCAGGAGGAGCAGCGGGTTGAATACTAATGATTGCATTGATTGGCACTATGACTGCTTATTCTTTGGTTTTTGTGATACTCATGCTCAAATGATGATGACTTGGTACATGTCTTATTATGATGAGATGTTGAGCCCTGGTTGCTGATAAGTATCTTTTGTGCTCACACATGGATGAGTTGGATGTCGTTTGATTCAGAAATAAGAATAGATCATGCAGATTTTGTTACTATGGTTGAGATCTTTTGCCTACATATGTTACTTCATGTTAAATCTTGAAGATTTTGATGATATTGGACCACATGGATGATTGCTTGACACATATTTGAAGATGTTGTTCTGGTATTATAATCTCTCTTGAAAAGATTTTATTGATGCTGCAAAGAATCTGAAGGCTTGGTTATTAATGTGCTTATGCTACAACCGTTGGATGATGCTTGAAGACACAACTACACTGTTCTATCTATCTGTAGTCCAGGGAAGCATTCAAATATCCCAGAAAGAAGCTGAACACTGTCTTTTTCTCACAAGAGGATCAGATCTGGTTAAAATATAGAAGATGGGATTGGATACGCGGGTTTCCTGAAACACAGTCGCGTATATACGCGAGTTCATGCACAGAAAACCGCGTATGTCTGATTGCTGACAATTTTCTGTTTGGAGTCAGCTCTCTTCAGCACAGCTGCAGTGCTGTTTGGTATCTCTGATACTGTTTGGTATCTCTGGTGGTGTTCCAGTTCTCATATTTCTATTTCTAAATGTTTTGATAAAGATGCCTTGATGACTTGTTGGTGAAAGTGTTCAGGATGCACAAACTAAGGGGGAGCCTTAGTCATATGGAAAGGATGCTTGGATGCACAGATTCAGGGGGAGCATTAGCGTTGCTGAGTATAATGCATTGTTGGCACTATGATGGTTCTGAAATATGTTCTCTTTCTTGAGGAATTTCTGGTGTTGGTTATGAAAAGTCATATTTGTATTTTGATGAAAAGGTCATGTTGAGACCCATGATGTAAAATTGTAAATTTCAGTCATGTAAGGACTTATCAAATTTGTAAACCCACTTGGTTGGGTAGCTGAGTCAAATGTGTAAACCCACTTGGTTGGGTAGCTGAGTTGAAATGTGTAAACCCACTTGGTTGGGTACTTGAGTCTTATATGTAAATCCACTTGGTTGGATATTTGATGTAAGTATGAGTCTTTGGTGATAGGAAGTTCATAGAGTCATGTAATCCATTGGAAATTATGTTTGAAGATTCAGCATGAACCGAGAACTTGTGGTCACTTCAGTATATATCAGATCTGCAGAACGCTTCTTCCACATGAGGAGAAAAAGGGGGAGAGTATGTTGGTTTTGATCCGCCCTTTGCCCTTGATGTCAAAGGGGGAGAGTGACATGGTGTTTGAATGATGACAAAGAATGGTGTCAAAAATGGGGAATGTGACATGGTGTCCTTGTATTCTTAATGTACCTATCTATTGTGGTAACCAAACACCATCGTGGTTGCCATCAAGTCCAAACGGGGAGATTGTTAGAAATATGATGCAGAGAGTTGTCTTTGATGGCAACCCAATGAATGAAGATGAAGACTTGAGACTGTTGACATGTGTTGTCCTTGATGGCAAACCACCTGATGAAGTTATTCTTGACCTGATGGGCTTGGTAAATGATGTAAATCTGATATGAAATGATGTTTGCTAGCAATATGATGCTGAGTGTTGTCCTTGAATGGCAACCCACTTGATGAAGATGATGGCAACTTACTTGATGAAGTTGTGCTTGATAAAATATGTCTTGATGAACTAAATATGATGTATCTACAGTGTGTACAGAAGGCAATGAAGAAATGAATTCAGTATGTGCTAGATCTATGATGAAAAGAGTATGTCTCTAGGCATACGTGGATTTGCCTAGGGGAAGTCGCGTATGCACGCAGGAAACAACGTTCCAAGTCGCGTATGGGCAAAAGAGCTCAAAAAGTGCAAAACCAGGGGTAACCATCATGGTATTGACCCATTGTATTGGGTAATGATTCGTCCAAATGACCCCGTCCAGGAATACCATCGGAAGTAATGTAGTTTTGGGCTCATGGTATTATTTTGGCTCATGGTATTGAAAAATGGGCTCATGGTATTGTTTTGGCTCATGGTATTGAAAAATGGGCTCATGGTATTGTTTTGGCTCATGGTATTGAAAAAGGGGCTCATGGTATTGAAAAAGGGTAATCCTATATAAGGAGAAGAAATTCATTGTGCAAATCATGAGTGTGGGTGCAAGATGTCTGAGCTTGAATGAATACTTCTCTCTGAAGTATATCTGAATGGAAAGGGTTACAGTTGAATGATAGATCTGAATATATGATGCACCAATGATGAAGAAGGGGATCTAGATTTGAAATGTGCTTGTATTTGCTAGATCTGTCTATGGAATGATTAGATCTGTGATGCGGCGAACATCTGTCTAAGGTAAAGGGTAAAATCTGTAGTGATGTATCTGTTGTGAAGAATTGCAATGACATAAAAGTTCTGAAGAACCATACGCTAGTTCGGCGAAGAGGAAGCGCGTATATACGTGGCTTCGCTGAAGAAAAAGCGCGTATGCGCAATGAAATTGGATCTGTAATTTGTACAGAAGTATACACTGATTTGTGTGAACGAAAGCACGTATATACGCGACATCAGTGAAAGGAAAGCGCGTATGCAAACTAGGGTTTGCTGAAGTCTGTGGTAAGAAATGGCTGATCTGTTCTTCTGTGTTACTGATATCTGTATTCTGTAGTTCTGAGTTTTCTGTATCAAGTCTGGTTGTATGATTGAGCTTAAATATGTGGAGTGGGTCCAGTCTGAAAATATGATGAAACGTGGCCTGCAAGTTGTATCCCAAAGGAAGCTTTGGATCCAGTGTGAAAATTGATGAAACGTGGTCCATAGAGGTGCTGAGGGTTGTAGCCTTCAGTCAGGGGGTTGTAGCTCCCTTCCAGGTGAGGCCGGTAAACGAGAGCAGGGGGTCGTAGCTCCCTTCCAGGAGAGGCTGGTAAACGAGTCAGGGGGTTGGAGCTCCCTTCCAGGAGAGGCTGGTAAACGAGCGCAGGTGGGTGCCTGCGTGCTGGTCAAGTCTGCGCCAGCACATATGTTGTCAGATGTTTTCTCTATAATAAAATATTGAAGGCTGAGCAACTGCAGCGGTGGTTTTCTCCCGACTTGGGTTTCCACCTAAAAATCCTGGTGTTCATGTGTGATGCTTATGTGTGATGGTTTATTCTGTTCTTACTGCACATGTTTACTGTTTATATAACATCTAATGAATGAATGATGGAATGATATAAGTGAAGAATTAATGGCATAATTAGATCTCTGTGTATACGCGAGTTTTATGAAGGATATCCGCGTATATACGCTAGTTGGCTTCAGCAAAGTAGCGTATGGGTTTTAGAGCATGAAAAAGTAAAAAGTTTTGAGTATGCAGTAAATACTGATTCACCCCCCCCCCTCTCAGTATTTTTCCCAACATTAGGAGTCTCAATGGTCTTAGTCCCTGTCATCGTTGATTTATGAACGAATTTCTGCTTTCCTATCTTTGGATTGAATTCCTCAAGCTCGCCTTTTCCATGTTTCAATCCCAACCTGGTTAACATCCGCTGACAAACAAAATATGAAGCACAACCTACTCTGATACCAAATATGATCTGAATGTGATCTAATAAAGTGCTTAGGAAGCTTGATTATTTTGTCCTTTAGATTGATTGTTAATTGAAATAATATTTAATGAAAAACGACATAAACCAGTAGCAATAAATGAATTAAATCATAGTAATAAACATAGAGAAGAATAATCAAACAGTTTATGACAGAGTTTGTCCCTCATAGACTACATCTCCAGGTCCACTTTTAAGTGGGCATCCGTTTTTATTAGGATTGAACTTGGAATTTCTTTACAATGAAATGGAATAGAATTAATGTGCTTGAAGGCACTTATGAACCTTGTAAACATAAATTACTCTTCCTCGCCTTTCTGACGCCTATCTCCGCGCTCAATTCCGACACCCGACGGTTGAGCAATGCTGCAAACAAGATCGCCTATGTCCTTTTGAAACTGAACACTGAATTCTCTCCAAGCCTTCACAAAACAAAGATTGAATTTCATAATGAAATCTTCATGGATTTATAAGGTTGCATCGAACCTTGGATAGCCAAAAATAACTTTGGTTGAGTAAAAAATGTGATAAGTTCGATTTTTTCTCCATACATGAACCTTAGGGATAAAATCCCTTAACCTTAGCGTTGTATTAAATACAAAAACCCATTTTTGAACTATATATTAAAATATCAGCCCGACGGTTAAGCTAATTGGGTGGAGGATGACAACCGCTGGCATGTGAATAAGTGGGAGGTCAGAGATAGCATCAGCGGTTATGGCCTTAACCCCGATGGTTTCGTTTTCCTGTGTTCACATGGCTGATCCACGTAGCCTCTGCGTAGTTACACTTGGAGGACATATCCAATCAACTCGCATCGTGGTTTTCATACCTGTCACATGTTAATTTAATCCCCGACATGGTTAAACTTTGTGGCTAGAAAGCACTATTTTATTATTGGGTTTTATATTAATGTTTTATTAAACCAACTCTCGAACCTTATATTAAAAGGTTTATGGTATAGTTTTTAAATAGGTTTCAAATTTCCGCTTTAGGTTTAGGAATTAATGTTTTCACAACATAGTTTATCATGGTTTTCGCTAGGACTAGGTTTTGACATATGAATATATTTTTACCATAGCGCTTAGGTCCTAGATTGTCACTTAGGAATAGGACTAGGTTAGAGCTTAGGATTTAGGGCTAGACTATTTTGTTAGGTTTTTAAACCTTAAGTCTTAGTTTTGACATATGTTTTAGGTATTTACGAATAGGACTTTACATTTCATAAGGTATTTCACCACTGGAAACCTTAGAACTAGGACCATAAATACCATGTCCCCTTTTACACATTTTTCATCCAAATTTGAAACACTTAACGACCTTGACACTGAAGGACCTTTTCACTGACAAAACTGGTGAAACTGCGTGTATGAAGACTGATCTGGACATCGATTGTACTTGGAACCCTGTCGATCTATACTGATCAAGATCCTCCTAGATCATTGGGTTCCCCTTGTGGTTCCTCCCCCAGTTCTCCCCTCGTCACCTTCACCATGTCTGGTTCAGGACTTAACCCTGGTGGTAGCCCTGGCCCTAATGCTGGGAATACTACTAGTGGGACCGCAACAGGAACTACCCCGGCTGCTCCTTTGCTTCCTTATATGGTAGGCCTTAGTCTTCCCAATTTTAACTAGTTGATCAATGACCCTATATACCATGATGCTAATTGGTCGCTATGCTGACCAAGATCCCTTCCGACATTCCCAAGTTTGAAGGCCTTGCTGGAGAAGATCATACAAATCATGTTGGATATTTCCACATGTGGTGTTCATCTAACTCCATTACTGATGACTCTGTCCGTTTTCGGTTGTTCCAATGTATGCTTACTGGGAAAACTTCTAAGTGGGATGTTGATCAGGCCTCATCCTCTCATACCACCTTTGCGACTCTTTCCCAGGCTTTTCTATCTTATTTCCAGCTTCCCCTTCGTTATGACACTAGTACCGAACTTTTGACTTCTTTCTATCAATCGTCTGCGACCCACCTATCCTATCATGTCCAGGAATGGTGGAGAAGAAAGAGCCTATGTCGAGCCACTACCTTCGAAGACCATGTCTACATGGACTAGTTCCTTACATCTCTCTTGCCTGCTATCGGCAAGGATGTCACATCGCATTTCCCTCAAACCAAATAAGCCACTCTCAAAATTGCGTTAAAATATGACCTGATCTACACTCAGTCGGGTTATGTTTATACCATTCTACCTGATCTTCGTAGACTCAGTGGTGCCAACGTACTAGGGGCATCTCATGCCATTGATGGTATTGTTGGAGCTCTCTCTCATCCATATGCTCAACCTCCCATGGGCTATGGTTTTCCTCATGCAGGGGCTAGCACCTCTTGCACTTATCCCCCTCCCAGTAGCATGTATCCAGGATACGACATGCCTTCTCCTTTTTCCCAACTTCTTGTTTACCAAAATGTTATCCAACCTCCTTATTATCTATATCCACAGCCTAGTGTTCCATCTCCTCCAGCATTAGCACCTCCACCTCCCTTGCCTTCTCAACCCCCGCAACAACAACCACCACCCCCTCAGGGGCAGGTGTATATACAGCAGGGCATGACTAATCCTCCTCCTTCCAAAAAGAAGAAGAAAGGTACTCAAAATCAATCCACCTCTGGTAATCCTAGACCTAATCCTCAAAATAATGAACCTAACACTGCTAACCGGCAACAGGGCACTCAACCCAAGTAGCATAGGCCTGTTTGCATGAACAAGCCTTGTTCTTTTTATGGTGTTTATGGTCATTAAATGCATGATTGTCATCTTTTACCACAGATGAAGCAAATGTGGGAGTCTTAAGCAACATTGCAAGGACAACAAGCCTCCCCTTTCATCCCTCCTAGTGTTATGCCTAGTCAGCCAAATGTATTTACTAATCCTTTCCCTTAGCAAGGATTTGTAGCTACCCAACCACCTGAAGGTCAGGTGGACACTCAACCTCTTCCATCTGGTACCTTCGATTACCAAATTCTCATGATGAATTCTTACCAGCCTATAACCGTATACCTGAACCTTTAGACTCTGTCCCGTTCGTACAACAAGCCTCCCGCTACGTCTGTCCCCGAGCCCCCTTATTTTGGTTCTACAGAGCCTCTTTTGACACCTAATGGTACTTTGCATATCCCTCAGCCTAAGGTGGAGGTTCATACCAAGATCCCTAAGGGACCATTACATCTAAATGCTACTTCTGGGAAAGCTGGCCATTCATATAGCATAGTAGATGATTTGGCGCAATCTCCTGCTACCATCTCAATGCTAGAACTCCTCCAGTCATGCCCTTCTTAATGAAAAACTCTACTATCTTCCATGGGCATTGTAGATCCTTCAGATGATCGATTGATCTTCTTTGATGTTGACCGGTCAGAAAATCCTCCTCTCCCTATTTTCGTCGCTTTCCAAATCCCAATCAAGATATGGAACACCAACGTTTCCTGGTGTATCACTGATGAGGGGGAATCCACCTGTGTGATGTCCACTTCGGTTTGTGTTGTGGAGGTAAATCCCCTCTGCGGACAGAGGTGATCCCTACTAGCCCAGACCGGGTCTAGCAACAATCGTTCATGCTATAGTGCAGGTTCCTAATTGCAAATAAACCAACTAGCAATGAAGGCTTACCTAGAATCCAACGCTGTCGCTTGTAGAGAAAGTAGCACTCCCGTTCCTTAGCTCTCGAAGATCACGATCCCCACGATTTCCGTGATAGGACACCTGCACATGGGAGAAACAAAACAAACGCAAGCGTAAAATCCAGTAGATGCAACTATATGTCAGTCAGAAAGGACATAACTCATCATCATAAACAATAACAGGAGTGGAACCATAACCAATAGTCGCTTATTATTAATCAATCAAAGGAAGAATACAACCATAGTTCTGACGCTGAATTCTCCTTTGGCAGGTCGCTAGCAGAACACGTCTCGAAAAGCCTATCAAGGATGGGACAAACCTCTCTCTTCGGATCTTGACAATAGTCTCCTTGCTTGGATTCGGCGTTAAGGGAGTTATGGAGGCTCTTGCAACATAAGGCTCTTGGGAATTTGGAGATCTTGAAGACTCAAATGAACCATGTAATCTAGGCTCAAAGTGAGACAAAGCACCAAATGAATGCAGAGAAGCAATCACAAAGTTGACTGAACGGACATAAACCAAAAACTCTTAAGGGAGGCTCGATGCACAATAACACCTAGATTCCCTAGGGTTAAAATGTAAAATCGATAGAAACGGGGAAACAACCAAAGAAAGAAGGTCACAGTCAGTCAAACAAGGCTCCAAAACAGTCAAGCAGTGGAAAAATCAAGACGAAACATACAGATCAGGCTCAGGAAGCTCAGGACTGAGCAAACCCTAGTAGTCCCCAGCACTGGCGTGACTGTCAGGCTGAAAATAGCGCCATATTAGGATTGGTGCGGGTAATACATGGACAGCTAGCACCAATCGGCGCGACTGTCACGCTAAAAAATGCGCCAGTCAAGTTTGCTATGCCAAAATAAAAAAAAAGAAATCCAACAAGCAGACCAGTGATGACCAAGTCTTCAAGATCTCCAAATTCCCAAGAGCCTTATGCTGCAAGAGCCTCCATAATTCCCTTAAGGCCGAATCCAAGCAAGGAGAGTATTGTCAAGATCCGAAGAGAGAGGTTTGTCCCATCCTTGACAGGCTTTTCGAGACGTGTTCTGCTGGCGACCCGCCGAAGGAGAATTAAACGTCAGAACTATGGTTGTATTCTTCCTTTGATTGATTAATAATAAGCGACTATTGGTTATGGTTCCACTCTTGTTATTGTTTATGATGATGAGTTATGTCCTTTCTGACTGACATATAGTTGAATCTACTAGATTTTATGCTTGCGTTTGTTTTGTTTCTCGCATGTGCAGGGGTCCTATCACGGAGATCGTGGGGATCGTGATCTGCCAGAGCTAAGGAACGGGAGCGCTACTTTCTCTACAAGTGACAACGTTGGATTCCAGGTAAGCCTTCATCGCTAGTTGGTTTATTTGCAATTAGGAACCTGCACTATAGCGTGAACGATTGTTGGTAGACCCGGTCTGGGCTAGTAGGGATCGCCTCTGTCCACAGAGGGGATTTACCTCCACAACAGTTTGGAAGCAACTCAGATCACCTGAGTTGGCTTCTTCCATGATAAATCTCTGAGCGTGGGATGGTCATGCCTCCCAGCCCATTGGCTTCTTCCACAACTGACCTATTACTCTTGCAGGCAAGACTGTTTTCGTTGATGTAGAAGTCATAGATGCCCCCTTAGATTACAACATTCTATTGGGTTGTAGCTACACCTATGTGATGTTTGTTGTCCCATCTGTAGTTCACTGCAAGATGTCCTTCCCTCATAATGGAAAGATAGTCACCATTGAACAGATGGCATATTACGAACCAAAGTCTCATACCTCCCCTAAGTCCATCATCTCTTCGGTGGCCAATAAGAAAACCGTCGATTCTTTTACTAGTGTCTCACCTAGAGTCTACAAAGACTCCTCTTTTCTTGGTACATTCCCTGGTCTTCCTCCTCTTTTATCTGATCCCAGCTCATCGAATGTTTGCATGATGCAATCATCTCAGGCTTCCCTGAAGTGGCCTACTTCATCTATTCAGCAGCCTCGCCCTCCGCAGCCTAGTCTTAGCCCTTCGATTTAGCCTTCTGAACCCCCTCCTCCTAGCCCTTCACCCATATCTGATGTCCATGAGCCTTTATACCCTCCTAGAATGGTTCCTGCAGGTCTTAACCATATTGAAACCGTCTCGCTTGGCCATTACCCCTCTAGTCAGATACCGTTCCTAGCTCCCCCTCCTGGAGTGTTATCGGTACTTGTCATGGCCACCCTTTCTCTTCCTAACTTGACCCTAGGGATTCTCGTCTGGTACCTTGATCCCCCAGCCGCTACCCCGCTTGGCCAACCCAAACCTTATCTTGCTTTGACCCCAGTTCAACCGGTCCCCATGACTTCTCCCGTTGCTACATTGCCTCAGCGACCTCAACAGGAACCCTCTCCTATTGTGACAGCTTCGGATAAGAAGGGAAAAGCTCGCAAGAATGCACCAAAGGACAAGGCTGCCCTGACAAACCCTGCCCCTCCTCGTTCACCAAAGTGTACTATCTAGTGTGATTTATGTGATGTTTTTGGTCATGCCACCCATACCTGTCTGGAGTTGCCTCATCTCAAGCCCATGGTTAATGTTGCGTTCCCTGAGTCTACGGTCCCAAAAACCTCTGTTCCTTCCTCGAATGCGGTTAGGAACCCCAAGAATATTCACACCAACCACCCCTATGCTTTGTGTTATCTCCATGGCCATTATACCCACCTTTTCCCCTGCCTCGAGGACTTTCGCACCTCTCTAGCGGCAGTTCACCATTTCGAGGCCAAGCACAACGAGTCCACTGCTACCTTATTTGCATGTTTTTCTTCAGCAGAACCAGAGGACACATCCAGTCCTATAGACATCCCCCTCCAAATGTCGAAATGAAAGTGTCTTTGGCCACTGTCCACTACCTATCATCATCCATGAGATCCACTATGGAAGACCCCCCTGGGACTTCCCCTTTTGTTTTGCCTAACCTTCCTTAAGCGATCACCTTGGAATCAACATCGGTGGATCCTTCATCTACCTGATTTTCTGTCACCCCTTGTGATGATGTGCGTGTCAACCTTTCTTCTCATGATGATGAGTCAGGTAGCTTCGCCACATCAGGTGGCCTTTCTTCCGCCAGTCACCCCATATTCTATTACGATGACAAAATTTTGGAAGTACTCACCACCCATGACTTTATCTATCCCCCCTTACATTGAACCCATGCAGTCAAACCACATACACCTTGTGGCCATTACATCGACAGCGAATGTTTGGGTAAGGGGGCACCCATCTTTGAGAGGTCAGGAGAATCAATTCTCCACAACTCTCCTAGTACATCTGGCTATGTTGACTCTAGTGCCATCATTCTTCCCTGTTTAGAAGAACCTATAGAGTCTTATATCACTTCAGATCACTCTAGGTATGATACCCCTCATCATTCCTTTGTCTTAGATCAACAACTTAGTCCCTTAGACATTGTTGTTGACCAACTTGTGGGCTTTCTAGGAGAGCACCAGCTCACTATCTCCAAATCCAATCTTTGGGATAGTGACACCATGTATGCCAACCCATAAAATTAAGTCCATTTGCTTCATATATGCAGTACCAAAAGAGATTTGTGATCCTTTGTTCCCTTTCTCGAACTGAATAACCATAACAAAAACAAATGGCACACCACATCATTAAAATGTGTTTATATTCTCCCTTTCTAAATACATTTTGGCATGACCATAGCATACTTGGGGGCACCTATGCCCCTCAACCATAAAAATCCTAGATCTTAGCCAAGAACAGCACTGAGACCCCCTTTCTCGAATAGGTCACACTTTTCAGGTCATTTCCTTAGAGAGGTCGCAGTTTTCTGCCCAGTACCTGCTACCCAGGTCGCAGAATAAACCCCAAAAGGTGCAACCTGGCTTGTTCATGAGATTTGGGTACCTAAACTGAAATTTTGATCCCCTTAATTGAAAGAGTAGGGTTAGGCCTCTTACCTACAACTGATGTATCTTGATTCCAACGGTTGGTTTGTCCGCTATGCTCGCCACAAGATTTAGGGCCTTCTCTCCTCTCTACATTCACCACATCTCCACTTGAAAATGAGTGAATTAGGAGGGAAAAATGCCTTATTAAAAGAGAAACCCCTGATTTTTGTTTCGCCTGCTGCAGCCAAAATGTAGCTTAGATTGACAAATAGTTTGTATCGTTGGAAAGCTATCAATGAGCCTCAAATGGGTATTTGTTAATTTTTTGTGATTTGATACTTCACTAGGATGCATTTTGTGCAAGAAGGGTCACTTCACCACTCCTCAAAATTGAATTTCTTCACTTGCAACACTTGTACTTGGGGCACCACTCTGCCTTCATACTTGTCCATGCTCATGTCGATTTTCTTCATGAGTAATCATCATGTAATCATGTTTTTATAGTCCCCATTGGACCTTTTCTATGTGGCAGCATCATCGAGTCGCCCTTGTTTAGAGCATCTGAGTTGAGTCATCATTGCATCCATGGAGTCTATCCCGAGTCCCTTTGTATCCCAACATAGTCCTCCATCCTTCATTGCTTGGTTCCTCTCTCATGTCTCACATTATGGCCTTCAGTCCTAATATCCCCTATCCCTTATGATATTGTGTCAGTCACTGCCAGGTCATCCATGCCCTTTATGCTCTAACAAGGGACGTCATTTGTCCACTACTTAGTACCCCCCATTTCATCATCATCCTTGGTGTCAGTCTGTCAGTTGCTATATTATGTTCTCTCATGCCTTAGTTGAGGATTCCTTATTACCTCACCTATGGTATAATTCCTTCTGTCAACATCAGATCATTCATTCCAAAAGGCAAGTCTAGAGGGCGGTGTACCTTGGTTCCAGCTTCCACTCTTGTTCAGTGCCTTGGATTAGGAAAAGGGACTCCTTATTACCCTTTGACTTGATTGTTTCTCAGCTTCAACTCCTTTCAGCATGATCAAGATCTGTATACTTGATGGTTCATTGATGCAGCAGATGATACTGGTGATTCCCGCGTGTGTGTGAGATGTTTCAGCACTCATGAGGGGGTGGCCCTACAAGTAGCCCCCCACATTCCCAGATGACCTCTTCATTACAGCCTTTGATGTAGCTCCATATATTTGATGATGTCGGCCTCAGCCGCTTGCAACACCTTTTTGTTTTCATGTATCAGTCAGATTTTTAGAGCCCTTTCCTGTTTACAGGGGCATTTGGGTTGTATTTGTATCTCATGTACTCAGATATTATTGTATAAGTCCTGGATGTTATCCCAGGCATAGTATGTATGTGGGATTCATTATCATGATTTTACCTGACTCATGTTTATGCCAACATGTACTATATTGTTCAGTCCATTGTTTACTAGATGCATTATTCTTTGTACTTTGTCTTGGCAGGAATAGGTATGCCTCCCCCACCACCTATAGCACAGGTACTCACTCATAACAGAGACTTTTCACACCTGTAAGTCTCACCTCCTCAGAGAATAGTCCTTTAGTGCTTCAGTCTACCTTATATTTCTCTCTCTTTGACTTCCCCTTCGGTGTCTAGTGATTAAGTTCTACTTCGGTCATATGATTAGCTCCTAACGCTCACACGCTAGGGGGAAATACGTTACACCATATTTTAGTCATCTAACCTATTACCATTAGATGGACCTAACTACACCATGTAAGACAAATTTTACCCTATGTAAATTTTCTTTCACTATGAAAAATAACTTAGTAAACCACCTTTCTTAAGTTGTTTATGGTCTAAACAGGAAACCCCATGAGGAAATATTAAATAAACCTACAATTGTTTGATTTTCCTCAAGGAATAATTAGTTAAACAATAGTTTAATTAATATTCCTGGTCATATTTAACCCAAAACAAGAAAATTAATTAGATAAATTACTATTTATCTCATTATTTTCTAGGAATAATTATTTAAACCTTATTTAAATAATATTGCTTGTTGAATTTGACTAAATCACTCATAAATAATTAAATAAATCATTATTTATTTGATTATTACTCAACCACATCCTTAAAATAATAAATAAATCATTTATTTATTTATTATTTACAAATAAAGGGTTTTGACCCAAGTCAAATTATTTTTCCCTCC
This sequence comes from Pinus albicaulis, assembly GCA_034641835.2. Classification (NCBI taxonomy): domain Eukaryota; kingdom Viridiplantae; phylum Streptophyta; class Pinopsida; order Pinales; family Pinaceae; genus Pinus; species Pinus albicaulis. The sequence goes on from CM076581.1 coordinate 1,080,821,733, forward strand.
AACAAATATAATAAAATATTCCATAAAAGTTGGATCTTGATTTGGTTAATAATATTTTAATTACGCACCAATATCTAGACTAACTCAATATTTTGTTATAAATAGAAGATTTTTCCCATTCATTCACTACCTTTTTTTGCCTAAAGATCACTCTGGATCTATACTTTTGGTTTGACATTGATCCACCATCATTGTCATATTTTTCTATATTTTTTCTTGTGAGCTCCCTTTGAGTTCCATTTTTGTCTGGGTTTTCCACACCATAAAGAGAGAGGATTTTTAAATTTGAAGTGTTAAGGACTTACAGGAACCCATCCCATTGAGGAGAACTAGTAACATCCTTCTATGTTTTCCTCCCAGGTGCCCTTAATATAAAATTTACTCAACATATTCTTTTCTTGTTTATTGGATGCATGGAGCAAATCTCGTTTTTATTTACTATTTAATGGCTTTTGATGCATAGATCTAGATTTTTGCAACATTTACCTTGATCACCTAATTGCATATCTAAAGATATTGGCAACCATCTTTGCTGTTAGGGTTGTTTGTTATGCACAGCTAAAGTGGTCTTTTTTCATACACTTGCAATTAAGATTCATACTAACAATAATATCTAAGTACATAAGATATAAGTACAACCAAAGAGGTCCTGTAAAACAAGAAAGGGCTATGAAAATATTAATGATAAATGAAAACTAAAGAGGTGTTGTAAGGGGCTAAGGCCAAAACCATCAAATATATGGAGCTGCATCCAAGGTTGTAGTAGAGAAGTCATCCAAGCATGTGGCGGGATACATGAAGGGCCACTCCCTCATGAGGTTTGAAACATCTCACACACACACGGGAATCACCAGTACAATCTTTTGTATCACTAACCGTCAAGTATATGGATCTCGATCATGCCATAAGGATCTTGAGCTGAGAAACAATCAATTCATGGGCAATAAAGGGTCCCTTTGCCTGATCCGACTAACACCAAGGATGATGGTGGAATAGGGGGTACTGAATAGCTGGCTGAAAACTTCCCTTGTTAGAGAATAAAGGGCATAGATGACCTAGAAGCTACTGAACCGACTCCGGAGGGGATAGGGGATAGTATGACTGAAGGAAAAAATGTGCGACATGAGAGAGGAACGAAGAAATGAAGGATGGAAGATTGTAGTAGGATACAAATGGGACTCGGGACAGACTCCATGGATGCGATGATGACTCAACTCGGATGCTCTCAACAAGGGCAACTCGATGATGTTGCCATATAGAACAGGCCCTGTGGTGACCATAAAAACATGAGTACAAGATGGTTACTCATGACGAGAATCAACACGAGTGTGGACAATTACAAAGGCAAGGTGGTGCCCCAAGTAAGAGTGTTGCAAGTGAATAAATTCGATTTTGAGTTGTGGTGAAATGACCCTTCTTGGAAAAAATGTGTCCGGGTGAAGTATCAAATCAAAAAAATGAAAGGATAACCATTTGAGAGCTTGGTGAGAGCTTTCCAATGGTGTTGATGGTTTGTCAAACTGAGCTATGGTTTGGTCGCAAATGGCGAAATAAAAATCTAGGGTTTCTCTTTTAATAAGGCATTTTCCCTCCAATTTGATTCATTTTCAACCATAGCTGTGGTGAATGTAGAGAGGAGAAAAGGCCCTAAATCTTGTTGTGATTGTAGCAGAAAAATTGACCATTGGAATTGATATCTGTCAGTTGCAGGTAGGAGGCCTAACCATACTCTTTCAATTCAGTGGATTAAAATTTCATTTTTGGCACCCATAGCTGAGGAACAGACCCCTGCTCTTCTTCATAATGGGGTCACACTTTTTGGGACATTTTCGGTGACCTTGGTAGCAGGTTCTGGGAAAAAAACTGCGACCAGTGAGAGAGAGGGATTTTGGTGCTATTGTTTTGCTAAGAGATGGGATTTTGTGGTTATGATGCAGTCTTTCCTTTCTGTACACTAAAAAACATGATGGTTTTGTGCATATATGGCATAATTAAGGATCAACTAGAGAGAGAGGGACCTAGACACATTACGGTCTGAGATCCGAGAGAATCATGGTGTCCGTGCTGCATTGGCCAGGTTTGGGGTCCTAAATTTTGTGGATAACCATTTGATGAGAGCAGGAGAGCCCTTGTTGGCCCACATTGTTGTCTATTGGGATCTATATCATGAGATATTTATAGTGTGGGGGGCTCGGATCGAGCTGACTGTCTAGGATATATATTTCCTGACTGGTCTCACACCACTTGGGATGGTGGGAAACACAGATCCAATGTTATCGCGATGGAAACACATTATGGAGTTTGAAGAGTGCCACTGTCGACCGGGTCTCCATGTGAAAGGGACACGGATACCGATCGAAGACCTAGAGAGGCTAGAGACTCCTGCTATCGTAGTAGAAGTGCTTCGTATCCTAGGCAGCCAAGTGCTCCACCACATCATTGGGGGTCAGATGATGCTTTTTGAGAGTGTATTGAGTGGGACCTACTATGGGTGGGACCAAATGATGTTGTCTTCATTGAGACCATAGTTATCACTATGCAAGAGGTAGGTGAACCATGATTGTGCATATGGCATAATTCTTTTCTCTCTCTTCTTTGAGAAGATCCTGACACTTCGACCTCGCATACAGATCCAAGATGGGGGCCAACGAGAGCACAGGATGCGTTGCTGGGGGTGGCTACTATGTAGAGGGGGAGGTGGGGTAGTCGGACGGGTGTTCTAACCCGATTTTTTCACGCATTGGGATTATATTCCACTGTACATAGATGAATATCCCTATAGTGGGATGAGTTATCATGGGGACCCAGACTTGCCATTGCTGCCAGGTTAAGCATGGGGGCCTAATGGTAAGTGACAATTTTATTATCTTTTATATGCATTTTAAAGTTTCAGAATGTTTTATGGTACTGATTCATTCACTTTTGGTATGCAGATATAGCACCGGTAAAACTAGTCGGGTATATGGGATGACCCATAGTATCAGGAGTTACAGGACCCAGTGGATCGAGGGGACCACAGAATGAGGATGTAGTGGCCCTCCTGGAGGACATCCGTTGTAGATGTCATAGGTTGATGACTAGTGTTTCATAGCGCGGCTGGAAAGAGATTTATGACTGGTACATAGAGCCCTATATTGGTCTACCCTCAGAGTGGCAGGGGGTCATGCAGCGCATGGTGATGGCTGAACAAGGGATGCATGATCTACGGGTTGCCAGAGCCAAGCCATTGGACCGAGATCCTCCAAATAGTGATTTGATGTAGGGGCATGAGGTGCCCCCAGTTTTGATTTTTTTAACATGTTAGGGGCATGTCATATGTATCAGAGTGGATGGACTCTAAAACATTTTGAATGACACATATAATGGATATGCATAGTTTTATGGTTTATTTTTATTGTCTTGTGTTAAATGCGTGTGATAAATTCCAATATAGAATATTTTTTGTAATGTTATTGACATAGTGATTTTGTGCTCTAGGTACATGACTGAATGTAATGATTTCAAATTCACGAATCAAAATATTCACTCGTAAATATCTTCTAAAAAGGAGAGGATTATGCACATGATAAACACCATTCAATTGCATGACAAGAAACAAGGAATCTAAATGAACATGAAGGTGAAGGATGCGACGGGAAAGCGCATCGGCTAGTAAGCCTATCACTACATCATATTCGTCCTGGTTATTGGTGGCAGTACCAATGCATACACCATTAGAGAGGACGAGCTAATGCAAGGGGGTTAAAATGGCCTAGGCTGCCGAGGCTAGATTTCGAGAGTAGCGACTTGGACAATCGTTATAATATATATATGGTGTGGACGGGTCCATCTGAAAGGTGCCACAAGGAAAAAAATGAGAGGATGATGAACAATGCTAGCAACCTAAACGCAAGGAAAAAATTAAACAAGAACTGCTAGAGGGAGTGCTATGTGTAGAACTTCTACCCCCTGCACATTGAGAGGTGGATGGTGTGGGGGAGCTGCCTTGGGGGTAGTTTGTGCTTAGGTCGTGAAAGTCACCATAGACATGGACGGTGCCATTTTTCTTATGGGTGGGAAAAATGAAGTCAGGGGTGGAAAAGGCTTCCATGATGTCGTCATCATAGTAGAATATGGGGTGACTGTTGGAAGGATAACCACATGATGTGGCGAAAAAACCTAACTCATCATCATGAGAAGAGAGGTTCAAATGCGCATCGTCATGAGGGGTGATAAAATAACAAGTAGATGAAGGATCCACCTATGTTGAGCGTAGGGTGATCACTAAAGGGAGGTTAGAAAAAATAGAAGGGGAAGCCCTGGAGGGATCTTCCGCCATGGATCTCATGGATGATGATAGGTAGAGGATGGTGGCCGAAGGCTCCATCATCTCGACATCAGGAGGGGGATGTAAATGGGAGTGGATGGGACATATTTTTTTCCCGTAGCATAACACGCAAGTAAAGGAGAAGTGGACTCATGGTAGTCAGTCTCGTACTGGCCGACTACTTCCAAGGAGGTGCAATAGTCTTTGTGGCGGGGACAGAGGTGGGTATAATTTCCACGGAGATCACACAAAGCACAAGGGTGATTAGTGTGCACAGTATTGGGGTTCTTGGTTGCAGTCGGTAAAGTAATAGGGGCTTCAGGGACCTTAGACTCAGGGCACACGACATTGAACATGGGCTTGATATGAGGAAACCATGAAAGTTATGGGTGGCATAACCGAAAACATCACACAAATCACACGAAGGGGTATGCTTTGGAGGCTGAGGAGGAGCAGGGGTTGTCTAGTCAGCCTTGTCCTTAGATGCCTTCTTGCAGGATTTTCCACCCTCACCTGAGGCTTTCAAAATAGGAGTAGGTTCCTTTTGAGGTTGTTGAGGCACATAATTAAAAGGAGGGGTCATGGTGGCCGGTTGGACTAGGGTCAAAGCAGTATAAGGTTTTGGCTGACCAGGGAAGATAGTGGCTGGGGGAGAAATGTACCATATTGGGATCCCCAAGGTCATTTTAGGAAGAGACAGGATAGCCATAACAGGTACCAAAAATACTCCAGGATGGGGAGCAAGAAACAGTATCTAACCGGAGGGGTAATGGCTAGGCAAGACAGCTTCGAGATGGTTAAGGCTAGGGAAACCGTTCCAGGAGGGTAGATAGGATCATGGACACCAATTATAGATGAGGGTCCTATAGGAGGGGGTCCTGAAGGTTGATTCGAAGTACTAGGAGCAGGTTTCGAGGGGCGGGGCTGCTAGGTAGTCGAACCAGTCAATTTGAGGTCAAACCGAGATGATTGCAGCATACAAAAATTTGACGATCTAGAGTCTGAGATGAGAGGAGGGAGACCAAGGAATGAACTAAGTAAAGAGGAATATTTATAGACTCCAGGTGAGACACTAGTTGGAGGTTTGATTATTTTTTTATTGGCCACCAAAGAGATGATGGACTCAGGGGAGGTCTGAGATTTTGGTTCATAATATGTCAACTGCTCGATGGTGATGATAATTTCGTTATGAGGGAAGCACATCTTATGGTGAACTGCAGATGGGACATCACACATTGCATAAGTGTTGATACAACCCAATATATTGTTATATTCTAAGCGGGCATCGATGACTTCAACGTCAACACAAGCAATTTTTCCCGCAAGAGTAATAGGACAATTGCAGAACATTCCAAGGGGCTGGGAGGAGTGGCCATCCAATGCACGGAGGGTGATAGTGGAAGGGTATAACTTAGGTGATTCGAGTTTCTTACAAACAAAAATGGACCTCACATATGTGGATTCTCCCTCGTCAATGATACAACGGGGGATCTTAGCATTCGATATCTTGACAGGGATTTGGAAGGCCACGAATGCAAGAAGGGGATGCTCTCACATGTCAATGTCGAAGACAATCAAACAATCATATAAAGGATCCACAACACGCATAGCAGTTATTAGAGCTTTTCGTTGTGAAGGGCACAATTCGAGGACTTGAAGCATTGACATGGTGGCAAGGGATTGCACCAAGTCATCTACTATACTGTAGGAGTGGGCATATTTACCAGACACAATGTTTCACCATAATGGTCCCTTGGGGATCTTGGTATGAACCTCTACCTTAGGCTAAGGGATCTATAAAGGACCATTGGGTGTCGAAAGAGGCTCTGTGGGACCTAAAGAAGGGGGCTTGGTGGAAAATGTAGCGGGGGGATTGTTATACCAATGGGACCAAGTATGACGGTTGAGGTCAGTGGTATTGGGTTGGTCAGAGTTTAGCATGATGATATGGTAATCATATGCAGAGGCTTGTTACCATGGGTGACAAGAAAGAGTTAGCTTATCTGAATAGCCAAGAGAAGACTGGAGGACAAAATTTTGGAACTGCTACAGTGATGGAGAATCAGAATTCTATTATGATTAAGGATGAAGGTACAATGCTTGAAGATATTGATTTGATTGCCAGAATCAAACAAGAAGATGAAGGACAATTACTGAAGATTGTTGAGGAAGAAGAGGGATATGCAGAAACTGAATTGCAGCATACTAATGATGTGAAACAAGTACAAACGAGATGGCTGAAATGTTTGCTGAGGACATTTGAACCAGAGGAAGAAGTTTCAGGCATTGAAATGAAAATGCTTAAAGCTGTGAAAAGAATAGGAGCAGATATTAGTTTGTAGAATTTATTTTTTCTTACTAGTATACAAAAAAAGATAAATGAGTATATTATTGCAGGAAGAGAATTAAATAAAACTTTATTTTTTAAGAGTGAATTTGCAGGTGATGAGCAAAAGAATGTTGCAGAGGGACAAGAATTTTGGGAGGCAGCAACATGTGGGGTGACATCTGCAGGAGTAAAACCAATGTTAGCAACAATCGGGGAGACAATAACAACAGTATTGGCAGTAATAACAAGTGAAAGCAGCAACAAGAGGCACAGGAATTTCCAGATAGAAGATAAGCTAGACATAGAGATTGAAAGCATCATAAGACTGATGATGAAGGTGTCTCAGAAGCAATAGACAGTAGCAAGAAAGAAGAAGAATTTTAGCAAAAGAAAGACAGAGACAGATTGTGAAAGTGCAGCCAGTGGAGCGAGGCAACATAAACTATGGATACCTGGAGAAAAGCAGCAAGCAACAACAGATCATAACTTGCAAAAAAAAGTATGGGATCCAGGAGGCAGATATTAAAGGCACATGATCAGGAGATCGTGAATAATTTTCAACCTTGGGAGTCTGATGCAGGGGCATTAGATTGAAAAAATGCTTTGTATTTTATTAAACGTAGAGGGTCTTATAGTTGTGAGAAAATATTGATTTTTATGTAAATATTAATAGGCTTTTTGAGTGATTTTAATTAATTATTGTGAGGATTTGTTAAAGTTCCCATATGAATGGAGAACATCAGGGAAATTAGATTTTAGATATTTAAGAATTTATTATGAAAGCCTAAGATATATTTGATTTCAAGATTTTAGGGATAAAATCTAGATTGTAGGGGTTTGGAGATATTTGAGGATTTGTTGAGTTATTGAAGGGATATTGAACCTAAATTGATTCAATTAAATTTGTATAAATTAATAAGCATAGAAGGAAAAATGGAATTGGAGAGTGAGAGTAGAGGTTTATTAGAGTAAAGCAGGGCTTTTTCTTGTATGCCTACGGGCAATTGTAAAAGGGCCAATGATTTGAAAATCAGGCCAGGAACGAAGATTTTTGTAAGTAATTTCATTTGTTTATATGAAATTGTGTTCTCAGAATTATATTGGTTGATTGATTGAGCAATTGCATGCTTAATTTCTGTAATTGGGGTTCGAATTAAGAGTGTGCATATGAATTAAGATAGTAATCTCTGTGTATGAATTAAAGGCACATTGAGGTTCTGATCATAGCAGAAATTCATTCTGATATTACTAAGAATCTGTGTAAGAAATTTTTGGTTTTGATTTTTATAAATCGATAGCCATTCTTGTGTTGAAGCCCCAAAACAAAGAGTCAACAAGGTTTTGGTCCTGTTGGTGAAGGATCGATGGAAATTAAATGTTATATGAACTCATGAATTCAATGCATGAATTTAAATGGTATGCTGCATACGAGGGAAGAATCGATTTTAATGTTGACTTGTGTTTAGAAATCTAAATGAATTTCTGAATTGAAGGCATAGAAGGGTATGAAATCGAATGAGAATTCGATGAGATGGAAAATTATAGAATGTCGTGGAAGTTTTGGTTGAAACAACGAAGGGGAATCGTGAAGTTTGATGGAATAGTATTGAGATAACAATAAATTACTAGCAACAGCAATCAAGCGATAGTTTAAACCTGTGAAGGAACCATGGCCATCAGAGACTGGGTATAGTAATCAGGTCATGTTGCAACAACCAATGTTTTATATGCCGTAGGTTATGAACTAAAGGCATGTTAATTTGTGTGAAGCATGGAAAACTCTATTTTCTTAGAGCGATATCAGTCATGATATACGCTGGATCTGATTGTTGAAGTCGAATGATGGTGCAGTGAAATTGGAAGCACAGAGTTTAAATAAGGCGCAAAGTTTTTTTTTAAGACTCTGTCTTTTTATTTTGAAATCAATTTGTTGAATAATCATGCTATTTTGCATGCAGGGAAGAATGGACATCATATCGATGTCGATCTGGTATCCATCGATTGGAGAATCGACAGCAGAAAGTGTGTGGTCAACGAGTAATGAATTAAAATTGCAGAGATCGAACTTGAGGAAGGAGCTTCGATTTAATGCGTAGTTCCTAATTGAAGAGGATCTAATTTTAAAGGAAAAGGAGAGATCGATTTGCATAAATCGATGTTGATTTTGTGTTAAAATATCCACACAAGAAATTGAGGGCGGAATTGTTAAATAAACAGCAGTGGAATGGAGCCAAACTCCATGAAGTCTCGGTCGAAGGTGTAGAGGTTACAAGGTATGAACCAACGTTGCTTTAAAATTGAAATTTGTTTATTGAAAATCGATGTGTGGGCGTAATGATAAGCGTAGACTAAGTGGTTATGCTGGAAGTTTTAATGGTTTTTAAATATTTGATTTAAAGACTTGGCTATTCGTTCCAAAGGCTATATCATAAGCTTTGGGCTTATGATAGATGGAGTTTTATTTAAGTTTTAATGATGGTTTTATAACCATGAAGTGCGGAGAGCTTTCGCATGAAATTTGGAACTGGGCTAATTGTTTGGTTTTAATAACCATGAGTTTAGAAAATTAGCTTCCGCAGATTTGTAAGTTTTCCCAGAAAATGAATTTACTTAGCATGAAACTGGAATTGCATTTTTATATGCATATGATGATAGAGAATGTGGGTTTTGCGGGTTTGCCCTCTATCAAGTGGTATCGGAGCAGGAAGGCTCTGTTGAAATTGAAGATTTTTTTTTTTTTTTTTTCTGAATGAGTGCAACAAGGTTCTGTTGAGAATTAAAGTGTGTTTTTTTTAAATGTGTGATGAGAGAAGAAGGAAGATCAGATTTTTAAATATGATATGCAGAAAAGTACATAGAGTTGCAGTGAACAGATATTTGCAGAAATTAATGGAGGACAAGATCTTGCAAAGATCTTGCAGGTAAAATAATTCTAAATCTGATTTGAAATTTATGATTGAGATTTATGGTTGAAGACAAGATGATGATGGCAGTGAACCTGATATTTAGCTAAAGGTTGGATAGGGAGAACAATTGTAGTGTTCTCAAGAAAAGGTGAGTTGAGGAGATAGCCTAGAGAGAGCAGAAGAAATTGCTCAAAGGGTTCCAGAAACCAGTTCTTGCCAAAAGACCAAGTCTAGTGAGTGGATTGGTGAGGTAAGTGGCAGCAGGAGAGCTTGCTGTTGCAGAGGCTAGTGCAACTCATGGTGAGTGAGAAACTCATGGAGGATCAGATAAGAGGTTCAAAGGAATGCCATAGAGGTAAGATGACTGATAAGGTCAGAGAGAGAGAGATTGTAGTGCTGACGGTACAATTGCAGGTGCTACAGGAATGGGTACAAGAGGAGGAAAACCAGAAAGGAGGATGGATATTTCCACTGAAGGGAAAGAGAGTGATTTGGAAACCATTGCAGATGATGTTTAGGCAAAGGGAGATTTCCTTATTGAAAGAGGAACTTAGAGTTCTTGAGACAGAGATGGAATTTGAAGATTCCACATGAAGATCTGTTCAAAAGGAAGTGCTGGAGGAAGCAGTCAAGACTCAAAGGTCCTGTGGTTTTAAAACTAATGAGTTGTGTATGTTTGTAGGTACATCACAGGGAGATGAAAAAGATTTAAATTTTTCTAAAGAGAAGGAGAAAGAATTGAACCTGAAATCTGTTCAGATCAATGCTAAGATGGTAAGATCTCAATAAGGCATGAAGACAGAAGGGTCTCATTAGAATATTCAGCATAATTTTGGAGCAGAAGAAGAAAGACCATCTAATGATGGATCAAATGCTGGTGAAGGTATGTAAAATTGTGTGAAGTTTCCAAGTTCTACTTCTAATGAAATTGTTGAATTGTATAGGAAACTAGATCTTCAGAGAAGAGAATTGGGGAGGCAGAGAACTTACACACAGGATAATTTTCTGAAGAAGCAATATAAGAAAGTTTTCATGAATGACAGTCATGAAGCAGAGGATGGAAAGAAGGAGCGATTAGCTGACAGTCTCATGGTGAATGAAAATCAACGTACTGATGTGTTGACAAAGAATTTGGAAGAAAACTCAGAGTAGCATACTGAAGTGTTGCCAGAGAAAGATGAGGAGAAAGCCAGTAAAGATTTTCTAAGTCTTGAAAGAGACTTAGAACTACAGAAAGTAGAATTGGTGACTGGATCATCAATTGAGACCACTGGGTCTTGTGATTTTGAAATTGACAATTTGATTGTTCTTACAGGTATTGCAAAAGACAATCCATCACTTGGAATTGTCTTGAGAGAAGAAGAACTGTTGTAGAAAGGAAATGAGACAGTCATGTCTCATATGCAGAGGCTTGTTACCATGGGTGACAAGAAAGAGTTGGCTTGTATGAATAGCCAAGAGAAGACTGGAGGAAAAATTTTTGGAACTGCTACAGTGATGAAGAATCAGAATTATATTCTGATTAAGGATGAAGGTACAGTGCTTGAAGATATTGATTTGATTGCCAGAATCAAACAAGAAGATGAAGGACAATTACTGAAGATTGTCGAGGAAGAAGAGGGATATGCTGAAAATGAATTGCAGCATACTAATGATGTGAAACAAGTACAAACGAGATGGCTGAAATGTTTGCTGAGGACATTTGAACCAGAGGAAGAAGTTGCAGGCACTAAAATGAAAATTCTTGAAGCTGTGAAAAGAATAGGAGTAGATATTAGTTTGCAGAATTTAATTTTGCTTACTAGTATACAAACAAAGATAAATGAGTATATTACTGCAGGAAGAGAATTAAATAAAAGTTTATTTTTTAAGAGTAAATTTGCAGGTGATGAGCAAAAGAATGTTGCAGAGGGACAAGAAGTTTGGGAGGCAGCAACATGTGGGGTGACATCTTCAGGAGTAAAACAAATGTTAGCAACAATCGGGGAGACAATAACAGCAGTATTGACAGTAATAAGAAGTGAAAGCAGCAACAAGAGGCAGAGGAATTTCCAGATAGAAGATAAGCTGGACATAGAGATTGAAAGCATCAGCAGACTGATGATAAAGGTGTCTCAAAAGCAACATACAGTAGCAAGAAAGCAGAAGAATTTTAGCAAAAGAGAGACAAAGATAGATTGTGAAAGTGCAGCGAGTGGAGCGAGGCAACATAAACTATGGAGACCTGGAGAAAAGCAACAAACAACAACAGATGATAACTTGCAAAACAAAGTATGGGATCCAAGAGGTAGAGATTAAAGGCACATGATCAGGAGATCATGAATCATTTTCGACCTTGGGAGTCTGATGTAGGGACATTAGATTCGAAAAATACTTTGTATTTTATTAAACATAGGGGGTCTTATATTTGTGAGAAAATATTGATTTTTATGTAAATATTAATAGGATTTTTGAGTGATTTTAATTAATTATTGTGAGGATTTGTTAATGTTCCCATATGAATGGAGAACATGAGGGAAATTAGATTTTAGATATTTAAGAATTTATTATGAAAGCCTAAGATAGATTTGGTTTCAAGATTTTAGGGATAAAATCTAGATTGTAGGGGTTTGGAGATATTTGAGGACTTTGTTGAGTTATTGAAGGGATATTGAACCTAAATTGGTTCAATTAAATTTGTATAAATTAATAAGCATAGAAGGCAAAATGGAATTAGAGAGAGTAGAGGTTGATTAGAGTAAAGCAGGGCTTTTTCTTGTAAGCCTGCGGGCAATTGTAAAAGGGACAATGATTTGAAAATCAGGCCAGGAACAAAGATTTCTCTAAGTAATTTCATTTTTTATATGAAATTGTGTTCTCAGAATTATATGGGTTGATTGATTGAGCAATTGCATGCTTAATTTCTATAATTGGGGTTCGAAGTAAGAGTGTGCATATGAATTAAGATATTAGTTTCTGTGTATGAATTAAAGGCACATTGAGGTTCTAATAGCATTAGAAACTCATTCTGATACTAGTAAGAATCAGTGTAAGAACTTGTTAGTTTCGATTTTTATAAATCGATAACCATTCTTGTGTTGAAGCCCCAAAACAAAGATTCAACGAGGTTTTGATCCTGTTTGTGAAGGATCGATGGAAATTAAATGTTATATGAGCTCATTAATTCAGTGCATGAATTTAAATGGTATTCTACATATGAGGGAAGAATCGATTTTAATGTCGACTTGTGTTTAGAAATCTGAATGAATTGTTGTATCAAGGCATAGAATGGTATGCAATTGAATGATAATTCGATGAGATAGAAAATTATAGAATGTCATGGAATTTTTGGTCGAAACCACGAAGGGGAATCATGAAGTTCGATGGAATAGTATTGAGATAACAATAAATTACTAGCAACAACAATCAAGCGATAGTTTAAACCTGTGAAGGAACCGTGGCCATCAGAGATTGAGTATAGTAATCAGGTCACGTTGCAACAACCAATGTTTTATATGCCATAGGTTATGAACTGAAGGCATGTTAATTTGTGTGAAGCATGGAAAACTCTATTTTATTAGAGCAATATCAGTCATGATATAAACTAGCTCTGATTGTTGAAGTTGAATGATGGTGCAGTGAAATTGGAAGCGCAGAGTTTAAAGAAGGCACAGAGTTTTGTTTTAAGACTCTTTTTATTTATTTTGAAATAGATTTGTTGAATAATGATGCTATTTTTCACGCAGGGAAGAATGGACATTTTATCGATGTCGATATGGTATCCATCGATTGGAGAATCGAGAGAAAAAAGTGTGTGGTCAACGAGTAATGAATTAAAATTGCAGAGATCAAAGTCGAAGAAAGGAGCTTTGATTTAATGCATAGTTCCTAATTGAAGAGGATCTAAGTTTAATGGAAAAGGAGAGACCGATTTGCATAAATCGATGTTGATTTTGTGTTAAAATCTCCACACAAGAAATTGAGCTCGGAATTGTTAAATAACCAGCAGTGGAATGGAGCCAAACTCCATGAAGTCCTGGTCGAAGGCACAGAGGTTACAAGGTATGAACCAGCATTGCTTTAAAATTGAAATTTATTTATTGAAAATCGATGTGTGGGCCTAATGATAAGCGTAGAATAAGTGGTTATGCTAGAAGTTTTAATGGTTTTTAAATATTTTATTTAAAGACTTGGCTATTCGTTCCAAAGGCTATATCATAAGCTTTGGGCTTATGATAGATGGAGTTTTACTTAAGTTTGAATGATGGTTTTATAACCATGAAGTGTGGAGAGATTTCACATGAAATTTGGAACTTGGCTGATTGTTTGGTATTAATAACCATGAGTTTAGAAAATTAGCTTCCTCAGATTTGTAAGTTTTCCTAGAAAATGAATTTACTTAGCATGAAACTGGAATTTCATTTTTATATGCATATGATGATAGAGAATGTGGGTTTGGTGGGTTTGCCCGCTATCATCAACATAAGATTTTTCTTCTCTGCAATTATTGAACATGGTCAGATAGGCGGTAGAAGAAGAATGACAGAAAGAAGTCAAGCATTTGGTACCGGTGTCATAGTGAAGGGGAAGCTGGAAGTAAGACAGAAAAGCATTGGCAAGGGTCGCAAAAGTAGTATGAGATGAGGACACCTAGTCGACATACCACTTGGAAGCTTCTCTAGGAATCGTATCCTAGAATAACCGAAGATGGAAAAAGTCATCAGTGATGGAGTTAGAAGTACGCCACATGTGGAAAGAATGAACATTGTTGGTAGGATGCTCTGCAACAATTCCTTCCAACTTGGGGATGTTTAAAGGGAGCTTGGTTGGCATAACAGGCCAACTAGGATCATGGTGTATCAGGTCATTAATCAACTAGATAAAATCAGGAAGGCTTAGGCCTACCATATAAGGGAGAAAGGGAGCATCCCGGAGAGTTCCTGTTGCAGCACCACTAGTATATTTCCTAGCATTAGGGTCAGAGCTGCCACTAGCGTTAGGTATTGAACCAGACATGGTGAAGGTGAAAGTTGGAGGAGAGTCGGGGATAGAACTAGAAGGGGAACTCAATGAACCAGAAGCAGAGTCAGAATTGGAACTTGGTAGAGGATGAAATTGAACACTATGCAGAGGAGTAAGTCTTCCTAACAGAAACTGAGGATGAAGGCCTTGGAGTCTCTGGGATAAATGCCTCGGGGGCGCAATGATGGTAAAGAGACACAGAAAACAAAAATGTTAGGTCCCTATATTACTAGTATAGTACCTTATTGTTGTTAGTGTAACCCCCTTATTTTTATTATTGTACCCTTGCAACCCCCATTTTGTTATTATTATGCCCTTAAATTATTATTGTTAGGTCGGCTAGGATTACATTGTGGCCCACTAGGCTTACATTATGGCCCCATGGACTCCTATGTATAGAAAGGAGGTTTTGTAAATTGTATCATCCAAGAATTGTTCATTTATGTAATGTATTGGAGGTTTCCCCCTCAAAGTGGCTTATTTCTAAGGCGTTTATATCTCTATTCTTCTATTTTTGGAGCTGGTTACACAACATTTGGTATCAGAGCTTTGGATTCTAGGGTTTCGCTGCTCCAAACAGGTCATCGTGGAATTTTCGCTATAACATTTTTTATACGAAGTTTCAGAAGCTGAAATTTTTAGGGTGCGAAGCTGAAATCTTGAGGAATATTTTCTAAAAGTTTCAGAGCTTGGTTCACAATATTTGCGGAGATATGATCTGTGGAAGTTAGCTCTTTTTTCAGGCTCCTAAACAGGTCATTGTGGAATTTGCGCTATAATGTTTTTTCTACGAAGGTTCAGAATCTGAAATTTGTATGGTGTAAAGCTGAATCCTGAGGAAATTTATAAAAAAATTTCAGAGCTTGGTTCTCAGTATTTTTGGAGATATGATCTGTGGAAGGTAGTGCTTTTTCAAGCTCCTGAATTTCATCTCAAATAGGTGATTGTGGGAAAATTTCAGTAGCTCTCTCTCTGGGCATCAGATTGGAGTGTCGTGAAAAGTGGTCGCAAGTACAAGGACTGTAGTTTCTTTGCTATCTATTTTAGAGACAAATGACGAAACAGTGACACGTGGCAAGTCGTAAAAGTTCGCTCTACTGAACCAGTCCATAATTAGGTCATTGTGGGAGATTGGACACAACTTTGTCTTGGAGAATCCAAATCAGGTCAGAACTGTGGCATTCGAAAGATAATTCATAGGGCTATGTTGGTACTGAAATTTAGATATTGAAGTGCTGCAATCACATAGATAATCCAATTTAAATATCGAGCTCTTCAAAATCAAGAAAAAGGTGTGTATTTTTTTTCCGAATTGCATAAGTCTTGTTTGAAGAATCAATTTGAATTGATTCCAAGGGCATATTGTAGAATAGATATCAATATTGGGTTCTAAAATATGCCCCGTAAAAATAATTCAACACCCATTAAGCCTTCAGAAGGGTCTACTATGACTCATGAAGATGAAGAATTGCAACATGATCTATCAAAATTACATGAGCAAGTGCAACAAATTTCACTCTCGCAAAGAGCGACAAAAAATGAAATGGAAGTTTTGAAGAAAGGCGTGGAAGCTAAGATCGATGGCATGGAAGCTAATATGGATGGCTTGGAAGCTACGATGGATGACATGAAAGACAACATCGAAAGCATGAAGAATGATCTCAAAGCTGACATCGAAGGTTTGACAAAGTTGATACAAGAAAGGTTTCCTAATAGTGAAAAGATAGTAGAAGAACCTCATGATGAGAACAAAATAAATGTTAATCATGATTTCATAAACTCTAATGTTGGCGGGAAGAACCACCATATTCCAAAAATGGATATGAGGAAGTTTGATGGAAAGGATCCTGTAACATGGATGCTACAGATGGAGCAATATTTTGATCTCCATAATGTGCAAAACACACAAAAGGTACGCATTGCAACTTTACATTTAGAACAAAATACATTTGTATGGTATTAATGGCTTTGCTCCCGTAAAAAAATTGTCACTTGGTCAATTTTTACGGAGGAAATGATAGCACATTATGAGGATACAAAGAGCAACACCTTCTTTACCCAATTGATAAATCTCAAACAAAAGGGGTTAGTGGGGCAGCACATTGAGGACTTCCAAAAATTGAATATAAGGGTAACTGATCTTACAGAGGAACACAGGATTGATCTCTTCCTAGGCACTTTAAAGGATAACATCCAACATGAAGTTCGCGTTTTGGAACCTGATTCATTGGAGAAGGCATTCAGGTTGGCAAGAAAAGTTAAATGTAAAATTATGGCGACAAGGAAGCCTACCACTCAATTCTATAAAGAAGGAAGTGTTGCTACGCCTAGATTTCCACAACCTACAAGGTTGACACCACAAAAATTGGAAGAAAAAAGAACAAAAGGGCTTTGCTACAGTTGTGATAGCAAATACACTAAAGGTCATAAGTGTGCTGAGAAGAAATTATTTTACATAGATTGTGAAGAGGAAGAAGAAAATGAACAAGAAGAGGATATACACCTGGAACTAGCCCTAGAAGAGGAAGAAATGAATCTGACCATATTGTGTAATGCGTTGGCAGGAATTACCACTCCTCAAAGTCTCAAGATACAAGGACAAATCAAGAAGAAAAAGGTAATATTGTTGATTGATTCAGGTAGCACCCATAATTTTATTCATTGTAAGGTAGCCAAGGAATGAAATTGTTTCCTATACCCAGCACGAGAATGTCAAGTGATGGTTGCAAATGGAGGAACTATAAATTTCTCTAGAAAATGCCATAATATCAAGATAACCATGGGGGAATATGTATTGACTATTCCAATGCTTTCCATTCCTATGGGAGGTGCTGATGTTGTACTAGGAGTACAATGGTTACAATCTTTGGGGACGATAGCTTTTAATTTTCAAGAACTTTTCTTGAAATTTTTTTCAGAAGGAAAGGAAGTCGAATTACAGGGTATTGAAGGGAAGCCAGGAAGGATAATAAGCTCTAATGTCATGACAAAGCTTCTAAAGAAAGAAAAATGAGGCGTAATTTCACAATTATGCTCACTAGAAGTTCCGACATCAAAATCATCTATTTCTGCAGATCTCCAACAAGTCTTGGACAATCATTCCAAGGTGTTTGAAACTCCCAAAGGACTCCCACCTATTCGTGATCATGATCATGCTATTCATTTGATTCCAGGAAGTGTTCCTCCAAACATCAGGCCTTATAGATATCCTTACTTCCAAAAGAGCGAAATTGAACGTATGATTGCAGAAATGTTAGAGGCCGGTATAATTCAACCTAGTCAAAGTTCTTTCTCTGCTCTTGTAGTATTGGTACACAAGAAGGATGGATCATGGCGAATGTGTCCGGATTATAGGGAGCTCAATAAGCTCACCATTAAAGATAAATTTCCCATTCCTGTGATTGATGAATTATTGGATGAATTACATGGAGCAATTTATTTTGCCAAGTTGGATCTTCGTTCAGGATATCATCAAATTAGAATGAAGACTGAAGATATTCCAAAAACAACATTTCGAACTCATGAGGGTCATTATGAATTTTTGGTTATGCCTTTTGGCCTTACCAATGCACCTTCTACATTTCAAGGGTTGATGAATTCCATTTTCAAACCCTTCCTTAGAAAATTTGTGCTAGTATTTTTTGATGATATACTAATCTACAACGGGTCTTGGAAGGATCATGTTGAACATGTTGACAGGGTGCTCAAACTATTGCAGGAGAAACAATTATATGCAAAAAAATCCAAATGTTTCTTTGGAGTACGAGAGGTGGAATATCTGGGTCATATTGTATCTCACGAGGGTGTTAAAGTAGACCCTAACAAAATTAAAGCCATTAAGGAATGGAAAGTCCCCACAACCATAAAGCAGTTGCGAGGATTTCTCAGGTTAACGGGGTATTATCGCAAGTTTGTTAAGAATTATGGGAGAATAGCAGCACCTCTAACAACATTATTGAAGAAAGATGCATTTTCATGGACTCCTGAAGCAACTAAGGCCTTTGAACGTCTTAAAGAGGCAATGTGCCTAGCACCGGTCTTAGCTACGCGAGACTTCACAAAAACCTTTATTGTGGAATGTGATGCCTCAGGAAATGGAATTGGTGCAGTTTTAATGCAGGAAGGAAGACCCATTGCTTTTGAAAGTCGTCCAATCAAAGGAAAGTATTTGCATAAACCTATTTATGAGAAGGAAATGTTAGCAATACTGCATGCACTAAAGAAATGGCGAACTTACCTAATGGGAAGACACTTCAAGGTAAAAACTGATCATGATAGTCTTAGGCACTTTTTGGAACAAAGACTATCTTCAGAAGAGCAGAAAAAATGGGTCACAAAGATATTGGGTTATGACTTTGAAATAATCTACAAAAAAGGAAAGCTTAATTTTGTTGCAAATCCACTCTCAAGAAAGAATGAAGAGGTGGAAGCATTGCTTTGTGCCATTTCTATTATCCAACCAGATTGGATAACCGAAGCAAGAGATGAATGGAAGAAGGACAAAGATGTATGGACACTCATTCAAAAGTTGCAGCCAGATCCTAGTACATCTGATACATTTAGTTGGAAAAATGATTCCTTATGGTACAAAGATCGCTTATATCTTTGTAAGAATTCCCAACTAAAACAAAAGATTCTTCTGGAATTGCACACTTCTCCTTTGGGAGGACACTCAGGATTTTTAAAAACTTACCACAGGGTGAAGAAAGAATTTTTTTGGGATGGCCTTAAATCTGATATTCGAAAGTTTGTGGCGGAATGTTTGGTTTGCCAGCAGAATAAAGTGGAAACAATTAAGACCCCAGGACTTCTACAACCTTTATCCATTCCAAGTCAACGTTGGGAGGAAATTTCAATGGATTTTATCACGGGTTTACCTAAGTCCGAAGGAAAGAGTGTCATCATGGTGGTGGTTGATAGACTTACCAAGTATGCACACTTTTGTGCATTATCTCATCCATTTAAAGCAAGTATAGTTGCTACTACATTTATGGACAAAATTCAAAAGCTACATGGAAGCCCAAGGGTTATTGTGAGCGACAGAGATCCCATTTTTACTGGAAATTTTTGGACGGAGTTATTTTATTGTTTGGGTACTCAATTAGCTCATAGCTCATCTTATCATCCTAAATCCGATGGTCAAACTGAGATAGTAAATAAATTTTTGGAAGGATATCTTCGTTGTTTTGTATCTGATAAACAAACACAATGGGTCAAGTGGTTACCTCTATTTGAATGGTGGTATAACACTTCCTTCCATACTGCAGCAAAAATGACCCCATTTATGGCACTTTATGGATATCATCCACCATCCATCACATCATCTTTAAGGGAAAATTCGAAGGTTCAAGCGGTGGAAGATCACATCGAGCATCAGCAAGAAGTTCTCCAACTCTTAAAGGATAACCTGAATTTGGCACAAAATCGAATGAAACAACAGGCAGATCAACATCGCAGCGAGAGAAGTTTTGTTGTAGGAGATTGGGTATTTTTACGGCTACAACTATACAAACAAATGTCCCTCAAGCAAGCTAAGAAGGATAATAAATTATCGCCAAAGTACTATGGTCCTTACAAGGTGTTGCAAAAGATTGGTACTATGGCATACAAATTGGAGCTTCCTGCTTCTTTGCGAGTACATCCAGTTTTCCATGTTTCATGCTTAAAGAAGGTTATAGGTGAAAATCTTCCAGTTCAAACAATATTGCCAAAACTTGATGAGGAAGGAAAAATCATATTGGAACTAGAAGCGGTCACGGAAACAAGAACTCGACAACTACGGAATCGATCAATTTCAGAGTATCTCATCAAGTGGAAGAACTTACCCACTGAAGATTCTACATGGGAGGATGAGAATTTTATACAGAAGCACCCGGAGCTACTCAAGTGTTGAGGACAACACTTTTTTTTTGAAGGAGAGGGGCATGTTAGGTCCCTATATCACTAGTATAGCCCCTTATTATTGTTAGTGTAAACCCCTTATTGTTATTATTGTACCCTTGTAACCCCATTTTGTTATTATTGTGCCCTTAAATTATTATTGTTAGGTCGGCTAGGATTACATTGTGGCCCACTAGGATTACATTATGGCCCCATGGACTCCTATATATAGAAAGGAGGTTTTGTAAATTGTATCATCCAAGAATTGTTCATTTATGTAATGTATTGAAGGTTGCCCCCTCGAAGTGGCTTATTTCTAAGGCGTTGATATCTCTATTCTTCTATTTTTGGAGCTGGTTACACAATATGTGGAAAGAATGAACATTGTTGGTAGGATGCTCTGCAACAATTCCTTCAAACTTGGGGATGTTTAAAGGGAGCTTGGTTGGCATAACAGGCCAACTAGGATCATGGTGTATGAGGTCATTAATCAACTAGATAAAATCAGGAAGGCTTAGGCCTACCATATAAGGGAGAAAGGGAGCATCCCGGAGAGTTCCTGCTGCAGCACCACTAGTAGATTTCCTAGCATTAGGGTCAGAGCTGCCACTAGCGTTAGGTACTGGACCAGATATGGTGAAGGTGAAAGTTGGAGGAGAGTCGGGGATAGAACTAGAAGGGGAACCCGATGAACCAGAAGCAGAGTCAGAATGGGAACTTGGTGGAGGATGAAATTGAACCCTACATAGAGGAGTAAGTCTTCCTAACAAAAACTGAGGATGAAGGCCTTGGAGTCTCTGGGATAAACACCTCGGGGGCGCAATGATGGTAAAGAGACACAAAAAAAAAATGAAGAAAGGTAAACAAGGACAAGGAGGTTCAAGATCAATTGATTACAATGTTGAAACAAGGTCAGGGAGGTCCAAGATCAATTGATTACAATGTTTCAGTCTTGGCCTAATGGTGTAAACCAGGTGCTCTTCACTTAGGGTGTGCATGTCTATGATAAGTGTGTTAATTTTAATTAATCCTAGACGTGTGTAGAGAAAAAAGAAAAATATGTTGTGTAATTGTAAATAAATATGAAAATTACAGTAAAGGAAACTGAATGCGACAATAAAATAAACAGCTAAAGATGCATCAATTTAAACCCAAGGAGGAGGGCTTCCCAACAACTAGTCTATGGGTGGGTGAAATGTAGTAAAAACAAACAAAATGGAAAATGGATATAAATTCAGGAGAGATAGGGATCTAAAGGTCAGATCTGCTGGAAAGAGGTGTAGAAAATAGAAAAAAACCATAGGGAAAAATGCTGCAAAATAGATGGAGAAAAGCTAAAACCCGAAGGGAAATGGAGGGGACCCTAAAGGAGGACCAAACAAAACTGAAAAGAGGTGTTTTGTATGGATGAATAACCGAACTAAAATGGATATTAAAGTGTAGGTTCAGATCTAAAAATGGTTTATAAGGTTGAAATCTCAAGAGAACTACTTTAGCTAAACTCCTAAAAAAGTGGAAGCATACTAAAGCCCTAGGGGCTTGGTTCCTACTTCAAAAAGTAAAATGAAGCAAGTACGGGTCCAAGATGGGTGAAGAGGGAGGTCAGAAAAACCTGAATAGTGGCCCAGAAAAACCCAAAAAAATCATAGAAAAATTCCTGCAAAAAGTACAAGTCGCAGTTTTTGACCTGTTTTATGCTGAGGTTGCAGTTTTCTAGTAGTTTTCCGCTACCTGTGAGCTGAGGTCGCAGGTTTTGGCCCAAAAAGTGTGAACTACACTTCTAGCTGTCTCAAGAGTAGGTTTCAAAAAAAATTATGTGAGCTGCACTTCTGGCTATCTCGGGAGTAGGTTTCAAAAAAAATTATGTCTCTGTTGCGGCTGATACCAGTTACTTGCGCAGTAGGTGCAGAAACACACGAAAGTTAGAATTTTTACTGTTTTAGGGTTTTAAAGGTTAAAAACAACATCAAGAAATGAAAAATAAGAATTTGAATAAAAACCCTAGTGGTTGAAGCAACTGGTCATGCAGGGATCTGGAAAATGACAAAGGTCGTAATTATAAACCCTTGCAGAGTCGCCATTTGTTAGTGTGAATTATAATCGCAAGCGTACTAAAAAATCTCACTTTAGCTATGCATAACAAATAGCCCTAACATCAAATATGGCTGTCAATTTCCTTATATATGTAGTTAGTGATCAGAATAAACGCTACATAAATCCATATTTATGCAGTTAAAGACATTAAACAACAAATAATAAGCAAGAGTTGCTTCATGCATCCAATGAACAAGACAAGAAGTTTTAAAGAATTTTTTGTATTATGGCACCTGGGAAGGGAACAGAAAAAGATGTTACCAGTCCCCCTCATTGGGGTGGGTTCTTGTATGTCCTCAGCACTTCAGATCTAAGATCTCTCTCTCTTGATGGTGCAGAAAACCGAGACAAAAATGGAACTGAAAGGGAGCTCACAAGCAAAAACTAGGAAAATATGACAATGATGGAGGATCAAAGTCAGACCAAAAGTATAGATCCAGAGTGATCTTTAGGCAACAAAATGTAGTGAATGAATGGAAAACCCCTTCTATTTATAGCAAAATACTGATTTAGTCTAGGTGTTGGTGCATAATTAAAATATTATTAACCAAATCTAGATCCAAATTTTATGGAATATTTTATTATTTTGTTGGAGGGGAAAAAAATTGAATTTGGTCAAATCCTTTTATTTGTAAATAATAAATAAATAAATTATTTAGTTATTATTTTAAGAATTTCGTTGAGTAATAATGAAATAAATAGTGATTTATTCGATTATTTATAAATGATTTAGTAAAATGTAACAAGGAATATTATTTAAATAATGCTTTAAATAATTATTCCTAGAAAATAATAAGATAAATAATGATTTATCTAATTAATCTTCTTTTTCTGGGTTAAATAGGACCAAGAATATTAATTAAACATTGGTTTAATTAATTATCCCTTGAGGAAAATCAAACAAATAAGGATTTATTCAATTATTCCTCATGGGGTTTCTTGTTTAGACAATAAACAACTTAATAGATTATGGATTACTAAGTTATTTTTCATAGTGAAAGCAATTTTACTACGGTAAAATTGGTCTTACATAGTGTACTTTAGTCCATCTAATAGTAATAGGTTAGATGACCAAATTTTTTTGTAACACCTATAATTTTTAAAAGAAACAATTTTCATCAATTCTTTGATATATATATTTTAAGTTGTTCGTCGAATCGTTCGTTGATTTGAGTTTCTATTAGTTTTTTTTTTTTTAATTACCCATTTCATTGACGAATATCTTCAACCAACAAGTTCTAGTTTGATTTCTCCCTATGGCTACTAGGGTTTAGCTCTACACCTCCTCTCCAGGATTTCATGTTACTTCCCCGAGGCTCCACTGAGGGCCCCTATTTTGTTTCTCGACTGCTCCTATGTGGGATTCGTTACTTTCTACTTGGTTTCTCCTCTGCGAGCTTCACTTTTTTTTGCTTGACCATCCTTTGGCAGATCTTCACAGCCTCTGACTACCTTTGGCAACACATGATTCACAACCTCTGACTAGTGGTGACAACACATGGTTATTCCTAAGAATACATCCTCTTTGCAATCAATGGTTTTTAGGTGATCTCTATTATGGTTTCTTATGGTCAGACAAAAATACTTATTGGCTCAACTTTACATTAGCGCTCGTGGTTTCCCTTTCGTGCCTCTTTCTTTGGTACCAATCACATATTTTTATCTCATGACATTCATGTTGAAGTTTGCAACAAGAAACAGTGAAGGAGGCATCCTAAAATATCATCCTTGATCCTAGTTGGAAAATAATCACCTAAACTAGGTGGGGCCCACACAGGCTATTTTTAGGTGAATGTCTATTTTTAGACATGAGGAGAAAATTCTATATGTAGCAGGAGGCTGTTTGTAGATGGCTGGTCAAATGTGAAAAATAAATGAAATTCTATTTTTAGAAGATTGGGAAAAGTCTATTTATAGATCGCTGATCTATAAATAGATGCATGTCAATTATTATTAGCTCTTAATAATAATCAGACTCTAAACAACAACTTATTCTCTTGGAGCACTTAATTTCAATATGCAAATTTGTCAAACTAGTGGGTTGAAGGAATTACACAATTCCTAAGGGTTTAGTGGAGTTCATGCATGGAGGACTCGGTTAGAACTGAAGTGGAAAAGTTATGACAGAGTTCAAAGAGTAGTTCATGGAGTTGTATTTAGTTTAACTCAGTTAGACTCAGTTGAGTTAGTTGTATCTAATATAACTGAATGATACACTAGTGAGAGTGGAGTGAATTAATTAGTTAATAAATTCACAAATAATAACTCTTTAATCAACTAAACAATACAGCAGTTTACTACAGTGCATGTCAGGTCCAGTGGAGACCCAGTGGAGAGATAGGTGAAAGGGTGAGATAGACTATCTTTTGTGACCATAGTGATGCATGAATTGCGTCTACATATACATTGGAGTTGCTAATGATAATCAAGAAGTCAATGAGAGTGGTATTGCATCGAATTGGTCTTTGTAATCAGCTTGGATTGCGCAGCGGAGGTAGGCTATTAGGAGGCAGAAATCAGTGCATGGATTTGCAGATTTCTTGATGATAGTGTGTAACGATTGTATTGTACTAAGAGCTTGATTTACTAAGGTTTGTATGATATTGTTACATGATCTCCATGATACATAATATATGATAGTTGGGGTGTTTAGCTTCAGGATTTCCCATTAAACAACTGTGATATGTGTGTTTTTATTGCTTCATGTGTTTTGCAATTGTTGATTAAATTTCAGAAAGAATTATAGTGGAAGGATTCTGTATTTAGCAAGAAGATCAATATTGTTAGATCAGGAGAGTCTGGATATATACATGCATATTGTATATAATTTGTACATGGTATAAAAGCTGTGTTATAGATTTTTTACATGGAATGAGAGCAAGAATTTTTGGGCGCACGAGTTTGCAGAGAATATCTAAATTTTTTGGTGAAATATTTTCAGAAACAAATAGCATATTTGGATTCCTTGCGAAAAAATACCCAAATTGAAAAAAAAAAGTTCGAATTGGAGCTCAGATGAGGGAGATATCATCGATTTAAAACCATCTCTTTTGTTAGAAAATTTTGCGACGGCGGAACAATTACAATGTGCGTGAGTCAAGAATATACATGCACTGAGGTACAAGATGCATGCAAAGCTTTGAGAAAAAAATCATAGGTTAGTGACTTGGTGGTTGAGAGGGAGCCTCTCAACATGCAACCTGAGAAGCAGTCTCAAAAGGTTGTGGAGTAGCCACAACTGGAGATGCAGAAGAATATTTATAGATTTGTTGTAGATGGGATTTCTACGGAGCTTCCTACTGTTGGGAAGTTCAAGGAAGACATAAAATTGAAGCTTGACAGGGAGTAGGATTTGCATGCAGGTAAGAGTGAACCTTGGGATGTGGAGTAGCCACAAGATGAGGATCATGGAGTGGGAGAAACCACTAGTGCAGAGAAATTTTGTGTCAGATGGGCAGAGGGAGTGCATGCAGCTATACCACTAGGTGAGAGGTGGGGCGACATGCATGGATAATTCCAAGAGGAGATTTCTGGGCATGATTCATTAAGATGGTGTGGATCTCAAGAATTGAACCTGGCTACGAGGAGCCTGTTGGTATCATTCTATGGCCTATCTTTTTATCCAAAAATGTCATCATTATCCACCATTTTCCTTACTAAACCTTCATAAATTCCTTATATCCTATTTAAATTGATTAATATAGTGTCATGATTGTTATTTTTACATTAAAATCAATTTGTAGAATTTTTGTGTTAAAAATTAAAATTTTTCAAGAAATTACAAGATGTGGTAACTTCCTGTAAATGTTTTATGTTCTGACATGTGGCGTAACAGGTAGACCAAAACAAAGGTCGTGGGATTGATCTGGAAAATACAAAGATGGTGAAATATCTATCCAACCTCAGATTCGAAGTTCCTAAGTATTTGGTCAACGCTGGTCAAACCCAGCTAGTTTAGCAGAAAAATCTGAATCATAAATGAGTGGGCTTGATATTTTTCTTATGTTTAGGGATTCAAATTAATTAGACCTTCTTTTTAGGTCAGTTAGGTTTTTGTGAAACGATAATAGCCTCCTTTGTTTGTGATCTATGATAAATAAGTAGTAGAAGCATGTAATAGGCTAAGGTGTGAAAAGAGAAGAAGTAGATATGTGGAGAAGACATAAGATTATGTACAAGCTTCAGAACCCTATTTTGATGTAATTGAGTTCCAGATTTTAATAAGAGACATAAATTCAATCATTCATGGTGTTACGATTTAGCGTTTTCTTCATTTGAAGTTTCTCCAAGTGTGCCTGCAAGCGTGGAGGGCCCCCATGACATGTTGGTACACTTTTATTTATTTTTCCATTAGATTTATATATTCAGATCTGATTTAGTATTTTCATTTAATTTTCATGCTGTGAGTTCATAGATTTCGATTAGTTGTGTTTATGATTTCAGTCATTATTTCTATTTTATGGTTCATGGTTATAATTGAAAAATTCGATTACTAGATTAATCAGTAGACCTTGTAAGAGGATTTGATTGTGTATTGAATTTAAGATTATATCCATGATCTGTGCTTTTAATGAATTTTATTTAAGTGTGCTGAATTGAAAGAGACTCTGTGAGTAGAGTCCTTGTAAGAGGACTGGGATCTCAAACAAACCATAGGAATTAGATCATTGATTTTAGGGTGTTAATCTAAGAACTTGAAAGAGATTTGGTGAGTTGAAACCTTGTAAAAGGATTAAAATCTTAGACAACCATAAGCACTATGTCTTTAGAATGTTAGATCAAATTTAATTAAAGAAGTGTTTAAAGTGTGTAAGGGACGAAATGTCAATCTCTTGTAAAAGGGTATTGGAACCTACTACAATAAACCTTCACTTAGGAAATTAGATCCTTCTAGGTCTATATACATTAGACAAGTGCCTCTAAGAATACCTACATGGGTTGAAAAGAAATTAAGCCTAATCTAGAGAAGTAGATTGGACCAAAAATTTGGCATTGTTTTCGTGGAGGCGCAACTAGAGGATTTAAAACAAAAACAAACAAAAACAATTAAAAAAAACAAACAAAAACATAGACTTAGTTTTCATTCTTCATTTTGTTAAGCCATGATTCCTTATGTCTAGACCTAGGGATGAAAAAGGCAGATTCCTAAAACCCCCCATCAAAAAACTAACCCACCATTGGGAGCAGAAACTTTAGAGAAGGTTGAGTTTACAACTCCAGGAGGAAAGCTTACTGTAGAAGAACTTGAGGAAAAATAAAAATCAGGGCAGAGACTTACTCTTATTGAAAGACAAATCCTATAGCTTATGAAACAAAGAGGAAACATCTACGTGAATCTTCTATCACAAAACAGAGCAGTAAAAGAACCCAAAAAACTCTTTTTGACCCTGAAAAGTCTCAAGAGGAGGAGAAATTAGAGGAACAACTTCTCTTTGAACAAATTGATATTGAAAAAGAGGAATCATAAGAACAACCTATCAAAATGACTGAGGAAGGAGGAGCATCAACAAGAAGAGCCAACACCTTCAAACAGAAAACAGAAGGAGCTAGAGAGACAAATTCAAGACTTGAAAGAAGAAATCATGGATGTAGAGGTATTATAAAGAGTTGTGAAGAAAGAGAATGAAGCACTGAGAGAACAAAGCAGGAAGATTCAAAGGAAAAATGAAAAATTGAAGAAGAAAGTAACCTAAAGCCAACCATACTGAAATTTGCAAATGGGCTGGAAAACGGTATCAGCAGAAGAAAGACATGAAGACCAAGTACAAAAGGATGAAGACTGAATATCAAGCACAAAATAATGTAGATGTTTTATTGCAGTCAACAGAAGAAACAAACAGAGGAAGTTCATCAGGTTAGCATGAGGACATGCAAAATCATTGAGTTTGGGGGAGATGTTGGTATCATTCTATGGCCTACCTTTTTATCCAAAAATCTCATAATTATCCACCATTTTCCTTACTAAACCTTCATAAATTCTTTATATCCTATTGAAATTGATTAATATAGTATCATGATTGTTATTTTTTCATTTAAATCAATTTGTGGAATTTTTGTGTTAAAAATTAAAAATTTTCAAGAAATTATAGGATGTGGTAACTTCTTGTAAATGTTTTATGTTCTGACATGTGGCGTAACAGGTAGACCAAAACGAAGGACGTGGGCTTGATCTGGAATGTACACAGATGGTGAAAGATCTATCCAACCTCCGATTCAAAGTTCCTAAGTATCTGGTCAATGCTGGTCAAACCCAGCTAGTTTAGTAGAAAAATCTGAATCATAAATGAGCGAACTTGATATTTTTCTTATGCTTAGGGATTCAAACTAATTCGACCTGCTTCGGAGGTCAGTTAGGTTTTTTTGGAACGATAATAGCCTCCTTTTTTTGTAATCTATGATAAATAAGTAGTAGAAGCATGTAATAGGCTAAGGTGTGCAAAGAGAAGAAGTAGATACGTGGAGAAGACATAAGATTATGTACAAGATTCAGAACTCTGTTTTGATGTAATTGATTTGCAGATTTTAATAAGAGACAGAAATTCAATCATTCATGGTGTTATGATTTAGCGTTTTCTTCATTTGAAGTTTCTCCAAGTGTGCCTGCAAGCATGGAGGGCCCGCATGCCATGTTGGTACACTTTTATTTATGTTTCCATTAGATTTATATATTCAGATCTGATTTAGTATTTTCATTTAATTTTCATGTTGTGAGTTCATAGATTTTGATTAGTTGTGTTTATGATTTCAGTCATTATTTCTATTTTATGTTTCATGGTTATAATTGAAAAATTCGATTACTAGATTAATGAGTAGACCTTGTAAGAGAGTTTAATTGTGTATTGAATTTAAGATTATCTCTATGATCTCTGTTTTTAATGAATTTGATTTAAGTGTGCTGATTTGAAAGAGACACTGTGAGTAGAGTCCTTGTAAGAGGACTGGAATCTCAAACAAACCATAGGAATTAGATCATTGATTTTAGGGTGTTAATCTAAGAATTTGAAAGAGATATTGTGAGCTGAAACCTTGTAAAAGGATTAAAATCTCAGACAACCATAAGCCCTCTATCTTTAGAATGCTAGATCAGATTTGATTAAAGAAGTGTTTAAAGTGTGTAATGGACCAAATGTCAATCTCTTGTAAAAGGGTATTGGAACCTACTACAATAAACCTTCACTTAGGACATTAGATCCTTCTAGGTCTATATACATTAGACAAGTGCCTCTAAGAATACCTACTCGGGTTGACAAGAAATTAAGCCTAATCTAGAGCAGTAGATTGGACCAAACAGAGCCCATAGAGCATAAGTAGCATGATCAGTTGGATTGATGCAGTGAGATCAAAGTGATAGTTTCAGATACTGGAGCGCGGTTCAGAGTTGACAGCAAGTGCAGAGTGCATGGGTGCAGAGTTCAACAGCGCAGTGGTTCCTGAATACATGTGCAGTTGGTACCAGCAGAATTCAAAGACTTTGATGATAGATGAATTATATTGATTCAGTTATTTGGAGGCTATTCAGTTTCAGAAGTGTTGCAGCAAGAGTTGCAGAGCAGATGCATGGAGTTGCAGGGCGCTTGCAAAGGTTGCAGGGCGAATGCATGAAGTTTCATGTCACTTGCAAAGACAGTCCTTTCTTTTTGAGAGGGAGTGTTGAAGTTTGCAACAAGAAACAGTGAAGGAGGCATCCTGAAATATCATCCTTGATCCTAGTTGTAAAATAATCACCTAAACTAGGTGGGGCCCACACAAGCTATTTTTAGGTGTATGTCTATTTTTAGACATGGTGAGCATATTCTATATGTAGCAGGAGGCTATTAGTAGATGGTTGGTCAAATGTGAAAAATAGATGAAATTATATTTTTAGAAGATTGGGTGAAGTCTATTTATAGATTTTCGATCTAAAAGTAGATGCATGTCGATTATTATTAGCTCTTAATAATAATCAGACTCTAAACAACAACTTATTCTCTTGGAGCACTTAATTTCATTATACAGATTTTTAAAATCAGTGGGCTGAAGGAATTAAAAAATTCCTAAGTGATTACTATAGTTCATGCATGGAGGACTCAGTTAGAACTGAAGTGGCAAAGTTATGACAGAGTTGGAAGAGTAGTTCATGGAGTTGTATTCAGTTTAACTCAGTTAGACTCAGTTGAGCTAGTTGTATCTAATCTAACGAATGATACAATAGTGAGAGTGGAGTGAATTAGTTAGTTATTAATTCACAAATAATAAATCATTAATCAATTGAACAATACAGCAGTTAAGTACAGTGCATGTCAGATCCAGTGGAGACCCAGTGGAGAGATAGGTGAAAGGGTGAGATAGACTATCTGTTGTGACCATAGTGATGCATGGATTTCATCTACATATATAATGGAGTTTCCAATGATAATCACGTAGTCAATGAGAGTGGGATTGCATCGAATTGGTGTTTGTAATCAGCTTGGATTGCGGAGTGGAGGTAGGCTATTAGGAGGCAAAAATCAGTGCATGGATTTGCAAATTTCTTCATGATAGTGTGTGACGATTCCATTGTAATGAGAGCTTGATGTACTAATATTTGTATGACATTGTTACATGATCTCCATGATACATAATATATGATATTTGGGGTTTTTAGCTTTAGGCTTTCCCGTTAAACAACTATGTTATGTGTGTTTTTATTGCTTCATGTGTTTTGCAATTGTTGATTAAATTTCCGCAAGAATTATAGTGGAAGGATTATGTATTTAGCAAGAAGATAAATATTGTTAGATCAGGAGAGTATGGATATATACATGCATATTGTATATAATTTCTACAATTACAACCACATGGCTTTGATACCACTTGTTTTTATTTGAGCCTGTCAACTTTCATTAAAAAATTAATAAGATGCATTAAAAATAGGACACTTAATTCATAGGATAAAAACAAGATTTGTGTGGTAAGACCATGACTATGTATCAAGGAAATTTCCATGGGGCATGGGATAGGAATGCTTTATTATTCAAAGTCAACAATGACTCTCAAAGAATATAATAAGCCTCTTGAGAAATATAATTTTAATACAAAGGAACCATTACCAAAAAAGGCCTATCATTATGCATTTTACTAAACGGTAAAACTAGGCTGGTTGAGGTAATAATATTTACAATTTGTTTTAATTCTTGTCATTATTAACATCCAATTTATGATGGAATATAATAAACTTCTAGTTATTTCCTTTCACGTTGAATGTTTATATCTCTAGTTTTAATGTGGCATATTTTGATTCAGCTTATGATATTTTACATTATTTTTCTATCATGTTCTTATGAGAATTAATATCACTCCAAATAGAACATGGAGACCTTTAATTTCACTTTATATTCTCTTATTTAATTTATGAAATATAATTTCTCTTTTAGTTTTCACATTGATGCGAGTGTGGTGTGTTTCCTTTTAAGTCTTGCTAACAACAATATCAATAGTTCATTAAAAATGGTGCAAGAATATAGCTTAATGAAAATAGGATCCTTACCTAGTAGCATAGTCAGTGTCAAGTACATTGACATTACAAGGGATTAATCTTGTTTTTATGTTATCATTTTGTTTAAATTTTTGCTTACACATTTCATATTTCTCCTAGTTTAGAATTTCAATTGAATTCATTATTTTAAATTATGATTTTCTTTTCTATGGCTTATTATTATTTAGGAGGACTATTTTTATGATTGGTTAAAGAAGAGAGTATTTTCACAAGTGACATCTAACCACAGAGTTGGATGAAACTTTGTGACTTGCATTACTTCCATTGAACCTGCAATAGACCTCGGTTACAAGATTATATTTGTTTTTAAATTGGCATTAGGATAGAATCTATGCAAATGAAAATATATAGCTTTAGAAAGGTATATCATACTACACAAAATCTAATTCTGCACATACAATGTTTGCATTTTACAAGTTTACAGAATCCATATTGATAATAAGTGTTACACAATTTATGCAAAAAAATTTCCTAATAGAAAGAGATGAAATTCCAGATGGATCTTGTAGTGATCTTATAACACAATTTTTATATATAGAAATCTTTTCAAAGAAACTAGAAGCCCTAGGGTGTTGAAGCCATGGACTAAAGGAATTGATAGAATGATTTTTTCCCCTAGGGATAGAGGAGATCACCAAAAACATGATTACCAATGGAACCATATTCAACCCCAAAATGATAACCTCTTAAAGTGAAAGCACACCCATATATATGAACATTCATGGGAAATATGCTTCTAGTAGGGACATTTCCCTTTGATGAGTGGACCCCCATAAAGGAATTTTGGCTTCTAGGAAATGGAATTACTCCTCACTATGTACTGCCCCAAGTATTATATGATCCTAAAAAATAGTTACTACCCCTGAAATGACTAGGAATATACACAAACTGTTTTAGAATAATTCATGTAGATGATTCTCCAAAGCTCAAAACAATGTGGATTAACCTTAGGGATTATAGAGCTAGGTACAAAATACCCTACTCTAGGGCATGAGCTCTAAAATTCCCATGTATGTAATACAAATCCAGTAGGAAGTATGGAAAAATAAAGGCTAGGAACATTAACTGTGGTTGCAAACACAATTTTTTGTTTGCCCAGAAGAGAGAATTGTGATGTAAAAAAAGTGGTATGGGTCAATGGACACATCATACTAATTGAGGGTAACAAGGACATCATAGTAGATATTTCTAAGATATGTGGTGACAATGATCTAATATCACCCATTATTGAGCCTCCACTCTCAACACCCATGGGATGAGAGAACATTTAAAAGCAACGTTGAAATTTATCACTCACCTTAATGAGCATAGGCTCAAGGGATTTTTAAAAGGACTGTTCACGTTGACTAGTGGAATTCCGTATACCACTTAGAGGATAAAAAAATATTTCCCCTTTGAACAAAAAATAGTCCTCCTAGGCTCTCCTCAATCCATTTCCTCAAAATTTAGAGTTATCCTATGTCACTATAATGCTGGGCCCTCCACTTTTGGAGGAAGGTTTTGATGTATTTTTGAATGATGGAAAGTTTGGTTCAGATTGGGGAATATATATGCTTAATTTATGGCACAAGGAATCCCTAAAACCAATTATAGTTAAATAAAATAGCACACCCCTATTAAAATATAGGAGATAAAAATAGGAAAACCAAATGGATATAGGGACTTCAAGAGACTAGTGTGGGATGAACAGGGCCTTGGTAAAAAAAAATATAGTAACATATATATTTATTAGTGTCACTATAACATCATTTATTAGAATAAGTGACCTCTTGAGTATAAGAAATTATCACCCCTCATAAGCATTGATATGGCGATGCAACATTTTGGTTAGGTATTGTATGCACTTCCCACCTATAGTCACCTTTGTAGGTTCCCTAAATAGTGGCAAATAATGCAGTGAATTGTAATTAAATGATGAGGTGGATAGTCGTGGGTCAATACCATATGACCAAGTAGGGAAAATAATCCCAAAAGCTCTATAAGATATTTTTCACAATGAACATAGTTCCTCCAAGAAATCCTACATGTGTATAATCCAAGGAACACTATAAAACAAAGTTGAGGGGGTATCTATCCATGTATTCTCAGTCTTACCTCATTCTTGACACCTATATTAGAGGAGTGACCTATGTGGAAATGGGTCTTGTCACTCTCTAGTGATCTCTAGTTTCAGTTTTGGTGGCCTTAGAAAGTTGTCCTATTCTAGGGCCCCACACTCTAGCCTATGTTGGTTCTCTATAAACACAAAATTGTATAAATAGATTCTACTAGCCCTTATATTTAATGTTTAAATAGTTATTAATAGTCAAATTTAGAAAATTGAATATTTACCATAATCAATGATAGTAAAGCTTATTCACTTAGTCATCTTTAATAAACCCTACTTGACCATATTCAATTATATTTAACCATTGTTCGCCAAAGTAAAGCATTTTCAACCTTAGTCAACCATGGTCAACCTTGATTAGTCATTGTCAAGGTTTAGAAATGTTTAGTAATCATAATATTAATATTAATAAGGTGACTATTAATAATATAACTTTAACATTAATATTGACTATATTATTATTATTATATGATTACCTATATTATTATTAATATTAATAAATATAATATTAGGATTGGGGTTCAATATATTAATATTAATATTAGGACTTGTGAATAAGGTTTCATATTTATACTTAATAAAGTTTAAGGTTTATTTAGTATTCGATATTGTAATGTCATAAAAAAATCAAATAATTGTTAATCATGGTTGGCAATGGTTTACCATAGTTATCCATAGTCACCTCTGTCAATATTAGTCAACCATACTCAACTACAAGCAACCATAGTTAAACGTGGTCAACCTTTGTTGCACATGAGCATACATGCTCATATTCGATCTACCATAGTAAACATATATTCAACCATCGTCAACTATTATCAACTTCAGTTAATCATGAAAAAGAACAATCATCTTCAGTGAACTATATTGACCATTAAATGGTCAAAAATAGTAAATCATTGTTAGCCATGGTCAATGTGGTAAACTATAGCTAGCTATGGTCACGAAGATTTACTATGATTAACTATGGTTGATCATAGTCAACTATGGTAGCCTATAGCTAGCTATGCCCAAGGTTAACCATGATCAACCATAGTTGAATCTGTTCATGATGGTTGACCATAGTTAACCATGGCCAACCATCAAATTTAGTTAGGCATCACTAGTGATTATTAATTATGGTTAATAGTGTTCAGCCATCACCAACCATGGTATTCTCTGCTTGACCATTTCCTACCTTGGAAAACCATAGTAAACCCATGATTATCATGTAAAAACATGGTCAATCATGGTTAGAATGGTCAAACATTCTAAGCCAAGGTCACCATGGTTGAACATGTTAAATAATGGCCATCCATTTTCAACATAGATGACAATAATCTATGATAGAAAACTATGGTCAACAATTGTAAAATTGGCCAAACCATGTTCAAAATTAGTCAATATCATCAAATATGGTTAACATTCCCAGCCATAGTCAAACATGGGGCCAATGTGATGACATGATGAATCATAATCAACTTTTATAGTGAATGTTTAAATAGTTAACCATGATCAAACTTAGTGAACCATCTACTCACCATAAACAATAATAGTGAACCTTGTCCACTCATAGCCATTGTAAGTGAGCTTCACCTAACCGTATTCAACAATCTTCAATCATGGTTGACTAAAGTCAAACATTTTTAACCTTAGTCAACCATAGTAAACATTGGTCACTCATACTTAAGGTTTAAAAATGTTTAATAATATTAGTATGAAAGTTGACTATATTATTTTTATTATTATTTGATTGGCTATATTATTTTTAATATTAATATTATAATTATAATTATTATTATGTTTGACCATATTAATATTAGTATTAATACTAATATTAATATTTATTAATAATATTAATTAGGGCTTGTGTGTAACACGTAATATCTATAACTAATAAATTCTAAGGTTTATTTAATATTCAATCTTATAATATGTTAAAGGAAAATGGAAGCATGTATGATTATGGTTGACCACAGTTAGCCATATCCATCCATGTCAATCTTAGTCAAGGATAGGCAACCATGGTCAATTTTAGTCGACCATGAACAATAATGGTCATCTTCGATCAATCATACTCAACATGTAGTCAATCATGGTCAACCATTATTGACATTAGTTGGCCATGGTCATATTTAATTAACCATAGTGACCATAGTTAGCTATGGTCAACCATATTCAATCATTGCTAGCCACAATAAATGTGTTCAACCTATTACCTGTGGTCATTGTTTGTGCTCAACCTAGTGTTCCTAAATTGAGTTCATTAATTGTCAACCAGGGCTAGTAAACTGCTGAAGTGTGGTGCACTATATGTGCCTAGGTATTTGCTTCTCACTACGTTGTGTTTAGTGTTTTATGATGTTTTTGGTTTTATGGTTTTATGTTGAAAAGGGAAAGAACTAAGTGCTCGTGAAAAGAAGCTATTGATTGTGTTAAAACAGAACAAAGCCTAAACTATGGATGGAAAACAACAAAGGCAAAGCTTGATAATGACTTCATTGCAAGGGAATAAATCACAACATGAACTTGAACTTATCCAATTCATTCATTAAAGATGTGTTGGAGGAGCTTGAGAAATGGACAAGTTAAGTGTAAATGAAGTTCTCCTAACTAAACAATCAAACAATCAACTTACAATGTTACAACATATCATCCATGGTTAAAGGTTTATTGGAACATATTTGGAAAAGAACATTTGTAGCATAATAAGATTTCTACTCTAAACTAGCTTCTAATTCTGTTCTGCAACTCAATCTAGCACCACTAGGCCTCACCCAAAAGTTATAGATTTCTTTTTAAAATAGTCTTTGAGAAAAGGCTTATTTGTGAAATGGTAAAAAGGTTGAAAAATACTCCAGGTCTTAGACTGATACTAGCTTCTGTCCAAATGATTATGTATTAATATGAGGTTGGAACAAAAGAAGTTTTGTAAATAATGAAGACCGTGGTATTTAAATTTAACAACTAATACAATTTAAAAATGAAATGGATAACAACTAAACTGGAGTGCTAATACAGTGAGCTAAGACTAAACTAGAGTGCTACTAGTCTACTTGAAGTACAGTGAACAGTGTTAAATTAAAATGCCATTATCAAACTTGAAATGTAGTGATAGAGCTGAACTAAATGCATTCTACCTCCGGAGTGCTGTAACTAAATTAACATGCAACTAGTCTATGGAATTCTACGGCCCATCTC
Organism: Pinus albicaulis; assembly: GCA_034641835.2. NCBI lineage: Eukaryota > Viridiplantae > Streptophyta > Pinopsida > Pinales > Pinaceae > Pinus > Pinus albicaulis. The sequence continues at coordinate 1,080,859,050 of CM076581.1, forward strand.
GTTCAATATGAATGATATTTTGGAAGAGTTTGTAAAACAAGTATGGCTGTATTATTTAATGCAATTGAACATAAACATAAGACTGAAAGCAAATACAACTAGAATCTAAGACACCACAGCTGTCTCTTATTCGTTTTTAATGATATTTTGGAAGAGTTTGTAAGAGTAAGACTGGCTGTGACACTTAGTGTAAACAAGCAACTAAAACCTACAATACCACAGCTATGCCTTATTCATCATGATGATATTTTGGAAGAGTTTATTAGAGTAAGTCTAACTGTGATAATTAACGAAAGGAAATGCAACTAAAACCTACAATACCACAGCTATGCCTTATTCATCATAATTATATTTTGGAAGAGTTTATAAGAGTAAGTCTAGCTATGATAATTAATGTAAACAAATATGAACATAAACTTCAAAAACTTTCCTAAGCTAGAAATGAAAACGAGACTAAAATACTTATCTAAACCGTATAAACAAGGCTGCTCAGGAGGCAGGGGCCCTCTACCACCAGAGTAGCACGAAATCTACTTCAAGATTGATTCAACGCTTTCAAGGAAATGATGCTTCTTTCATTAAAGAGAAATTACTTCAAAATAGAGTGTTTTCAGACTTCTGAAATCTAGCAATCAACCATAAAATCTAACCTTGTCCCTCAGTTTTCCGAGCATATTTATAACAAAATTACATAACCGTATCTGAGATAACATAGGAATAATTGTCTTTCCTAATTAGAATCGAACTAGAACTCTGAAGGTGGTCTCGTAATATGATTAAGGACACCTGGACTGTCCTTATCCTGTTAGGAGTCTACCTCCTAATTTGAGTTCCCACGTGCATAACCGCCTACAGGATTCCGTTCAAACTTCGTGGAGAGCAACAAATGATGAGGGCATGATGTGGAATACACCCATATGTGTTTTTCTCCAAGATGACACCTGGAACCTGCGTAGACATGAAGACAACTGCAGAATCGGCCACTAGCTACAGAATGTCTGCATTCTGCAGCTAGATCTAGTTCAAAAAGTACTACAATGACAAAATCATAAAAACATAGCAAGTTAGTCATGATATTCATTCTTAAAGAAATTTTAACTAATTCTATTGATCATTTGAGCCTGTGATTAATAATGGACAAAGGAAATGGAGTGGAATGTGGTGGAAGAAAGAACATCTTTGGAGCTCAACATACCCCCACTGCTAGATTCTTGCATGTCCTCATGCAACTATTCCATGAAATCTGAGACCTCTACAAGAACATCCAACCCTCTTCTTCTTCTTTGCCTGGCAGTCAAAGGCCTTCTGGGCTTCCTGATGACTAACTTGAACCTTAAATTGGTAAGTGCCCTGATTAACTTTTTGTTTCTCTTTTTCAATTTTTCATTGCCCTTGTACACTTTGTCCATTTGTAGAGACCGGGTTGAATTCATATCAGTTTCAGTTTAACTTTCTCTCTCAAAATATTATTCTCATTCCTGATATGCCTATTAAGTAGTTATAGCTCTTACTTATCTCTTCTTAGCACATCTATTTCAAACTTTGGTGGGCTAGGGGTTCTGTCTCTACTTTCTGAAGCTCTCCTCTCCAATGACTCAACATAGTTGTAAATTTCTTGCTGTGCAGGGTCTATTTCGGGAGCTTCTTCATCAAAATCTTCCTCAGTAGGTGTTTCTTCGTCCTCTATGTTTATGACTCCAGTTTGTTTAACCTTCGTTTTCTTTAGTATCCCTCTAAGTCTGTAGCTCCTTCTTGGTTGAGATGGCCCTTCTCCTTTTTCTCTGGCAAATTTTCTTATTATCCTCTCTTTCTTAAGCTGCTTCTTAATATGAACTAATTTCTCAGAAATCATTTCTTCACTGCTTTCTTGTATTGTTTTACCAGTTTCAGTTTTGGGGGATTTCCATTTTCTGTTTATTTTTGTAGGTTTATCTTCAGGTGAAGGTTCCTTTGGTTCCTCAAAGTGATTTCTCACCAAGAAGTCATCCCAAGTATCTCCCATTTTTGCTAAATGATATTCAATTAAAATCTTGACTAAACCATGGTGGTATAAATTTGTCTCTAGAAATTGAATTCTCTTTTGAACACTTGAAGCCATTTTCTTTAAACTATGAAGCAAGAAAAAGGGCAAATTGAGTTCTTCTTCCACGAAATGCATTATCAACCTAATATGGTAAACATAGAAAGTACCATATCTTTCTTCACAAGTGATGAATTTTTGCAAGATAAGCAACATGTTCCTCCATTTTTTCTTTAGTGCAGAGCTAGGGATACCCTTTTTTAAAAATGGTAATATCCATACGTAGTGACTTGAGTATCTGCTTCCATGCTTCGTTATGAAATTCTCTGTTCTTGAACCACCTTTCTCCTTGTCTAGGAAATTCTGTTGCTTCTGCAATAAAAGCCTCTGTAATGGTGAATTTAATATCTCCAACTTCAACCTTGGCTCCATTGAAAGATCTTGCAAAAGTTTTAGTAACCTCTTTGTGAAAGCCACTGGATTTTTCAAGGAATTGCAACCATCCTGCTTGTTGTAACATTTCTCTGATTTGGGGATAACCTTCCAAGTACTTAGTGCCAACTGGTTCAGTTCTCACGATGAGGCCCATAACTTCTCCTGCAATCTTCAATTCACTAGTCTTCTGCTCACAGTGAGAATGGCCATTAACAAGTTGTTTTTTCCCCACAAATGTTTCCTCTGTTCACGGTGACAATGGTTGTTATAGAGATGCCTCTATTTCACAGACCGAAATGGTTAAAGGTTGGCTACGGGAAAGAGTGATATGGAGTGGTTATGGAATGAATATAATGAGGTGAGGATGATGTATATGAGTTGAAAGATATCACAAAGGAAAAAACCGCGGAGATATTTTGTAACGAATTCAAAATCATCATTAAATGCTTAGTGACGTGACTAATCCAATCACTTCAGCACTTTAACTGTTTAGATTTTTAAATGATGATCGGATATGGGTTTTGAAATGGCAGAATAGAAGGAGTTTTATCCAAATTTTTTGCGGGAGGTTTGTTAGGCATGATCAACAAAATTAATTAAAACAACTTTTTGAATAATATATAACTGAACTATACTAAAATTTTTCATGATTCGTCACTATAATAATTTCATGTCTTTGCCTTTGCTTAAATTTTCTTATGATCTTCATATGCTTTGTTCTCTCCTGAAAATCATTAATTTTTGAGTCTTCATAACCTTCTTGATTTTTCTTGTTCTTGGATATGCAGGATCATTTTGTTGCAGATCAAATGATTACTAGACAGTGCTTTCAGGCTCTCTAGCTGCAGAATGTCTGTCTGGCTACAGAATGTCTGATTGATTACATAATGTACCTGTAGAGAACTTGAAATATGGTTTGAAGCTTGGAATGATGAAAGGTTGTATGAAATGAATAATGAAATATGGTAATATGGAGTATGAATGAAGTGAATAATGGAGTGGAATGGATCACAACTTATGAAATGGAGTGAAGTATGAGAAGTGGCCTGCAATTCATGATATGTATTATTTAATTGCAGAAAAACATCAAACTTTAAAAATCTGGAATGGAAATGAGGTGGACTATGGGGTGAAATGAATGAAGTGTGGATGAATGAATAAAATGGAGTATGGATGAATGAATGAAATGGAGTATAGATGGATGAGTCAATGGAATGAAATGAATCACAAGTGAAATATGGATTTGCACTTATGATTATGTAACAGCTGCTTATAGAAAAAAACAAAATGGAAAAGTTAGAGTGTCAGAAAGATTCTGATTTTCACTCTATCTTTTCTGTATAAGCATGCTAATCAGTGATTAGTTTTCATGTTTATACTTTATTTTTATTTTTTGTTTTTTATTTTTAATTTTTTTTTCAATAAAATGACTTCAGAAAATTCAGTTAAGTTGATGAAGAAGAAAGATTCTTCTTCATTAACTTCACATCACTGTTTTCCGGGAACTTCTTGACAAATTCTTCTCTTGAAAGTGGCTTATGATACAGCTTCAATCTATGACCATTCACAAGAAAAGTGACCTCTTCTCCATCTATTGTCCTGATTTTTATTGCTCCATTGTAAAAAATTCTTATAATTTCATATTGCCCAAGCCAATGTGTTTGAAATTTACCTTGAAAATCCTTGAACTTTGAATCAAACAAGAGAGCCCAGTCACCTTCTTTGAACTTCTTCTCCTTGATGTACTTGTCATGCCATCTAGTCCTTTGCTGTTGGACTATACTGGTTTTCTGAATTGCATCTTGTCTGATCTCATCCAATTCATTAATCTGCTCCAATCTGTGCTTTTGTGCCTCTGATAAATCAAGTCCTAGCTGAACTTCCATTTTGAAAGTTTGAATATGGAACTCTATGGGAAACAAAACTTTCTTTCCATAAACAAGTTCATAAGGAGTATGGCGTGTTGTGCTTCTCCATGTAGTTCTATAGGCCCACAAGGCTTCAGGAAGCCTATCTACCCAATCTCTTCTATGTAAATGGAAAGTCTTTGTTAGGATCCCTTCAATAACCTTATTAGTAGATTCCACTTGACCATTTGCTTGTGGATGATAGGGAGTATATTTTCTGTGTCTGATTTTATACCTCTCCATCATTTGTCCCACTAGCCTTGATGTGAATTGAGCTCCTTGATCTGTAACAATTTCCCTTGGGACACCAAAACGAGTAAAAATATCCTCAAAAATAAAATTAACTAGAGATGCTTCAGTAGCAAAAATTAATGGCTTGGCCTATACCCATTTAGTAACATAATCAGTGCAAACTAATATATATTTCTTTTGTCTTGATGGAGGACTAATAGGTCCTATAAAATCAAAAGCCCATTTTTCAAAAGGTTCAATATGTACCTGAGGTTGTAATGGCATCTCACCTGAAGGAGAAGGTTTCCCTACCCTTTGGAAACTGTCACACATTTTGACATACTCTTTAGTATCTTTAAAAAGGGATGGCCAATAATATCCTAAATGAAGGACCTTATAAGCTGTCCTCTTATCAGCAAAGTGTCCGCCACAAGGTTCATCATGACATGCTTTGACAATCTCAGGCATCTCATCTTCCCGAACACATCTCCTAATGATCAAATCTGGACCTGTCTTGTACAGCTCATTAGCAACCCATGAATATTTTGTACTGTCATAAATGATTTTTCTTTTATCCCTTGCATTCATTATTAAAGGAAATTTCCCTGAAACTAAATAATTAGCAATGTCAGCAAACCAAGGAGTCTGAGTAGAAATTGCAAAAAGATATTCATCAGGAAATTGATCTTCAACTGGAGTGTTATCTTTGATGTTTTGGAGTCTAGATAGGAAATCAGCTACCATGTTTTGTTTTCCAGGCCTATCTAGAATGGTAATGTTGAATTCTTGTAAAATAAATAACCATCTTATGACTCTGCCATTAGTAATTGATTTGTTCATTAAGTATCTAATTGCAGAATGATCTGTGTGAACAAAAGTTTCATAGCCTGTTATATAGTTTTTGAATTTGTTTATGGCATGAATAACAGCTAAAAACTCTTTTTCAGTTACAGTATAGTTTAACTCTGCAAGAGTCAAATTTTTACTGGTGTAGTAGATGGCCTAAGGAATCAGGTCTTTTTGTCCCAATACTGCTCCTAGAACTGTATCTGAGGCATCTGTTGAAATATGAAAAGTTAACTTCTAGTTAGGTCCCCTTAAAATAGGTGCTTCAGAAATTTTTGTTTTCAGGGTCTCAAAGGCTAACTAGCAATCAGAATTCCATTTGAATTCATAGTCTTTGGTAAGTAATTTCAAGAGTGGAGATGCTATCTTGTGAAGTTTTCTATAAATCTTCAATAATATCCTGTAAATCCTAGAAAAATCCTAACATATTTTTGACAACTTGGAATAGATAAGTTAGAGATGACTTCAACTTTTGACTCATCAACTCTAATCCCATCTCCTGAAATGTGATGTCCTAAAACAATTCCTTCAGTAAACATCATAAAACTCTTTTCATGACTAAGTGAAAGATTTGCTTCTTTACATCTTTTTTAAACTTTTCCCAAGTTTGCTAAGGCTTCTTCAAATCTGTTTCTGTAAACTGTGAAATCATCCATATATACCTCTACACAATCATGTATTAGATCTGAAAAAATTCCTAGTACTGCCCTTTGAAATGTTGTAGGTGCATTGCATAATCCAAATGGCAACACTCGGTAAGCATAGGTACCCCAAGGACAGGTAAATGTGGTTTTGTCTTGATCCTCAAGTGCTACTTGAATTTGATTATAACCACTAAACCCATCTAGAAATGAGAAGTACTTCTTGCCAGCTAATGTATCTAACACTTGATCTATGAAACGTAAGGGAAAATGGTCTTTAAGAGTAGCTTTGCTTAATTCTCGGTAGTCAATACATACCCTCCATTTACCATTTTTCTTTGGCACAATTACCAAAGGAGAAACCCACTGACTATCTGAAATAGGATAGATAAAGTTGACATTCAACAATTTCTACAATTCTTCTTTAACAATCTCCCTAAGATTTGGATTCATCCGTCTTTGAGGTTGTTTGATTGGTTTACAATTTTCCTCTATGTAGATGTGATGAGTGCAAGTTTTGAGGCTTATCCCTTTCATATCAGTGTACTCCCATGCATATGCAGAATAATGTCTCTGTAAAATTTTGACTAGCTCTTCTTGTTGAGATTTTTCTAGGTTCTTGTTTATGTTTAAAGTTTTGCCTGGAAATATCTCACTTGTAGAGCTGCCAAATTTATCCATAGAATGAAGAGACATCTGTCTTGATGATAAAACTCAATGTTGGATTCTTCTTGAAATGGTTCATGTTTGTATTCCAAAGAGGATTCAAAGTTTTCTAAAGTATTCAGAATTTGACTATCTTCACTAATTTTTGAAATTGTGAAGAGAGGTTGTAAGTCTTCTTCATCCTCTATCCATTGAGTATCATCTAAATCTGTAATTGTCCTTGCTGGAGGATACAAAGTAAATTTCTTAGTTGAACTACCATCAGAGATGTACATATCACCGGATCTACAACTAATGAAAGCATCAACTGTAGCTAACCAAGGTCTTCCTAATATAATAGGATGTCCTCCTAGATTATTCTTAGGAGTTAGGATCATAAAATCCATAGGGTACTCCCAGGAATCTAGGGACACTGGAATATCTTCTATTACCCCATCAGGTTTGATCACAGATCTGTCTGCCAATTGTAATAATGTGGGTGTAAAGAGAAGATTAGGAAGTTTCAGTTTATCCATGATTTGTCTACTCATGATATTGATTGCTGCTCCTAAATCAATGAGTGTGTTTTGGATCTCAATTCCATTGATGTGAATTTTAACAACTGGATTTCCTGGGTGTAGATACTTTGGAATGGAAATATTACCCATCATAATGTCTGCTATTTTTCCTGCCAGTTGAATTTGATTTGTCTCTCTTATTCTTTTTCTTGTTTTCTTCATGCTCAACTCCTTTATTGTCTTTGCTAAAATTGGAATTTCCTTGATGGCTTGTAATAATGGAATCTTAATGCAAACATTTCTTAGCTCATCTAGGAAATCATAATTAGGCACCATAATTTGTTTTTCTACACCTCTATCAATTTGTAATATTTCTGGAAAGGGAGGTGTAGGAGTGGATGTTGATGGCTTCTCTAATATAGGAGTTGAAGTTATTGGTTCTTTTTGTTTTGATTTTTCAATGTTTGGGTCCTGAAAAGATGTGTCTTCTTCAAGACTTTTATTCACCTGTAGAGAATCTTCCTCAGAGTTGTCTTGTTCTTGTATGATCACAGAAGGTTTCCTCTTTTCAAGTATTCTTCCAGACCTAAGTTGAACGTCACTAAGGTCTAGAGGAGTAATTAAATAAGTTGGAAACTGTTGGCCTTCTATCATGTATGTATTCTAAGGATTTTTATTGTTGGGGTTTGGTATGGGTTGAGCAGGCAACTCGTTTGTTTTCTGAGGAAATGGTAATGGAAGTGGTTGATTTTGATGTTGTAAATTTTGAGGATTTGGTTGAGGATTCTGTTGAGGAGGAAAATGTGGGTATGGTGGATACTGATAGTACTGAGAGTATCTTCCATAGGGATTTTGTGAACCTTGTGCCCAAGCTTGAGATTGATTTTGAAATTGGGGCCAAGGTTGCTGCCAAAAATTCCAATTTGGTGGAGGTTGGTTATACATTTGATCATGGAATCCTTGTGTTTGAGGTCCTTGCCAAGGCCTTCTAGAGACAAAATTGAGAGATTCTGTGGAACTTGTAGGAGTATCTTCTTGAAAGACATCTTTAATACCAGGAAGTGAAGGACAAATCTTGGTCTCATGTTTTTCTGAACAAATGACACAGGTCTTTACAACTTTTGCATCCAAAGGACATTCTCTCAGGGCATGCTTCTTTCTACATTTGGGAAAAAAGATTGCTAAGGCATAAGATTCAGATTTTTGCTTGTTTTGTAACTTAAGGGTGTCTATTTGTTCACTAAGACTCCCTAAGATGTCAGATTTGAATTCATCAAGAATATGCCCTATCTCTACCCTACTTACTGTCCCAGAAGCAGACTTACTTGCCCTTGCAAGAGCAGGGTCTCTTGGTCCTTTTACAGTTTTGGATTTCCCTCTTGAAAGGTTAATACATAGCTCAGATATTTCAGGTAATTTGAGCTGAGATATATCCCCTTTTCCAATCATGTTAAGGATATCCAACCATTCATCCCTAATTGTTTTCAACAAGAGATCTTTTAAGGTGTCTTGATCTAAGTTTTCCATTTTTGCTCTTTTGATGTTGTAATGAAATCTCTCCAAAAAATCTTCCAGGTTTTCATCTTCCTTTTGTAACATATTAAACACTTCCTCCTTATGATTGATTGGCATACAATAATCCAAATACCTCTCTAGAAATGCTTGTTTCAAGTCTTCCCATGTCCTAATAGAACTGTTGATCAAACTCCTAAACCACTTCAATGCTGCTCCTTTCAATGTTGAAGGAAATAGTTTAAGTTTTTGAGCATCTTGTAAGTAGTCATAAGTCCTACACAAGACTTCAAATTCAAATAGGAAGGTTTCAGGATCTTCAGTTTTAACTCCATAGAAGTTTGGAAGGAAAAAGGGTGAAATATTTTTCATAGTCGGATTGGTTTCTTCATCTACTATAGGAAACCCAAAAGAGCTTCCCATTTCTATTCTACCTCTTCCTCTACCTCCTTCTCCTTCTACACATTCACCTCCTTCTCCTCTACCTCTACCTCTACCCCCTCCAAATAATGTGTGTTCTCCATTAAAGACTCCTCCTCCCCCTTCTTCTGTCATAGTTGATTCTTCTGTGGAAGTGGAAAAGTTTGTATCTCTAGCAGGAGTCCTTGAATCTTCTTCTAATACAGGTTCAGTGGATGAAGTGGAAGGTCTTTCTAATGGAATATCTGATCTTAAGTCCTCTGGGAATCTAGGATCAATAAGGGATGGAATGTGGGTTTGAGTTGGAGGTGTGCTGGCTCTTGGTCTAGGTGAAACAAGTGGTGTTCTAGGAATCAAACTTATGCTTCTGCTTCTTATGAATCTACCCCTTGAGTCTCTCTCTCTATGCATATCATTGTTTTTGGAAGTTAAGAAACAAGGCTACCTAGTTACACTTCCCCGGCAACGGCGCCAAAATGTTTGTGCTCAACCTAGTGTTCCTAAATTGAGTTCATTAATTGTCAACCAGGGCTAGTAAACTGTTGAAGTGTGGTGCACTATATGTGCCTAGGTATTTTCTTCTCACTACGTTGTGTTTAGTGTTTTATGATTTTTTTGGTTTCATGGTTTTATGTTGAAAAGGGAAAGAACTAAGTGCTCGTGAAAAGAAGCTATTGATTGTGTTAAAACAGAACAAAGCCTAAACTATGGATGGCAAACAACAAATGAAAAGCTTGATAATGACTTCATTGCAAGGGAATAAATCACAACATGAACTTTAACTTATCCAATTCATTCACTAAAGATGTGTTGGAAGAGCTTGAGAAATGGACAAGTTAAGTGTAAATGAAGTTCTGCTAACTAAACAATCAAACAATCAACTTACAATGTTACAACATCTCATCCATGGTTAAAGGTTTATTGGAACATATTTGGAAAATAAAATTTGTAGCATAATAATATTTCTACTCTAAACTAGCTTCTAATTCTGTTCTGCAACTCAATCTAGCACCACTAGGCCTCACTCAAAAGTTATAGATTTCTTTTTAAAATAGTCTTTGAGAAAAGGCTTATTTGTGAAATGGTAAAAAGGTTGAAAATTACTCCAGGTCTTAGACTGATACTAGCTTATGTCCAAATGATTATGTATTAATATGAGGTTGGAACAAAAGAATTTTTGTAAATAATGAAGACCATGATATTTAAATTTAACAACTAATACAATTTAAAAATGCAATGGATAACAACTAAACTGGAGTGCTAATACAATGAGCTAAGAATAAAATAGAGTGATACTAGTCTACTTGAAGTACAGTGAACAGTGTTAAATTAAAATTCCATTATCAAACTTGAAATGTAGTGACAGAGCTGAACTAAATGCATTCTACCTCCGGAGTGCTGTAACTAAATTAACATGCAACTAGTCTATGGAATTCTACAACCCAGCTCGTTCAATATGAATGATATTTTGGAAGAGTTTTTAAAACAAGTATGGCGGTATTATTCAATGCAATTGAACATAAACATAAGACTGAAAGAAAATACAACTAGAATCTAAGACACCACAGTTGTTTCTTATTCGTTGTTAATGATATTTTGGAAGAGTTTGTGAGAGTAAGACCGGCTGTGACACTTAGTGTAAACAAGAAAATAAAAGCTACAATACCACAGCTATGCCTTATTCATCATGATGATATTTTGGAAGAGTTTATTAGAGTAAGTCTAACTGTGGTAATTAACAAAAGGAAATGCAACTTAAAACCTACAATACCATAGCTATGCCTTATTCATCGTAATGATATTTTGGAAGAGTTTATAAGAGTAAGTCTAGCTGTGATAATTAATGTAAACAAATATGAACATAAACTTCAAAAACTTGCCTAAGCTAGAAATGAAAATGTGACTAAAATACTTATCTAAACCGTATAAACAAGGCTGCTCAGGAGGCAGGGGCCCTCTACCACCGGAGTAGCACGAAATCTACTTCAAGGTTAACTCAACTCTTTCAAGGAAATGATACTTCTTGCATTAAAAGAGAAATTTCTTCAAACATAGTGTTTTCGTACTTCTAAAATCTAGCAGTAAAACACAAAATTTAACCTTGTCCCTCGGTTTCCCGAGCCATATTTATAATCAAAATTACATAACTGTCTTGATATAACCTAGGGGTAATTGTATTTCCAAATTAAAATTGAACTAGGACTCTGATGGTGGTATCGTAACATGATTAAGGACATCTGGACTGTCCTTGTCCTATTAGGAGTCTATCTCCTATTTTGAGTTCCCACGTGCTTAACCACCTACAGAATTCCGTTCAAACTTCGTGGAGAGAAAAAAATGATGAGGGCATGATGTGGAATACAACCATATGTGTTTTTATCCAATATGACACCTGGAACCTGCGTAGACATGAAGACAGCTGCAGAATCGGCCACTGGCTACAGAATGACTGCATTCTGCAGCTAGATCTAGTTCAAAAAGTACTACAATGACAAAATCATAAAAACATAGCAAGTTAGTCAAGATATTCATTCTTAAAGCAATTTTAACTAATTCTATTGATCATTTGAGCCTGTGATTAATAATAGACAAAGGAAATGGAGTGGAATGTGGTGGAAGAAAGAACATCTTTGGAGCTCAACAGTCACCATGGTTTACTATGGTTAATTATGGTTGACCATAGTGAACTATTTTAGCTTTTAAATAACTATGGCTGGCATGGTCAACAATCATCAACCAGAGTTAACAATGTTCACAATGGTTAACAATAGATAAACATGGTCAAACATCAAATTTAGTTAGCCATTTTCAAATGTGATCAACCATGAGCAACCATGCTTATCTCTTGTTGATAATAGTGAACTTTGGAAGACCATAGTTAAGCCATGTTCAACATGGGATACCATGGTCAACAATTATTGGAATGGTCAAACATGCTCAACCAAGTTCACTATGGTCATCTTTGATCAATCATACTCAACATGTAGTCAATCATGGTCAACCATTATTGACTTTAGTTGGCCATGGAAATATTTAAGTAATCATAGTGACCATAGTTAACTATGGTCAACCATATTCAATCATTGTTAGCCACAATAAATGTGTTCAACCTATTACCTATGGTCACCATGGTTTACTATGGTTAATTATGGTTGACCATAGTGAGCTATTTTAGCTTTTAAATAACTATGGTTGGCATGGTCAATGATCATCAACCATAGTTAACAATGTTCACAATGGTTAACAATAGATAACCATGGCCAAACATCAAATTTAGTTAGCCATTGTCAAAGGTGATCAACCATGAGAAACTATGGTTATCTCTCGTTGATAATAGTAAACTTTGGAAGACAATAGTTAAACCATGTCCAACATGGAAAACCATGGTAAAAAATGATTGGAATGGTCAAACATGCTCAACCAAGTTCACTATGGTCAAACATGGTTAAACATGGCCATCCGTTGACAACATGAATGACCATAATTTATGATAGAAAACTATGGTCAATTATGGTTAAATTGCTCAAATTATGGTTAAACTATGGTTAACATAGCCAACCATAATCAAGCATGATGAAACATGAACAACCATGGTCAACCATGGTCAAATCTATCATAGTCAACTACAATTAATTGTGGACAACTATGGTCATCCATAATAAACTCTATATCGACTATAAAAAACTTTTCTTAACAATATCTTGAATGTATTTAGCCATAATCAACCATAGTCAAACATGGTCTACTAATCCTCCATGTACATACATGCCCTCAAATAGCGATGAAACGACTAGTATCAATCATAATTACTAATTTATTTACATGTAATATTCACTCTCTTACATTAGATGTAATATCAACTCTCTTCCATGTAATATTAACTCTCTTCAATGTAATATAAACTATATTTCATCAAGTTATTCCATCAGGTTATCGTTGTGGTTAGCCATGGGACACTCCTTTGCTAATAGGAAACCATAATTACAAAATAAAATTCTGAGATAAACTATAAGCTATAGAGTATTAGGTATGTGTCCTATTACTTTGATCACATCCCATCATAGTGGGAAATTTAGTTTCATCTCCTTTCCCTCTCTGAGTAGAATGGTAGTTGAGGGTCGTTGAGAGAATATTCATTATATACGACCTGATTTTCTAAGATTCCAATATTTAGTTATTAAAAAATTCATCATTACTTTGCTTCAATTGACAAGATATCATGATTTCAGTGGTCATTTAAGTCATCTTTCAATGTTCACATTTAGTACACTTTTTTCCTAGTACAAATATTTTATTATGTGCCTTAAATATATTAATGTAATGATTAAAAAAACATATGTACAGAGGATTTTTAATTTTGATTATGGTTATTTCTTTTCCTATGGTTTTCCATATCTCGATTACAAACTGCAAACAATTTTGTTCTTTTCTCCCTACGTCAATCTCCATCGTCTGCATAGCTAGCACATTGTTAGGCATGTCTCTTTAAAAAATACCATGACCACGTGAGGTTATAACCATTGGACTTCCGGTATGAAATAAAGTATAATACTAGCACAACCACATTAATAAATGTGGTTGATATACGCCAAAGGCATATATCAATCACACTATTATTATGATTATTATTACTATTATTATGATTGTTATTTAATACTACTATTACTAATTATTACTATTAATTAATTTTACTATATTTAAGATTAATTATTATTATTAATTAATATTAATACTATTAATATTACCACTAATATTAGTTAATAGTACTACTATATTATTAATTTTTTTTGTCGGCCAAATTCTAGATTATATTACTGTATCAGAAACAAAATTTACAGTAAGAGCCAGAATGGTTGCTCTATTACATTCATGCAACCTAGAAGGCATGCAGTTCCTATAAGGACTTGGGTGCTTGCCAAGGAATTCATAGCTCTTGGTTTTTTTTCTGCACAAAATTAAAAAATAAACATACCAGAACTGCCATCACGGGGGAGCCTACAGGGGACTAGGCGGAAGAGCCATGAAGAGATGATCGTGATTGTGCATATGGTAGCTGATATGATCCACTTGGGTCTCTAGAGCTCGGAGGTGGTCTTGAGAGAGCCTCAGTAAATGACACAGACTCTTTATAGATTTGAGGGTCTCTGTCTGCATGTTTTTAAAAACATTGATGTAGCCCACTAATTCATTACGATCATCATACCTTTGTTCACGCAGAGTGTCCAGGTTGAGTTGGATCTGTCGGAGCTGAGTGGAAATGGCTTCAAGGGTGGTCGGAGCCTCAATCGGGTTTGGATATTGAGCCAGAGAAACTTCCATGGCCATTACCGATTATTGGCTCTTAGTAGACTTCGATTGGTAGCTCGAGTCCCCAGGGTTCTCGCAGTTGTCCATGCCTTGTCCAAGACCACCACGTTATGCCCGATCACGTTCGCACGACATGGAGGTACCCACCACTCCCTCTTGATGTGTTGGGTTGCAACGCCAAGTCGCTTTGGGTCCTGTAGCCCCTAAAACCCATGCTTTTTCCCTGCACCCTCGGCTGAGTTTATCACTAACTATGTCGCAAGTACCATATACAAGAGACATACAACCACCACCAATCTCCACATTGTCATCCGAGGAGGTGCAGAAGTGCCACCACCCACAAATGTGAATCACAAGAGAGCATGAGTGCTATGTGAGCCCAAGGTAGAACCACCCCGGGGTTTAGAAAATGAAGAATTTATTTTGCGCACTTCGCAAACTATGTTCGGGCACCCAGTCTGAACACCAGAACCATCCATTTAGAGATGCTCCCTCCACATCGAATTCACCTCCACCACCTTCGTCCACCTCCTGATGCAGCATGCTCATGCCGTTGTCGGGACGCCTCCTAGTTTGCAAACTCTCGCCACTGCTACCTCACAGAACTATCATGCTCCTCATCTCAAGCTGACAGGGCTCAAGCCCAGGCTTCAGAGGTAGTGGTTGCTCATCTGTACAATCCAGAGCGCCTGATCTAGGTTGATATTCAGACACTAGCAGCATGGGAAAAAGCTCAAAATTCAAAGTGACGGGAAGATGACAAAATCAGCTTTAGATTGAAGAGCTCGTCACCCTAATCGTAGCAGTATGAACGACGCATCAATCCGAGCTCGTATGAGGGCATTAGTGCAGTTTGAATTTTTGTTAAGGTAGAGAAAGTGGGGCCCATGCTGTGACATATGGAATCCCAATGAGCATGTGGGACCCACATGGCATCCCCTCAGCTGCTGACACATGGCACTCCTCCATTCGTTCTCAACCTGCACCAAGGACAAAACAATCATTAAAAAAAAACCTCTAATTATCAAAACAGTAAAAATCATTGTAAAATAGTTATTTTTAACAACTATATTTAAATATTTAAATAGTTATTTATATAAATATTTATATTTAAAAATCATATATTAAAAAAAAATCATAACAATCAAAATAATATTTGGTTGAAAAAATCCCACGAAATCAACAAATTAAAGGTTATGCGGTTTGTATTTGTTATAAATCATATGGATTTTATGGAATAACCATGCCACAGTTATAACAATAAAATACCGTATGCCAACAAATATTACAATGGTTATTAAAATCAAAGCAAACCATATGCAGAGCGATTCGAACCATGATCGGCGGGATGGGTCAGTGCCTTAAGGCCTCAACCCTAACCAACAACCCAAACGAGCTCGTGTTGGTTTCTCTGCTGGTGAGATCCTATATAACCATGTTGTTTTCAGATGCGCCAATGCCAGAGGTAGCAAGGCCGGGCACGATTTTTGTGGCAGAGGCTAGACCACTGCAGATGCAGGCACGCAGTTCAAGACAGATTCCAGCTTAAGGCCAAGGGAATATTTTAATCCCAAGGAGGTAAAATTTTCATAATGTATTTAAATTTATATGAATTTTAACCAGAATTTCAAAGGGAATGCCATGGTGCACCCAAATTTTCCTTTTGAGCAGTAGTTTTGTAGATTCCCCATTGAGGAGAATCTTCAAGAATCTTGAGGGAATCTTTCAGATTCCTTAGAGGCTGAAAATCGTCAGTGTCAGAATGAGGTCAACCTTACACTCATTCTTCTCAAATTTCCTCAAAGATATCAATGATGAGATTAGATTCCTATTTTCAGTTGTAGATATATAGATTCTCGGTGGAGCAACAACTTTAAAGAATCTAGCAAGAATCTAAAAGATTCTCTAAGGCCGAGATTTTCACTCTGTCAGAATTCAGAAATTTGACAGTCGATTTTGCACTATTCGATAACATAAATCTGATGGTTTATTCATATTTTCCATCTGAGCTTTATATTTTTAGGCCACTTTTCAAAGTGGAATGCAAGTGTCAGCGTTTAGTGAGTGAGCAGTCAATTTCACACCTCTAGACGCCACGGTTGCGATGGTGATTTCAGATCCAATAGTGGAGCAGCCCATTCTTCAGTAATATTTAGTGTGAGGTATATGATGTGTTGATTTCATGTACTTCTTCATCTCTTTGCTATTAGATGCATTGTGAGATATAGATCCCTGTTGATGTTTAATCAGTGGGATCTTGTTTTGTTCTTTATGTGAGATGCAATTTGTATTATGGATTTGTATTATGTTTGAGATCCCTTTGCTTCCATGTTGGCGGGATACTCATTGTCACATGCATGTTTGATTGAGATCCATTTGTTGCCATGCTGGTGGGATACTCATAGTCATTATGTGTGAGTTATTGTCATATTGATAGGAGTCATTTTTTTGAATGAGAGTTCTTGTAGCGGAACATCTCGTGGAGAGGTCCAACCACTCCTGCATGAGGGAATTTTCTTTGTACGATAGAGAAAACACCATCCATGTACATCTTCACTCCTTACAACACTTAATGCAATGGCCTACACCATCTTGACACCGAGGCCCAGAGAGACGTAGTCCCTCCTGGACGAACTCTGTTATCAATCTCTTTTGTTTCTATTGCTTTTTATGTTCCTCTTCTTCACAACATGCAGTTGTTCATTTATGTTTATTAACGCTTTGATTAATTTCAATTCTAACACATCAGCTGAAGTAAAAGGTCTTGGTTAAGAGTAACATGAATTTACTCGTATCAGGACCAACCTTCACCATCACCCGCGGATATCGAATGGCCTGTGAGGCATCCATCCTACCCTTAACTACCTGCTTACCTTTCGTAGGATTGCTGGCCACGAGGCCCATTACCGCTCGCGCGTGGGAGGGTGGCGAGTCATCGAGTGCGTGTCTGAGGGTAGGGCAAGCCTTAGATACCCACATCCCACTTGTCCTGGTGATTGGACACCCCGAACGGGGTACTATATTATTATTATTATTAGTTAAATTAATTATTTAATTAATTTAATTAATTAATTAATTAATTCTTAATCAAATTATTCATTTTTATTAAATCTTTATTAATAGAAATACTCTTAATTAATATAAATATTTTTGATATAAATATTGTTAATAAATAATAATAATTATTATTAAATAATAATAATAATAAATATTTTTTTTGTTTATTTAATAATACAAATAATTTTTTTTTTTTATATATAATTTACATTAATTATTATTAATTAATTAAACTCATGGATTAATATTTAACTCAAGGACTAATATTAAAAACCCTATGAATAACGCTATACCCTACGAATATGAATTTTTAGATTAGTAAACCTAATGGATTTATACTAAAAATCCAAGGGATTAATAATATTGTACCCACGGAATATGAAACCTTAGATTGATAAACCTAAGGGATTGATATTATAAACCCAAGGGATTAACGCTAAAATACCAAGGTATTATAAATTCAAGGGAATAATATTAAACACAAGGGATTAATATTATAAACCCATGGTATATAAACCTTAAGATAAATATTATAAATGAAAGGGAATAATAAGCCTAAGCGATTAATACTAGACCCTATGAATAATACTACGCACTAGGGTTTATATTATAAACCATATGAATAATATTACACCTTAGGAAAATGAACCCTCAGATTAATAAACCCAACGGATTAACATTATAAACCGAAGGGAATAATAAACACAACGAATTAATATTATAAACCCTAGGTATATAAACCATAATATAATTATTGTTAACACTAAAATTAATATGGTTGACCATGTTTTGCCATGGTTTCTTTTCATATTGAGACAATATTTGTCACAGTGTTACATTTGACCATGGTTGATTTTCATATCGAGAAAATCTTTGGCACGATGTGATATTGGAACATGGTTGTGCATAGTTGACCACGATTATAACCGCAAGGGGTTTATATTAAACCCTAGGATTGATATTATAAACCTTATGACTAATATGTTATCCTAGGAATATAAACCCTTAGATTGATAAAGCCAAGGGAATGATATTATAAACTCAAGGGAATAATATTAAACCCAAGGGATTACTATTATAAACCCAAGGTAAATAGATCGTAAGATAAATATTATAAACCCAATGGATTAAAATCAACCATGGTCAATAACCATGGTCACTTTGTGAAAAATATTGTCTCTTTGTCTAATGTCACATTGTGGCAACCATGGTCATCTATGGTCAACCATGTTCCAAAGTCGCATTGTCACAAAGATTGTCTCAATATGACAATCAACCATGGTCACATTGTGACAAAGGTTGTCTCTTGGCTAATGTCACATTGGGGCAACATCGAGTCAACCATAGTATAACGACGCACTGTGACAAAAGTTTTGTCAATATGAAAATCAATGGTGGTCAACCATGGTCAACCATGTTTATTTTAAGGTTTATAGTATTTATCTTAGAGTTTGTATACATTGGGTTTATAGTATTTATCCCTTAGAACTTTAGTATTAATATTAATACTACTATTAATTAATATTATTAGTTAGTAATAGTATTTTTTTAGTCTAAATATCGTTAATATTATTAATATTCATTAAATAAATAAATAATAAATAATAATAATAAGTAACCAATTATTATTATTTTTATTTAATAATAATAATTAGTATTAATTAACTTTTATTTATTAATAATTGTTAACTTAAGAGATTAATTCTAAGATTTCAAAGTATTATAAACCCAAGAGAGTAATAATAAATTCAATGATTGTCTCAATATGAAAATCAACCATAGTCAATTATGGTCAACCATTGTCCAACAATCGCATTTGTGAGAAAGGTTGCCGTGGAGCAAAGATATGCCTTGTATTTTTCCTAGCCATATATTATTCCCAGATTAATCCACCCTCATCATCCATCAGTAAGAAAAATAAAAATCAACATTGGTACATGCACTCGGGGCTGATATAGAAACGCCTTCGGTGAATTATGGAAGAATGGATCAATAATTTTGTGTTGAGATGTGGGGAGAAAGATGTGGTTTTCAAAATCATAAGTTAGAAAATTGAAGCAGTCACAAGGTCATAACTAATCAAAGATTCAGTGCAGGTATCATTTCCAGCGGACATAATCTACTTGTGGTTTCGATATATACCCATGCTCCATCAGCCTGACGAGGCCATAGGAGGTAATCAGCCCTAACGTACAGGCGAGGAATATCTAGAATTGATAGATCCCCTTGTGCTTGAAACAACGGCTCAACCAATGAGCCTGGAGCAAAAAGGAGGACATGATTCTCTCTGAGTACATTTGACTCCATGGAAATGGTGGATTGAGAAATCTCCCGCAAAAAACATGTGAATATTAGTGAATATTTAATAATAATTTATTAATTCATATGTGAATCTGTATTATTAGGCGAATTAAGCATAGAGAAATAATTTTGCAGGTCTTAAATGGTGTGGAAAGAGTTGAATATTATGTTGGGCGAACTATCTTCATCCCGACATCAAACGGGGAAAATTTTTCCATGATGAGGAGGACCTTACCTCATTGTTTGGATACATCACCTTCTTGGCAATCAATATGTGGAAAATAATTATTCCTATTGGCATCTAGAATTATAGACATTAAAATGTAAGACGTTATATATTAATTCATACAGGTTGTCGTTGATAGCAGGATGAATTCCTATGTGAACAGATAACGAAATCGAGAACTACTCAAACACTCATCCAAGGAGGAATCCGTTATCACTGCCCGATTCTCAACTCAAATCGGTGTGGCAAATATGAGGACATGATCAAAATGTCCTCCTCCTCTACATAACCATGGGTTCAAAAACACCTCAATGAAAAAAACTGTTGTGAGATGCTCTGACATAGTAAGATCCAACCGTTGCAATGGTTATGAAAATAGTAATTATAGTTCAAATAACATCTTCAAATTGTCTGATGTTAAAGAAAATCCAAATTCTAGTACATACGATGCTTCACAACACATTACCTTCCTGATGGCACATGTTAATCTCTTCGAAACAAAACCTTGAAACTATACCTATTCTGTATGGAGTATAAAGGAAAAGAGATCTCCAAATTTCGATTATTTTGTAGAAGATTCAACTGCTTTGGCTGTGAGATTGTTGGAATTGAATGAAATATTGTCTCCAGACTCCTATTTTGTCTCCTCTCTAGCTAATTATAAAACAAATTTTGAACCGGAAACATGGGCCTCGAGCATGAGTGATCCAATGTAAATCATTTCTATAGAGAACTCACTTTTGGAATATTTGAAAAATCCAGAACATCTTGAACACAGCGAAAATATTAAATTTCACTCATAGGAGACAGAGTTTTCAACACTATAAAACTTCTATTCCTTTAAAAAAAAAACTATTACAAAATACTGGACTGCTGCAAAACGCAGTGCCAGAGGAGACCTCACTATCTCTCAAAAGACACACTCTATCTCTCAGTAACAACGTACTGCTGTGCTAGAAAACAAAAATTACATTCACTGTGTGTTACACAGGCTCTCGGGTCTTTTTGATTTTTTATGTCGCGCATATCAAAAACATTACAAAACTACATTTAAAACTTTTAAAACAAATATATTTAAAAATCTGTCAGGGGCCCACGCTTTATGACTGTTTTAATATATGTTTGAAACATATATATAAAACATATAAAACATATATTCATCGCACGATCAAAACAAAACAAAAAAACTTTGTAAATCTTCGACCCACTGGACTTCAAAAAAAATTGAACCAAAACACAATAAAGGTTTTCGCATCACAAAACTGGGTGACGTCACACAAACTTTTGTGCGCACGATGAAACTTCAAATCCACCTCATAAGCTTTTCGGGTCCGGTTTTAGCCTGCTGACGTAGGCGCCAATTGTAACATGAAAAACGTTTATCAAATCTGTTGTATAAAGCCATCTAGTCCGTGGCTTATCCAAAACAAACGAACCACACAATAATTCTAATTGCCAATCATAAACCGAACGCGATGAATGTTTTAACTCTGCTGCATAACTCCATCGAGTCCGCACATAACACATTCCAATCGTCCCAAACAAAAGTTTCGATCGCCGATGGTTTAATTGGATGCGATGAACCAAATTGAAATCCAGCCTATGTAATGGATCGGGTCTGATTGTCATATGTCAGTCGGGCCAATATAACAAAGGCTTCCAATGTGATATTGCAATCGAGCCCAAAACAAAAAGGCTGTGACTGTATATTAAACTGTCGCGTGGTGTGTGGACCCACGGACCTTGGCATTCAGTAGAGGGAAATTTATAAAGGGCTGTGGTATCATATATGTAATACCTCCGATTGTGTTGAACACATCGAACCTCCATTATCAACAAGACACTGTTCCTATGGGGACCACAGGGTTTATAAAAAACGTCTGCAGAAAAAAAATTTCACTGTGTTTTTAAAACAAAAGTACTCTGTTTTGCCAAATACGGAGTTTGTCCCCGAACACAAAAAAAAAGACTCTATTCTTCAAATAAAAGGACTGCGTCGACTAAACAAAAATGAAACTAACTGTTAAGCCATTTTAGAAAGCGGCTGGAGGAGAAAAAACTGGAAATTAAAAATGGAAAGCGACTCTACACAGCCACTGTTGAAAGTAACATTTCAACACTCCCCCTTACTTTCAACTACTGGGTTATCAGTCATACCCAGGCATTTTCTCAAAAATTCAAAACTCTTCTGTCCCAATGGCTTGGTCAGAATGTCTGCAAACTGCTCCTGAGTATTGCAGTGTTCCAAAACAATTTCTCCATTGTTTACCAATTATCTAATGTAATGAAACTTTGTGTCAATGTGTTTCGTCCTCTTGTGAAACACATAATTCTTAGATAATGCAATAGCTGAGCTATTGTCACAAAAAATCACAGTTCCTTTTGCTTTCTCTTGGCAGAAAATTCTTAGCATCCTCCTCATCCAAATTTCTTGACACACTATTTCTGTAGCTACCACATATTCTGCCTCTGCTGTAGAAAATGCTACAATAGGTTGCTTTTTAGAAGCCCATGAAATGGCTCCTGAACCCATGTGAAAAAAATAACTGGAAGTGCTCTTCCGATCATTTACACTTCCAGCCCAATCACTGTCAGTGTTTCCAACTAAATCTGAACATTCTGAAGCAGTATATAAAATGCCATACCTTTTGGTTCCTTTAACATACCTCAGAATTCTCTTCGCTGCCTGCCAATGTGCATCCTTTGGCCTCTCCATGAATCTGGAAATCAAACTAACAACATGCATTATATCGGGCCTAGTTGCAGTCAAATACATGAGGCTACCAACTACGCTCTTGTACAAACTAGGATCAAAATCCTTCTGTGATCCTCTCTATTGAGTTTTAATCCCATCACTGTGGGAGTGATTGCTGCTTTTCTCTCCTGCATATTAAATCTCTCAAGCACTTCATTAACATATTTTTCCCGTGAGATAAAAATCCCATTTTCATCTTGTTCTACTTCTATTCCTAAGAAGTATTTCAACAAACCCATGTCAGTCATTTCAAATTCTTTTTTCATGAATATTTTAAAATTTTCAATAAGGTAATCATCATTACCTGTGAAAATAACATCATCAACATATAAAACTACTATCAACATTTTACCATCTTTTTCTTTGATGTAGAGGGTGAGTTCTCCCTCACACTTTTCAAATCCATTTTCCAGTAGATAGGAGTCTATCCTACTTTACCACGCTCTTGGCGCTTACTTTAGCCCATAAAGAGTTTTCTTCAATTTGCACACTTTATGCTCTTGGCCTTTCTTTTCATAGCCGGGAGGTTGTTCAATGTAAGCCTCTTCCATTAACACTCCATTTAGGAATGCTGACTTCACGACAATTTGGTAATCTTTCCACTTGTTTTGTGCTGCTATGGACAACACTTCTCTCATGGTTTCCATTCTCATAACCGGTGCAAAATTTTCCTCATAGTCTATCCCATGCTTCTGCTTATATCCTTTGACAACAATTCTTGGCTTATGTCTCTCTATTTTTCCTTCACCATTACTCTTGGTCTTGTAGACCCATTTAACTCCAATGACATCTTTACCTTTTGGGAGTTCAACCAAATCTAAAGTTTTGTTTCTTTCTATGGCATTAATCTCCTCATCCATAGCTTCTATCCATTTCTTATCCTTAATATATTCTTCAAAGTGGATAGGGTCATCAACATGACAATATAAAGCAAACAAAGAATTCATACCTTCATTTTTTGTCTCTTGTTCATAAATGTCATTCAAATTTATGAACTTTTTACCTCTTTCATTAGCTGTACAAATGCTTTAAGAAGCACTTGAATTTCCTCCCTGTGGTGTGCTTAGAGAAGCACTTTCATTTCTCCTCAAGGGTGTCTCTTGCAGCCCTTGTGTTGGTGCTGCTGTTTGGGGATGTATTTCAGCCAACTCATCATCATTTTCATCATGAGATAAATAGTGTTTAACATTCACTGTTTTCTCTATGCTTCCATCCCAAGCTTCCTCTTCAATGAACTGAACGTCCCTGCTCACAATAAACTTCTTGGTAGATGGGTTATATAACCTGTATGCCTTGGATTCCTCACCGTATCCAATGAAAATACATTTCTCCCCCTTGCTGTCCAACTTTCCTTAGTTGATCCGGAATGTGTGCATAAGCCACACATCCAAAAACCTTCATGTGTGTGACACCTTGCTTTGTGCCACTCCATGCCTCTTCCGGCACTTTGTTCATAACTGCTTTTGTAGGGCACCTATTCAAGATGTATGCTGCAGAATGTACAGCTTCAGCCCAATAATCATTAGGAAAATTATTTGCCTTTAACATACTCCTTACCATGTCCATTATGGTTCTATTATTCCTTTCGGCTACTCCATTTTGCTGTGGAGCATATCTAGTTGTAAACTGCTTATGAATACCATTTTCTCTACAAAAACTTAGAAAATATTTAGAGATATACTCACCTCCTCTATCAGTCCTTAGGACTTTGATATGCCACTCACTTTGGTTTTCCACAAGTGCTTTGAAATTGCAAAATCTTTTAAACACTTCACTTTTGTTTTTCAAAAAGTAAACCCAAGTTTTTCTAGTAAAATCATCAATCAAAGTTAACATGTAATGGCTGCTAGCAAGTGATGGAGTTTGCATCGGTCCACATAAATCTGAGTGGACAATCTCTAAGGGTGTTTTTTCCCTTATGCTTTTCCCGGAAGGAAAACTTTCTCTGTGTTGTTTCCCCAAGATACAACCTTCACAAAGGCTGTCTGGTTTCTCTATCAATGATAAACCTCTTACCATTCCTTTTCTATTCAACAAGTTAAGACCTCCAAAGTTGAGATGTCCAAATCTCAAGTGCCACAACCAATTGTCATCTTTTGGTTCGCTTTGGAAAGCCTCTTATGTCACTGCTGCTATCTCTTCTTTATTTTTCAAATCTGCTCTCATTCTGAGAGAGAAAATTCTATTCCTTTTCATCTTCACTTCAGCAATACATTGTTTGTTGGGTTGTTTTTCCATGATGGTACAAACATCATCCTTAAAAAAGACATTGTACCCCTTTTGAACAAGATGTCCAATACTTAAGAGGTTACACTTCATTCCTGGAACATAATAGACATCTGTTATGGATTTCTTTGCACCTTTCCTTGTTAAAACATTTACATCTCCTTTTCCCATAACAGAAACTTTGCTATCAGTTCCTAGTGTGACTTGTGACTTCACACTCTCATCTAGCATAGAAAACATTACTATGTTTCCTGTCATATGGTTACTACAACCGGAGTCTAGAAACCATAAATCTTCATTTTTTTCTTCAACCATATTACAAGTTAAAAATAATTTATCTTGGCTGAGATTTTCCCTAGTAAAATTTGCATTTGTTCTATTTCCCATATCATGCTGCTTCTTTCTACATTCATTACGATAATGTCCATATTTTTTACAATAGTGACATTGGACATTGGATTTATCATACCTTTGTCCTTGAGAATTCTGTTGACCTCTTTGCTGGCCGCTGCCTTGGCCTTGATGCTGATTTGGATTGCTACCCCTTCCTTGAGCATTTGCTGGACTGTTTCTTCCACCTCTATTTTGGCTTCTGCCTCTTCCTCTTTTTTTTCCTCTTCCTTGCCCTCTTCCTCTTCCTAAAGACATCTGGGTCTTAAAGGCATGTTCCAGAGATGATTTTTCACTCCTACCCAATCTCTGCTCATGTGTCATCAGTGATGCATGCAGCTCATCCACTGAAAAATTTGTGAGATACTTAGTCTCCTCTATGCTGGTGACAATCACATCGAATCTTGAGAGTAGACTCCTCAAGAGTTTTTCCACAATCATCTTTTCTTCAAGAGTCTCTCCATGAGACCTTATCTATGTGACCATTCCAATCACATGAGTGAAGAATGAGTCAATGTTATCTGACTCCTTCATACAGAGAGTCTCAAAGTATCTCCTCAGTAATTGAAGTTTTGTTGTCTTCACTTTTTCTGTGCCTTGATAGGCTGTCTTGAGAGCTGTCCATGCTTCTTTGGATCTCTTGACTGTTGATATCCTAGGAAACACACTCTGACGCACTGCTTGATACAAAATTAGAGGGCTCTTGAATCCTTCTTCTTATTTCTCTTCAGCAGTTCCTTTTCTGCTTGAGTTAAATCATAAAACTCATTTTCATCTGCTGGATCTTCAAAGCCATCCTCAACAAGTTCCGATAAGTCTTGGGAAGAAAATAAATCTCTCATAGTTATTGACCAGTAGCCATAATTTTCCCATTAAGTTTTGGGAGCTGGGTATTTCCAATACCCATGCTAGTGCTGGCTCCAGCCATTTTTTCACTCTTAACTATGCTTTAGGATACTTGACTGTGTTTTTAAAACAACTGACTGTCTTCAATAGTAACACAAAAATATGTATAGAGAAATACCTTTGGATTCTTCTTGGCTGATTCTTCACACTGTTGGAGAAGCTGCTGCAAAAAAGAACTCCTTCCTTCAGCTTCTTTGACCTTCAAAGAGCCTGGACTAGCTCTAATACCATGTTGGAATATTTGAAAATTCCAGAACAACCAATGGAGAATAAAACTCCCCTCTTGAACACAGAGAAAATATTAAATTTCACTCACAGGAGACAGATTTTTCAACACTATAAAACTTCTATTCCTTAAAAAAAAAAATATTACAAAATACTAGACTGCTACAAAAAATAGTGCCAGAAGAGACCTCCTATCTCTCAAAAGACACACTCTGTCTCTCAGTAACAATGCACTTATGTGCTAGAAAATAAAAATTACATTCACTGTATGTTACAATGGCTCTCGGGCCTTTTTTCTTTTATATGCTGCGCATATCAAATACATTACAAAACTACATTTAAATCTTTTAAAATAAATCTATTTAAAAATCTGTCGGGGGCCCACGCTTTATGACTGTTTTAATATATGTTTGAAACATATATATAAAACATATAAAACATATATTCATCACACGATGAAAACAAAACAAAAAACCTTTGTAAATCTCCGACCCGCCGGACTTCAAAAAAAATTGAACCAAAAAACAATAAATGTTTTCGCGTCACAAAACTGGGTGACGTCACACAAACTTTTGTGCACGCGATGAAACTTAAAATCCATCTCATAATATTTTTGGGTCTGGTTTTAGCCTGCTGACGTAGGCACCAATTGTAACACGAAAAGCGTTTATCAAATCTATTGTATAAAGCCATCGGGTCTGTGGCTTATCCAAAACAAACGAACCACACAAGAATTCCGATTGTCGATGATAAACCAGACGCAATGAATATTTTAACTCCGCTGCATAACTCCATCGGGTCCGCACATAACACATTTCAATTGGCCCAAACAAAAGTTCCAATCGCCGATGCTTTAATCGGACGCGATGAAACAAATTTAAATCCGGCCTCTGTAATGGATCAGGTCCAGTTCTCATATGTCAATTGGGCCAATATAACAAAGGCTTCCGATGCAATATTGCAATTGGGCCCAAAACAAAAATGTTGTGACTGTATATTAAACTGCCGCATGGTCTGTGGACCCACGGACCTTGGCATTCGGCGGAGGGCGATTTATAAAGGGTTGTGGTATCATATATGTGATACCTCTGATTGTGTTGAATGCATCGGACCTCCATTATCAACAAGACATTGTTCTTGTGGGGACCACGGGGTTTATAAAAAAACGCCCGCACAAAAAAAAGTTCACTATGTTTTTCCAAATACAGAGTTTGTCCCCGAACACAAAAAAAATACTATGTTCTTTAAATAAAAGGACTGCGCCAATTAAACAAAAATGAAACTAACTGTTCAACCATTTTAGAAAGCTGCTGGAGGAGAAAAAACTGTAAATTAAAAATGGAAAGGGGCTCTGCACAGCCACTGTTGAAAGTAACATTTCAAAACTGACAACATTGTCCTCCAACACGAGTGATTGTATGTAAATCATTTCAACCTGAAGTTTTCGAAAACGGCATCATTTTTTTTTTTTATTGTAAATGTAATGATTTTTTTTGTTAATTTTTTTGTGATTTTTTACGCTTGAGGTGTGGCTTGAGAAATTGCTACTAATTTGTCAAAGTCACTCGAAGATCACACTTTGAGAGTGCCACACTAGCCCTAAGCTTACTATATTTTTTAGCATGTTTCCTCTCTCTAGCACAACCCACAACCACTCAAGTGAGATTTGATCTTGGGTCGCTTTGCTAATGAGGCTTATCCTCAACTAGTTGAGCTAATAAGACTTGACCTAAATATAATGACGTTACTTTACATCAAATCATATTTTGGCATTGATATTCATTTTTCAATTTTTGAAAAATAATTAGAGAATGTTTAAAAAAAATGTTTAAATATGTACCTTGTGATCCAAAAAACAGTTTTACAATTACTGACGATGATTAAGGAATGGATGAACTCTATCATAACCTAAAACATGCAAGAAATATTCTTGTAATTCATTATTTCAAGAAATCAAGTGCAAAGCAACTGAGCTTCCTACAATTGGAATCCGAAGACAAATTATGACTAAATTTGGCCTAGAAAATCCTGTACAGTTTGCATGTGAAAGATAATCAATTTAACATTTTATTATAAACCCTACATGAGAAAATTTAACTATTTCAGTTTATTTTACTCATATTGTTGAGCGGATTTATATTCTAATTTTTCTACTACATTAAATTGGAAATTCGGATAAATGTGTAGCAAAATGTAAACTTTGTTTTATTAATCGTGTGAAATGAGTTCGTTTTGGTAAGGAATTTTTCATTTGGTGACCCCAAAAAAAAAATGAATATGCACACAAAAAAATTATATTTTCACACCATTCAATCCCAAATGTGATACATATATAGTTGGAAGTTGATTTAACTCATTCCAAATATGAATATGGGGTTGAGATATTATATCAATATAATCTTAAACCAACTCAACTAACTCTAAACTTATCATGTAAGAATTCTCTCCACTTCTTCTACTTAATGCATACATGTCAAAATTAACATCACAAAAATCAATGCAAAAAATGGAAAATTATAGCTCACATATATGTCACATTTGTCTTATATGGTTTTCACTAGCACTTCTACCCACTCTGAAATCTCATGGGCCACTCTATTTTTGCACCATAATATTTGAGCTTCCCACCTGACTCATTTAAGGCAAAATTATCTCCGATCATTGTTGACGAACTTGAATGATCAACAATATTAACATATTTTATTCTACCTAGTTACATAGCTCGTTGTAGTTGTCAGAAAGTATAGCCAAGTAAACAAACCATCTTATGGACAAACTTCCATTTGTTAGATAACATAGCTCATTGTATCTAGTTGTTATATAGGATAGTTGTTTCGATACTGAATGTGTTCAGAAGTTGATCATATAACTTGAATTATTCACAAACACACATACATAGAAGCATATAAGGATAGCGTGTAGTTGATGCTCCTAGATTTCCATGACCAATCAACATTATAAGAGAAGGTAAACATAACCAAATCAACAATACGTTATTGTGGCATCGTATATAGAAATAATGACCAATTTGAAATGTGTAACATTGTTTGTGATTGGTTGTTCATATTTCAAAAATAATATTAACTAAAAATGGGAAAACAAATTGTTTAGCAAGGAAGGCAACAAAAAAAATGATACTTATTTAAATCGACCGCTCTCCTTTATTCCACTCTATGAAATGTGAAAAATGTTCTTTCTCTCTTCAAAATTAGTTCCTTCATACCATTTAGTTGGAGAAAGACAATATCATTTATTGATTTAGAAAATTTGGTAGAAGAATAGACACTCTCCTTGCCAACGAGTAGTGCAACTCAGACAATGACTTCAAGTTATAATTCGATTAGCATACTTAAGGTATGATTAACATATTTATCGGAGGAATAGTTGACAAAGGAAAAACAAGAATCCTGAAAGACTCTAATTCTGATTAAGTGGAAAGAATCTGATATCGATGTTGTTCATCGAGATATGACTACATACTTTATTTTATTATCATGGAATTATGTATACTTGTGGCATGTTTAGTGGTTAAAGGGACCACTCCATTACACAGTGCTTTCATAAGCTTCGGGCTAAGGATTACACCCTCTGCTGCACTTGGTGGAAGTCATTGAATTAGACGCACTCATCAACAATCAAAGGGAATCCAAATGCGATGAAAAATATTGTTTTGGACAAGCCAAGATGTCGCTACTTCGACAACACCCATAACGTGGCCAACATTCTTAAATAGTGAATGAAGATCTTGAAACTAGAACCGAAATTTATCTATTCCAATGAGATTTGTCTAAGGGTATTTTTGTTTCGCCTGCAAAGATAACACCCTCTTTCTGCAAACCAACAGAGCCAATTGGCGTCAATGCATGACAGTGGTTCAATGCTGGGACTTATAAATATTTAACGGTTCCACTTCTACTGCTCCATACACAGAATAGGTCAGCATAATCTCTCTCCTGCAAAATATCATTTTTCTCCTTATTTCCATAAGCTTAGCTCCCAGACGCCTCCGCATAACCATCTTCACTTATTACCCTCAGTTTTCTCCATGAGGAACTCTGACCCTTTGTCTTCTCTATGAAGATGTTAGGTCTCGTTTGTGGAAAATCTCTTTAAAATGATGGAAACTAATAGTTAACACACAAATCCAAAACATAACAATAGTACGCGCTAAAAAAAACATATATTCTCCATTTCCCTCAACCGAGGACGGGCTCAGACCCATAAGTAATTTGATACCAACAAATAATATGAATTTGCATATACAAAAACTATTACACATATATATATAATTTAAAGTAGCTCCAAATAATTCCAAATATGAATATGGAATGAGATATTCTCTCAACGGGATCCCAAACCAACTCAACAAACTCTAAACTTATCATGTAAGTATTATCTCCAAGTCAATGTCCATAAATATTACTTTTTTATTTATTAATATTTATTATAATGATTAATATATATTATAATTTGTAATTTATTTTATTAGTAATATTTGTTTATCTTTTTCTTTAATTTTAAGACAACTTTATTGTTTTTAATTTTAATTTTATGCCATTTCTTTATTTATTAATTATTTTCTGCATTGATTCTTCTTTCCTCAAGCATAGTCTTGATGATGGATCCTCTTTAGGATATGAAATGTCGACTAAATTCAAATTATACTATGGAAAATCCAATTTCTTTATCTATAACAGAAATTACAAAAGTTTGAAATCTAACATAGAAATTTAATACTTTATTCCAAAAGAATCATCATGGAATCATATGATTTTGGATGCATGACTTGGAAATCAAATGCTTGATGATGGAAGTGTTGACATAATATCATAGTATTGTCGACTCATGGTATGATTTTCAGTAAACAACATAGATCAATGCTCTGAATTCCAATGTTCTTGTGAAGTAATTCATATCAATGCTCCGAATCGAATTTTCTTTAATTCATATTCTCCCAATTTCAATGTCTCTAGTTTATTTATAGTTTTTCACTTCATCTTTTAGCTCCGGTGCACATTATGCAATTTTTTGGAAATGTTTTTAATAGGTTTTTTCACACATCCCACATTGTTAATTTAAATTAGAAACTTGCTTTATAAATCTTAGCACATTTGTAATGCACATAACTAAAAAAGTATCATTTCTATTCCATACTTTTAGAAAAACCTGCATGAAGCGTGCCTTCTCAATACTATACTATCACAACAATGTGCCTTCTCAATACTATACTATCACAACAATAAATGTGGTTATATCTGAATAGGTTTCATTTTCGACGTTTTAGACACACCAATTAGCAAATAAAAATAACTGTAATATGCGGATATCAAATGAATTTATAGTTATAATTGTACTAGTTATATTATTTTTAAACTTAAATCTTTTATTATTATTATTATTATTAAACATAAACTTAATATTATTAAAATTAAACTTAAATTTAATATTAAACTTAATATTAAAACTAAATAGCTCTATGAGATCATTATTGAATTCATCATATAATTCTTCTCTAATTCACTAAATTGACATTTACCTTTCACTCACTAGTGGGAAGGCTGAAACATAAATTTTATATTATTATATTTAGTATTGAATCTAAATATTTCTAAAAAATAATTATTGAATTCCCCGAAGTCTACCAGTCTGGTTATTATATGACTCTCTCTTATATCTCTCATATAACTCTTCTCTAATTCACAAAATTAACATTTACCTTTCACTCACTGGTGGGAACGTTCTACATAAGAGTGATAATACACTGGAGTGATATCATTGATCATCAAATATTGTGCTTCTGGAATATCGTGTTATTATTTGGATTTATTGAAAGTCGAAAGATGAACTAAAGTATGTTTGGAAGTAAAGAATATTATGAAAGGAACCTTTTTTTCCAACCGCATCATTCCCCACATAAGGACCATGATATCGAGATGAATGGATATCATATATGTAAACTCTTTATTATTATTATTTTGTAAGTCAACACAAAAATGTTTTTTATTAATATGAAAAATATGATTTATAATGATAGCATATAGAAGTCCAAATTTATTTTATCTAGGAGTATAAACTCCAACCATATTTCCACAAGTGAAAAAAATATCCAAGTTGAAACTCCAGTGAGGTTGTAAGAATATACAATACAAAAAGTAGGGTTAGAGGTAAACTTCGGAAGCATATTCTTAAAAAAAAAAAAAAACTAACAGACTTTAGTATTTCCTGATATTCCTACTAATATCCGTGGAAGATTTTAATTGAACCATATTTATTATCATTTAGGATGCCCCTAAGCCGAGAGATAGTGTACACTAGAGAAGACCACAACTAAAATGAAACCTTCCCACTATTTGTTCTGTGGTAAGAAAGCAAAGACTAGTGGAAACATTTGAATTAGAAATAATCACTAGAGAGAGAGGTGATCTATTTGATTGTCGAGAGATAGAATTTGGGGGACCATTGGTGGAAACACTAGGGTCAATGTTAAGTTTTGGATCATTGGCCTTGGGCTGACTATTCATGACAATAAGAGGCTTGATAGAGTCATATGAATCAGAATCAGATACAACATACTTCTCCTACAACGTACTTCTCCACTCTTTGCAGCTGAGATAGGATATCATCTAAACATAAACGAACAAAACTTAAGAGGTGATTAATGTCATGTTTCCCTGCAAATAGTTAATAGCTTTTATCTTGTGTGTCTCCAGGAACAAGATGAAAAATAGTATCCAGTTGTTGATGAAATGCCATGGAGTGTAAAAAATATAATATTCATCTCCCGAATCTCCCGATATCCGGAATCCACTTGAGAGCTTCAACACCAACCTCTGAATCTGAGCAATGAGGCCTGTCACCAAAATCTCTTGAGCCCAAATGTATAATTTACTTTATAATTTATGTAGGTATTGAATCCAACAAAGATGCGGTCGATTTCCATTTGAACAAGCGTCACCACTAAGAAGTGGAAATACGGTCTCCCCCCCTCAACTTGGAATCCTCTACCATTGTGGAACAATAATAGCTTCAGGCGTATAGGACACCCAGAAGAAACTGAAACAATGTTCCCAATACACACTAACTAGACTTACACAGAGTAATTGAGGAAGGATAACAAAAATTATAGATTAAATCAAGGCATATAGGACACCCTAAACAACCTGACACAGAATTCCCAATAAGAAATAACTGGAATTACATCGAGTAATTGAGGAAGGAAAACCAAAATTGGAAGACGAAAAACACTAAATATTACATCGTCTCCAAACCACCAGAAATTCTGTGCAGGATTATTGGGATACATTCCATGAGACCTAACACTCTTTAATAAAAACCAAGACGAAGTATTAGAAAAAAAAAACCTAATGAAAATAGTTCCTTTAACTTGAGACCTTGACAAGAAACCAGACGAACGAAACAAAAAAAATATACGACCAAGAAAATGAAAGATAAGACCACCATTCTTACCACCCCACAATTAAATACCACTCGTAGTCGAAGGTGTTAAAGCCAAATGGAAAAATTCCCAGTATATCAAACTCCACATGCTAGGATATGGAAGTTAAATGATATACCTGAAAAATCATACCCTTGGAGCCGTGAGGAAAACAAAACAATGAACAATTCAAAGATGGTCTAGAGGCAGTATTGCACACGAATAATACCAAGTACATTGACCTAAAAAGAAAGACGATGGCCGAGTGAAGAAACTATGACCAAAAACCACCAATTACTCATAAGGGTGGTGACTCCTTAGTCGACCACCAAGTGGGCGCAGATCACAACAAAACACTATTACAAACATGTACAAGGTATAAAACTAACAAAAATCATTGCACTCCTTACCATCCACCTAGGTATTTTTATAACAATTGTACAAGGCTGAATGTGGTGATTTGGTTACCCCATTTCTCTGGCAAAGCGGGACATAAGCACGACAAGAGTAGGTAGTGGCACACTTGTTAATACAAACATTCCTCCCCTATAGTAAGCTACCATTAATGCCTTCAAAGCTTACATGACCTAAAACCTTTAATGGAGATGTCAACTCCATAGTATATAACACATCGACAACAATGTTGAACCACAGGGAAATAATCAATACACGAAAAATGAGCCACCAAATTGTTCCGTCGAACCCATAATCTTTATGAAGATTCCAAGGTAATCAGTGGCTCTATCCCAATTCCCATGCATCTTACACATATCAACTATGATTGGGAAAGTGTACTTTTGATTAAAAAAAATCTCATTTTCAAACCCAAAAATATATTTGATCTAGCCAAAAATGAATATTTTATATCTCTTCCTCCAAATTAGATTAATTGACATGAGCCTCACTAGACACTGTCAATCATTTGAACTGCATTAATTTTTTTTGAACTCGTGAAGAAGCATTAAAAACCAGACATTCTATATGCATCAACAACTGCATGTGTATCTCACAGAATTTCCATCTCATAGCTATGATGGCCAATTTGAAACGGGATCTCCAAAAACACATTTCCACCTTGCTAAATAAACATTTCTATTTGACTATTTTTTGGGAAATTTCATAGTAGTGGAAGACGTAATCTGCCCATAATCCCCAATTGCAAACATTCACACAGCCCTATCCTCCTCCATACACAGTCGTATCGTATTACACAATGCATAAATCTCACTAATGTAGCACACACATCTTCATGGCCTCCATCATTCAATTAGTATTGTAAATTTTCTCTTGAAGCATTTATTCAATGTGGAACATTTAGTTTTCTGCTATGGCGAATAATTCAAACTGTACATGCAATTAATTAAGCGAATTTGAAAATTAAGAGATATGTACATGTTTTTTGGCAAATTAGTCGTGAATCATTTCTTAATATAACCATGCTTAATCATTCATTGATCTGGAACCATGGAAAACTTTGTAGTCCTGTAAGATGAACTATCACTTTAACTATTTCGATTCCATGGTCTGTACATTTTAAAAAAACAAAATATTGATAAATTTCGTCACATATTTTTAAATTTTAATTGAATGATGGATGCAGAAAATGGAAATAGTCTATATTCTTCAAAATAGAATTAAAGATTTCATTCTTACCTATTATAAAGCTGCAATTATGAGAAAGGTGCTCTTACTGCTCATGGAATTTCAAAACCGATAAACGGGGCATGGTCATTGCTAAAAACTCGTCAACATATCACAAAATTGATGTGACTGATTCTTAAATAACTAGAGACAAATTCATGTAAACATGAATATAAATAATCTACTTGGGAATCCCAAGATGTCTATGTAGGCAATTCCTTAAGAAGAAGGTATGACCTCCCTGCCTGTAAGAAAGTGAAACAAAGGAGTGAAGCAGCAGCAGTTGAGGAGCATAATAAAATGACGAAAACAAGAGAATAGTAGCCATCCAAGAGCATGATTAAGGGAAAGGAAAGAGGTAGAAAAAATGTTGAAAGAAAGAGGAAAAATGGGTAGGACTAGTGGTAAAAGAAAGAGAAAATGGACCAGGTGGTGAAAGGATGATAAAATGAGACAAGACAATTGGAAAAAATAAAAAATAATGAAAGAAAAAGGAAAAGTTAGAAAATAATGGCGGAGAAATAGATTTCAACCATCTATTCTTGTATCAGACTACAAATATTCCTTTAACTTCAAATCTAAACCCTAGACATAATTTTTCTTCATAATTTAATTACAAATATGCAAACCCAATTCTCAAATAGATATACATATAGACATAATTTCTCTATAAAGAATTCTAAATTAATTGTTGTGACATTTGCCATTTTTTTCATGAGATGGTATATATATATATGGGACATCTACTTGTGGAATAAATCCATTTGATAATCTTTTCTTAATGCCATAAACTTATAATTTCATAGATCATTTTATATTTCAATATTAAGGTTGACTTCAATGTCATTGAAGAAGAAAAATCATTTACATAAAGATCTGAAAAGATGCGGAAAGTGAACAATAACACAAAAGTTATGGAAAACCATTTATTCTAGAGGGAGATAGCATTTTATAATTAATGCCAAGATTCCTCTTATTAATTTAATTAGAAAAATATATTGCATAAAAATTAAATATTTTATGAGATAAAGCAAACACATTTAAATGTTTCCTTCTTTAATAGTTTTAGACGTAGATGTTTCTAAGGAAGGACCATTCTTTTCTTAGTTTCCAAATCAATTAGATGTTTCTAATTATCTGCCTTTCTTGGTTTCCCAATTCCTCAATGTTTAAAGTTAGAAGTGTCCTTGTTTCCTCTACCAAATGAGGGGAAAGTGCACTCCAATAGCTAGACCGTGGCTTTGTATGTCTGATGGTGTATCCATCATCTTGGAGGCCACATCCTTCATTGTCTCAGCTTCTAGGAAATGAGTAAAAGGTTTACACTTAGTCCACATTAAGATACCCCTAGTGACTAGAAAAATATAGAAGGGAAAACTTGGTCTATCAATTTCCATATTAATGATCAAATTTATTTTTTGGATGTTTACTAGAGGAATAATATCTTTCATCTAGTCATCGTGCTTTAGTATATTAGCGTTAAATCTAGACATAAGCCACAACTCTTCAAGTCTCACATCTCTCCGTTGGACTGCTCATTCCATGTCCTTAGCGAATGTACTATTTGGGAAGAATAGTTCATATATATACTTTGGATAGAAAGTAGCACAAATTTTAGATCAAGAAAAATCCTACTTATCTACCACGAAATCTCCCACAACAGGGCTTATTGTCACACAAAATTTCTAGGCACCACAAAAAAGGTTCTAATCAGGGGTTGTCATCATGATCCCCAATATCTAAGTTTAAGTTGTCTCCCTACAACAGACTAAGCGGGGTAGACCTTCAGTTTCTCTCAACGGGAATCACACCTCAGGAATACACTATGCAATAGAATAAGGAGTTCGTCGTAAGGGCAGTAGACTTTACTTTGATTGCAGGACACCTTTATAAAATGGGGGCTGATGAAATTTTGTGAAGATATGTTCTTGAGCGGGAATCCTTCGGTTGAAGCACATGGCAGAGTGGCTGGAGGTCACAACGCAGGAAAAACTATTACATAGAAGATTATGTGCACCAAGTTCTTATGGCCTATGATACATAAAGAGTCAAAGGCGTATTGTAGCACATGCGATGTTTGTCAAAGGACTGGAAGGTTGTCATGATGAGATGAAAAAGCATTGAAACCAAAATTAACGTTGCAAGATTTTGATAAATGCGCAATTGACTTTGTATGTCTAATCGATCCACCGAGAAATAAGAGAGGTGCACGATGCATTATTACTGCAACTGAGTAGCTCAGTCAATGGGCTAGGGCATACCTAATAAATAATTGCACTACATATACGAAAAAAAAATTCATTTTATATCATATTGTGTCATGTTTGGTTTTTCCAAAAATTTTGATGATCAACCGAGGAACACATTTCCCGAATATAATTATTGAAGCTTTGACTGAAGAATTCCAAGTTGTTCACCACAAGAGTACACCATACCACCCCCAGGCGAATGGAATAGTAGAATATTTCAACAAAATATTGGAGAACGTGCTAAAAAAATTATGCAATGTTAACAGAAATGACTGGGACATGCACCTCCCTTCTGTTTATGGGCCTACTAAACTACATGTAATAAGTTGACTTGACAGACCCTGTTTCAATTAGTATATGGATATGAAGTAGTAATTCCATGGAATTTATTGTGCCTATTCTATGCATTGCCGTAGTCATGAATATGGCTGACAAAGACATTATGGAGAAAATATTGGCACAGTTTCTCACGCTTGAAGAGGATCACTTCATCGTCCGATTTCATCAGCAATTTCATAAGGAAAGAGAGAAGGTGAGGCACAATCGACATATTAATAAAAATATATTCAAATATGGGGACCTAGCTCTACTATATGAAAAAAAAGTTTGTGAAGTTCCCAAGGAAGCTGGAAGCACACTGGCTAGGCCCATATATTGTTAAGGAAGTGACAGACGAAGGAGCGGTCCAACTTGCCAAGATGAATGGGGATTTTTTCCCTAGTCAAATCAACATTAGTAGATTAAAAATATACAAGACTGACTCTGTCGGTGGTGGTTCACAATGAGTATCTGGGCAACATAGAGTCTTGATACTCCGCGCAGTTGGTTGGGTGTATAAGACTATATATGGGTTGCAGCTACAAGTGATTGTGAATCAAGTGATCATGCATCAAGCGAGAGAGTTTCAGTAGAGCGTGGCTCAGTTAAGAAAAGACATAAATATTAAAAATAAGTGCGCTGATACTGTTCCCCCATTGAAGGATTCCTTGCACGGAATTAGAGAAAATATCAATAGCACAACATCATTGTGACTCGGGACAAGTCACAGTTATGTGTTTAGGGCATGTTGGAGCGACAATTTCCTGCAAAGTAAAGACTCCGCATATCAAGGCACGGAGCACGCAATGTGAAGTATATTTTTGGTCTTAGGGGATTTAAGGTGGGTCAAATCCCCTTAATTATGTAGCAGAATGGTATTTTTGATGAACTTTGGACTCTGCCCATGGTCTTGGACCATGGTATTGTAAAAGCTAGATCTATATAAGGAGTCTATATAGAATTCAAAGGTAGGTTTTATGATTGATGATATGCAATGAATTTGTATGTAATCTTGATTTAGTGTGTGGTTTGGGTTAAAGGAAAAGGCTCCTGCAATTATGTGCATGGAGACCTTAAGAAATATTGCAACTATGTGCTCAGGCCCTTATAGTTGTGTGCATAGGGTGGTAAGAGATTGTATGAGAAAAATATGGATGTTAATGAATTAATAATTGAGAAGTTATGAGTTATATTGATTTATTTGTCTTTTTCGTATTTTTTATGAATAACTGTACCAAGTTATTTTTTTATTCTTTATCTAAATAACACAATCCATTTTATGGTTCTGTATTGTGTTTAATTCTTAACTAAGTAAGATCGTGCAGTCTTGAGTAAGTTCAACAGTTGTATTGAACAACACTGGTAATATTGATAGATTTGACATGCAAACCTATCATAAGAAGGAAAAATACGTAAATACACTATCCTCTATCCCTTTGGATGCATAAGCCTGGTTCTAACATCCCCATATATTTCCTCATGTGAGACTTCAGTCTGCGTAAGAATATTATTTCTGAAAGGGCCAGTAGTAGCAGGTTTTATTGGAATGCGCATGCTCCAAAACCTGGGTCTAGGCCCCATAAAGACAACATTTTATGATGGTGATGAAGTATGGCTCTCATCATGTTTTGAATCACAATTGAATGAACAATATAACTATGCCCAAATATCCTATAATGTAGTTATTGTGATGTAGCAACAATGATTCTTAGATATTCTCAAATAAGTATGAGACCCTTATGCTAATATTTATTATTTACACCTGTACATTACATATTTGTGATATGTTTGATGAAATTCTTGTCATTGATAATATGGGTGTAGTATAGGCCTTATCATGGTTTTTTCAAATACATCATTGTTTCTAGGTTATGTTTCATGTCTGAGCTTATCATTGAGTTCTTGGAAGTGACCTGGGCTCTAGGCCTGAAAAAGTGCCTTAAATCCCATTGACGTAGGCACATGTATGGACACTTTAGTCCATGGATGTATGCATGCCTATGTCATGGGAGCATCCAAAGCCTCCCAAACACACACAATTCTATATTGTGGGAGCGTCTAGGGGTTAAGTGGTTTAAAACTTTAGTGGGACCTAGGGGCTTGTTACCTGAGTTGTTAGGATGGTTCTTGGGAGTCTTATTGCTAATGTGGAAGGTCTTTATGATGTGTTTTTGTCAATTTCACTTCCTTAAGGTCACATAGGAGGTTGAATCTGATCATAGTAGCCTCTTGTCACATGTTTACCCTAGTTTTCTGGTTACATAGGTAGATATGAGAGGAGGGTGTTACAGAGTGGTATCAAAGCACGGTTCACCCCTTGGAATAGATGTGCAGTGTGTTGGTCATGCATTTTTGTTTGTTTCATATTTGTTTCTAATACCTCTGGTGTATGTGCTTGTTCCATCCATGCAATGTTTGTCATGGTTGAAGTGATCTCACCATGTGTAGGTTGATGGTGTTCTTCAACACTGTGTCGTCATGAGTATATAATGGGTTACATGTTTTTTTATACATTCCAAGTTCTTACATGTATTGTATTTGTATGTTTGGTTTAATTTTGTTATATGTTGTTACATGCATTTCTTGTGTATGTTTGGTTACATGAGGTTACATGTTATCATAGTTATTGTCTGTTTATAATTGCATTATGCTTATTCTTGAATATTCTCTATGTATGCTTGTGTGTTTCTTATGTCTATGCTTGGGTATTGTCCATGTGCATTGGTATGGTTGATGTTGTCATACATGTAGTCATTGTATGTGTAGTGAGGAGGTCATGAATTAACGACCGGACTCTAACTAGAATGTCTTTTACATGTCGATACACCTATGTGTTATCTGACTATATCCTGATATGATTATATCTATACATTTTTTATGTTGATTGGTTCATATTGCAGATGAGATATCCTCCCCAAATTATGATAAGTTACATTGGTTTATTGTGATTTTGTTTAGATGATAGAGTATGCATTGCACAAAATAAGTCAAAGATGAATAACAAGATTGTATACTACAAATATTCTCCCTATGATTTAGATGAGCATCATGGTGTTGGGTACTCTTTTGACTTGTTAGACACACTAATAATTTTAGAGGAAGAAATAACGAGTTGCAAGGAAGAAAATGATAGAGTCATATAGGAACATGAAAAGTAAGCAAAGGTTAATGTAGTAATCCTTCAAATTTTTTCATATTTTCAGAAATAGGGGCCACTTTGGATCAAATATGGAAATGAGGATGGGACCAATAGAGCATATGACAGTAGGTCTCCCAATGGTCATAAGTCGAATAGAGATGACATGATTAGAGATGAAAGGTTCTTGGACACTCCAGATAGGAGAGGTGATAGACACAAGTATCATTCTAGTTACGGTTCTGAGATGCATCATGATCATCATCATTATCATTCTTACAGGGGGAGTGACAAGGGCTATTTTCCGGATGATTTAAAGAAGGAAAAACCACATGATGTAGAGACATGGTTTCTTAGTACGAAGAATTTTTTCAAGTTACATGATTACTCATAAAACATGAAAGCCAGAATATTTTCATTCAACCTAAAAGGTAAAGCATATATTTGGTGGGAATATGTGAAGAGTGTCATAAATATTTATGAGGAGAAACTGAATTCGACTGAGTTCTAGAGACTATTCCGAAAGAAGTATCTATCATAGAGATACTATGATGACATGAAAAAATATTTTTATGAGTTGAATATGGGCTCTATGACAGATGATGAGTATACTAGAAGGTTCTTAGAGTTAATAAGATATGTGCCTTACCTCAAGGAGGAGAATGCCAAGATTCATATATTCATCAGTGGGTTATCAATAAAATTCAAAGACAGGATTGAGTTGGATGAACCTAGATCATGGGATGAGGCCATCCAGAAGCTAAAGAATTTTTATGAGGAATCGAAGTGAAAATTTGAGGCAAAACCAAAGTGGAAAGGTAATGGTAAGAATAAAGGAAAACATGGCAAAAAGTGTGCAAGGCCTTAGGATACAGGTAATAAGGAGAATGTTTCACCACCTAAGAAGTTCAATGCATCTATAAAAGGATCGGGATTTCAATCCGAGGAGAAGAATATGGATGAAGGTTGGAAGCCTATATAGTCTTATACTTGTGGAAAATATCATCGCAGGAGAGACTTCCATAACATCATGGCAGTAGACACTAGATCTATAGTGCACAAGAGACAAAGACAGTGGGAGATGTTGGACATAATATTCCTAGGATCTATTCAGTGTTGGACAATAGGAAAGCATACAATCAACAATCTATGATTAAGATGGAAGATAAGAAATGTGATCGATTTTTCTATTTTGATTGACCCTAGATATAGTTATATTTATATTATTCCTGACCTGGTGGATAAGTGTGTTTTGAATAGATAATTGCATCCAAAGTCTTGGATAGTGAAGTTGGCTAAAGATATAAAGAAAATAGTTCATCGATGGGTAAGAGCTTATGAATTATATTTGAATGGCATGCATATAGTAGCGCACTTGGACATATTTCTCTTAGGATCATACAATTTGTTATTGGCCATGGACAAGATATATATTCAAAGTACCAAGGTATATTTTTACGAAAAGGAAAGTGAATGCTTGGATTACACTGGGGAACCAAGAGTATTAAAGGGTAAGAATAAAGAAACATTTGTA
This sequence comes from Pinus albicaulis, assembly GCA_034641835.2. Taxonomy (NCBI): domain Eukaryota; kingdom Viridiplantae; phylum Streptophyta; class Pinopsida; order Pinales; family Pinaceae; genus Pinus; species Pinus albicaulis. Next base: position 1,080,901,931 of record CM076581.1, read on the forward strand.
AGAATGCTGACAGTTATACAAAAAAGGCGTAGTGTGTGTTATTATCATTGCATATTTCTAGTGACAAAGTTTAGGAAGTTGAGGATGCAAATGTTTTGAGGATGTACCTAGTTCTACATCAATTTCCCGATGTGTTTCTCGTAGAAATTTTAGAGTTTCCATCTCAGATGGAAGTATAATTTTCTATTGATTTGGTACAAGGGGAAGCTCTAACATCAAAATCACCTTACAAGATGAGCACACCTAGGTTGGCAGAGTTAAAGTTGCAGTTGAAAGAGATGCTCAACAAAGGATACATTAGGCCGAGTGTATCACCATGGAATGCACTGATATTGTTTACGAAGAAGAAGGATGGTACTCTCACATTTTGCATTGACTACAAGAAGCTAAACAAAGTAACCGTCAATAACATGTATCTATTGTTGAGGATTGAGGACTTGTTTGATCAGTTTAAGGGAGCAACAATGTTCTCTAATATTGTTCTAATATTGGGATATCATCAAGTACGTATTAAGGAAAATGACATTCACAAGACATCCTTCTGGACCAGGTATGGGCATTATGAGTTTTTTTTAGTTTGATTTGGGTTGAATATTGCTTCAGATGCATTTATATGTTTGATGAATAGTGTGTTGTGTCCTTATTTGGACAAGTTTGTGATGTTTTTCATTGATGACATCATGGTATATTTTAAGAATCAACAAGAAAATGTCGAACATTTAGTAACAGTGTTAATATTGTTGAGAGAGCACCAATTGTATGCTAAGATCAATGATTGTAGTTTCTTCCAAACTTACGTACATTACTTAGGATAGGTTTCCTCCAAGGAGGGCATTGTAGTAGATCTAGAAAATATAAGGGTCATCATGGAGAAGGGAGCTCCTAAGAATGTGGATGAGGTAATATCCTTCGTGGGATTGGCATGTTATTACAAGAGGTTCATCACGAACTAATCACAATTTTCATATCCTATTACATCATTGCAGAGAAAAGGTAAGAAGTTTGAATGGAAGGACGTGTGTGAGGCCATATTTTTGTAGCTTAAGTAGTTGTTGACACATGCTCTTGTGTTAAATATCTTGAATGCAAACAAGGAGTTTGTAGTATATACATATTCTTGCAAGAGAGAACTTGGTGGAGTCCTTATGCTTGATGGATATGTAGTATGCTATCATTCATGGAAACTAAATGAGCACGAGCATAACTATCCAACACATGACCTTGGGTTGGTAGTAATCATTCATGCATTGAAGATGTGGAGGAAATATCTTCTAGGAAAACAGTTTGTACTTATGTGTGATCATAGCGGATTGAGTTATCTATTTCACCAGGTGAATATGAATTCTAGAAAAGCGAGATGGTTGGACAGGATCAGTGAGTTTGACTTTGAGATCAGGTACATCAAAGGTAAAGATAAAAACGTTGGAGATTATATTAGCATGTGGGCATAGGTAAATTACATAACAACTATGAGTTCCTTTGGCACAGATTTACAAGATGAAATTTTGCAGGTAGGTCATCATGATGACATAAATATGGATATTGTTTACAATATGTAGTAAAGTACATGTATAGGTATAGGCAGTGGTACAGGTGCAAGTATAGGAGTACAGGATATGGATTATCATATCACAATAGATGTCTTTGTCAAGTTGGGAGACATGATATATCTGCTAGATAGCAATAAGCTCAAGAAGGTGATCTTGAGATAGTTTCATGCGAAACCATATTCAGGTCACCCAGGCTACCAGAAGACATTGACCACAATAAATAACTATTTTTAGCTAATATTGAAGAGAGACGTAGCCGATTTTTTGTCTAGGTGTTTGGATTGTTAGCAGGTGAAGACCGAGTTTAAGAACTTAGGTGGACTGCTACAACCAATTGCAATTACAGAGTGGAAATTGGAGGTCATTTCCATGGAATTTATCATATTTTTTCTAAGGAATGTGAGACAACATGATTCCATCATGGTTTTTATCGACAAGTTGACAAAGGTAGTGCACTTCATTCCTGTTAATTCTACATTTTTAGCTAGCGATGTGGCACAAGTATTTATCAGAGAAGTGGTCATATTTCGTGGTGTTTTGAGGAATATTGTGTCAAAGAGGGATACACAGTTCACTTCCATGGTTTTGAATGAGTTTTGTACATGTTTTTTCATGGAGCTATCCTTCAGCATAAATTATCATCCACAGACATATGTACAGATAGAGACGGTCAATAGGATATTGGAGGACATGTTGAGGATGTATGTGATGCATAATCAGTGAAGGTGGGAAGAGTATCTTCCACTAGTAGAATTTTCTTACAAAAATGGGTATCAGGAATCATTGACGATGAGCCCATTTGAAGCATTGTGTAGGCGAAGTTGCAATACTCCCATTACAGGGAGTCATCCAGTTAACAAGGTTTTCATTGGACTAGACATGATGGCAGATATGGAATAAGAAATGAATGTAATCAAGAATAATCTGAAAGTAGCACAAGATATGAAAAAGAGATATGCAGATCGTAACAAGTTCTTCAAGGAGTTTCAGGTTGAGGAGAAAATTTACTTGCACATCAAGCACAAGAATATCTCCTTATGGATTGGATCATGTGCTAAGATGGAACCACAGTTTTGTGGACATTTAAGGATTATTGAGAGGATTGGACTAGTAGGCTATTGAATTGCACCATCTCTGAGAGTGAAATACCATGATGGTTTCCATGTTTCATTGCTTAAAAAATATGTTAAATATGTTAAATATGTTGATCATGTGATTGACTAGTCTATATTGCATGTGGAGCCAGAAGGATAATTCGAGTTGGAACCTCAGTGAATTTTGCAGAAAAAAACACTCATGCTCCGAAATTTAGAAATCGAGCAGATTAAAGTGAAATGGAAGCACTTTGGGCTTGATGAAGCTACATAGGAGATGGCAGATCAGATGTTGGCCATGTATCCTTCCTTATTCGCTATTTGAGCGAATGTTTTGGAAGATGTATTGGCATAAGTTTTGGTATATGTTTGTATGATGTTTTGTATATTTACATGTGTATGGGTGTAGATATCATCATGAGCTATGTTATAAAGCTCCAATAAGTGTTATGTTCTCATTTCATTATGGTTTTCATTAGGATGTTATGTTTTTATGTTGTTTTTCTTCTGAGCAGGTTGATCATTCTAAATACTGCAACGAGCTGAGTTATAAAACTCCTTGGGTAGTATGTTTTTCTACAACAGTTTTGTTGGTTGTAGGTGTTGTTGAACACTGAGGATGGTGCTCCCCCAAGGGGGACGCTTTTGTAATAAAAGCTAATAAGGGGAAAATAATAACCAAGGTCATGGGACATGTATTCCAAGTCGAATGTTGGGAAAAAACATCCTAGTGGGTGTTGACATGGTTTATTAGGGCTATGGAAGTTAGCAAAGGAAATGACTAAGGATTTTGAAAGGAAACGTGGAATTTATTGGAATTTATTTATGAAAATAATGGAAATTAGGAGAAAAGAGAGGTGTAAGGTCACAGTTTGCATGTGAGGAAGAAAATCAAGGAAATAATGGAAAATGATGAAAATAGAGGGCTTATTAATAAAAATTATTCTGAGGACGAGTTCATGGATTTTGTTCAATGAAGTTTTGGAGCTCTTGTTATTCTCTCTCTCTCTCTCTCTCATACTCTTAGATATTAGAGTTTTCTTGGATCACCCTTGGAGGGTGTGGCATACTTGGATATTTGGAGAAATAAAGTAAAGGAAGAGCAGGGAAGTGTACCGGGACATCATGATCAACAACTACAATGGGTTTTGATTGCATGTATCTAGTTGCATGTATGTGTTCAGAAATATTTTTGACATGAATGATGTATGCAAGTGGTTTCTTGGTCACGAAGTGTCATTGTAATGATGGATTTCCTAGATTAATAGTGGATTTTCCTAGCCTTTCCATTTCATAGATAGACATGGCATTGTGGGTTCAATTTCATTATTTTTTCCTAGTTGGTTATCATGTTCCTTTATCTTTGGATTGATTTATTAGTTCCTTGAATCGTTTGCTGGAAAAATGATCAAGAATCCCGGCGAAAAGTTGTGGTTTGAGTTACTAGTCCTAGAATCCTTAGTTGTATAAACGCTCTGGAATATCTAGGTGACTTTAGTTACTAGTCCTAAATTCCCTAGTTGGAAAAATTCTCTGGAAGCCCTGTAATAGTTTGGGTTGAGTTAATAGTCCTGGAATCTGTGGTTGGAGAAAATTACTTGGGGCCCTGAAACAGCTTAAATATAGACCAATCCATGATGGTTGTGTTGTCTGAATATGAGGAAGAATCATTGGTTCACGGTTGAGGTGGTTTTTCCTATGGAAGCATCGATTTGGTTTTGATGGATTTGGTTTATTAGTTCCCACACTCATTCTTGGAATATGGAATGGGGTGATTGGCTGAAGAGAGATTTGGCTGAACCATGTCTATGGTTGGGTGGAACGTGGAATTCCCAGACATGGTTGCATTTTTCTTATGGAAATAAGAGATATTTTTCCCTTGTATCGATGGGTAAATATTCTTGTTACTTTATGATTTATATGGTTATTATCTAATTTTCATTTCTACTTTTTCTATGCTAGTTATGATAGAGTTTTGTGATGGTGATTAACTATGGCTCTCATCATGTCTTTGTTCGTAATTGAAATGTATCTATGCCTTAATAGACTATAATGCGGTTAATGTGATGTAGAAAAAATGCTTCTTAGTGATTCTCAGATAATTATGAGACTCTTGTGTTCATATATGTTGTTTACACATGTAGATTACATATTTGTGATACGTTTGACGAAACACCTGTTATGAAACCAGCTCCAAAAATAGAAGAAAAGAGAGATCAACGACTTATAAATAATGAACTTAAAGGGGGGAACCTCCTTTACATTACATAAATGAACAATTATTGCATGATAAAAATGACAGAACCTCCTTCTATATATAAGAGTCCATGGGGTCATAATATAATCCTAGCCGAACTAACAATAATAATGTAAGGGTACAATAAAAACATTATGGGAGTTACAAGGGTACAAAAATAACAATAAAGGGGCTACACTAAGAACAAGGGAATACAATGGTAATATGGGGACCTAACATGCCCCTTTCATTCAAAAAAGGGTTTTCCTCAATGCTTGAGTAGCTCTAGATGCTTCTCTATAAAATTCATATCATCCCATGTAGAATCTTCAGTGGGTAAGTTCTTCCACTTGATGAGATACTATGAAATTGATCGATGTCGTAGCTATCGAGTTCTTTTTTTCATGACCACTTTAGGTTCCAATATGATTTTTACTCCCTCATCAAGTTCTATAAATATTGTTTGAACTAGAATTTTGTCACATATAACCTTCTTTAAACATGAAACATGGAAAACTGGACGCACTCGCGAAGAATAAGGAAGCTCCAATTTGTATGCCATAGTACCAATATTTTGCAACACCTTGTAAGGACCATAGTACTTTGGTGATAATTTATTATCCTTATCAACTTTCTTGAGGGAAATTTATTTGTATGGTTGTAGACATAAAAATACCTAGTCTCCTACATCAAAACTTTTCTCGCTGTGATGTTGATCTGCCTGTTGTTTCATTCGATTTTTTGCCAAATTTAGGTTATCCTTTAACAGTTGGAGAACTCACTACAAGAAAAAGGGACATTGGTGAGGGTCATGCTTATGACGGAACTTTAAGGTCCATCACCAATGTCACATATAGTGACGGTCCTTAAAAAAACGTCATTGTAAGTGTATATAGTGATGGTCCTTTAAGGTTCGTCACCAAAGACATTTTCAATGACACTTTTGGTGAGGGTCGTTAAAGGCCCATCACTAATTCTCTCTTTGGTGACACTTCTAGTGACGAACTTTTAATGACCCTCACCAATGCTCTTTTTGTTACTTTTGGTGAGGGTTAAAAAATGTTCATCACCATTGATCATTCCAATGAGTTTTTGATGACGCTATATGCCTCATAATATTTTTTTTTTCAAAAGATAACGATTTAAGGCCATCATTGTGGAGTATTTTTTATGATATTTCCAAGGCCATATTGGTTATAATCAGTCAACGTTTTAAGAAGTAATTAGTATGTATCATTTCCCTCAAGTAATCACTAGTCGAATAGAGGTTTCCTATGAGTCAACACATGATTCATATCTATTAAGTTTATTATCTATAAAATTTCCTTTTAGATAAAGTTCCACTAGTGTGTATAGGAAATATATTATTTAATACATAATCAAGCTCTTCCAATTCTATTAATGAGAAATACCTAACACTCATAAAAAATCCGGGCACACCTTAAATTAATGCTTTGTCACACACTAAAATTTCTTAGCACCTCACATGTCTTGGAACATATTTGTACCTAGAACATCTTGTCATGAAACTGATGCCCAAGTACATGGTGGCATGCACTAGCACAACATGGAACTCTCCTAGCATGTGTTAGCATGCATGTAGTCACTAGCATGCCCTGGAACACCTTGGTTGAATGCATTGACATACATTAGGTGCACTTGGCATACAATGCCACTTGTCATGTATTTGGACCTATTATTAGTGTGACTAGCATCTCCCTTTTGAAAAATATAAAGTCTTGACTTATTGAACCTCTTATGTGTTCATTTCCTTACATTTTGGATTGGTTCTTCCTTTTGTTGCCTTGACACTTCTTGACACATATTGACATACCCTGGCACCCTGCATATCCTTAGCACCTGACATGTATTGGCATATCTTGGAACTCTTTGGAACATATAATTAGCACACCCTGGAACTCCCTAGCACACTTTGGCACTTCTTTACATGCGTTGATATTCCCTAGCATGCCTTACCAATGCTTAGCATAACTCCCTCCTTGGCATGACAGCTAGCACTCATTAACACTAGTCCCTGGCACACATTCCTCATATTCATTAACTTCCATGAATTTTGACCTAGTGCTCCCTTAATGTTTTTTTCTTATTACTCCTTAACACTCCTAAACATGCATTAACACTCTCTAGCACACCTTAGCAGTCTTCCACATGCCATTCCACTTCATAGCATGCATAAAAGTCCCTGACACATATTGGCGCTTGGCACGTGTTGGTGATTGGAAAGTCTTAAAATGTATGGAACACGTTGAGATGCCTTGATATGATTTGGCACGATTTAATATTAAATTTATTTAGATCAATTTTTGGAAAGTATATGAGAAGCAACAAAGGAAGACTTGGCACATAGAATGCACTAAGAATTTTTACTTGGAACTTATTGGTGCATAGTCATGTTGGTGTGCCTAGCATACCCCTCTTAGAGAAGGTAAATTGATGACTAATTAACCCTCTTATGTGTTTGTTTCCTTGTAGTTTAACTTGTTTCTCCCTTTTGTTGCCTTGACAGTCCCTGGAACGCATTGACACACCCTTGCACAGCTTGGCATGCCTTATCACTTGGCACATATTATCATGTTTGACATGCCTTCGCACTATCTGGAACATCTTAGCATTCCCTAGCATGCCTTGGCACTCATGTCCTCACAACAAGCGTTTACATTTTTTCACGACTTGGGAACCCAATCAAGTCCTTGGCTACTGTAGTTCATGTGAAAACGTTGGCCTACTTCAAGCCAAACAACTTGACCGATTGCACCTACTAAAAGTAGATTGTGCCTTGTTCACCTAAGAACTGCCTATAACTCATCTTATGCCACTCATGTCCAATCTCAACTTGTCCCACTTAACTATTTACAAAGACAAGGATCACATGATCTAGTGTTGTGTAACCAGCTCCAAAAATAGAAGAAAAGAGATATCAACGCCTTAGAAATAAGCCACTTCGAGGGGACAACCTCCAATACATTACATAAATGAACAATTCTTGGATGATACAAATGAAAAAAACCTCCTTCTATATATAGGAGTCCATGGGGCCACAATATAATCCTAGTGGGCCACAATGTAATCCTAGCCAACCTAACATTAATAATTTAAGGGCACAATAATAATAAAATGGGGGTTACAAGGGTACAATAATAACAATAAGGGGGTTACACTAACAACAATAAGGGACTATACTAGTAATATAGGGACCTAACATGCCCCTCTCCTTCAAAAAAGTGTTGTCCTCAACGCTTGAGTAGCTCTGGGTGCTTCTGTATAAAATTCTCATCCTCCCATGTAGAATCTTCAGTGGGTAAGTTATTCCACTTGATGAGATACTCTGAAATTGATCGATTCCATAGTTTTCGAGTTCTTGTTTCCATGACCGCTTCAGGTTCCAATATGATTTTTCCTTCCTCATCAAGTTCTGGAAATATTGTTTGAACTGGAAGATTTTCACCTATAACCTTTTTTAAGCATGAAACATGGAAAAATGGATGTACTCGCGAAGAAGCAGGAAGCTCCAATTTGTATGCCATAGAACCAATCTTTTGCAACACCTTGTAAGGACCATAGTACTTTGGTGATAATTTATTATTCTTCTTAGCTTGCTTGAGGGACATTTGTTTGTATGGTTGTAGCCGTAAAAATACCCAATCTCCTACATCAAAACTTCTCTCGCTACGATGTTGATCTGCCTGTTGTTTCATTCGATTTTGTGCCAAATTCGGGTTATCCTTTAAGAGTTGGAGAACTTCTTGCTGATGCTCGATGTGATCTTCCACTGCTTGAACCTTCGAATTTTCCCTTAAAGATGATGTGATGGATGGTGGATGATATCCATAAAGTGCCATAAATGGGGTCATTTTTGCTACAGTATGGAAGGAAGTGTTATACCACCATTCAACAAGAGGTAACCACTTGACCCATTGTGTTTGTTTATCAGATACAAAACAACGAAGATATCCTTCCAAACATTTATTTACTATCTCGGTTTGACCATCAGATTGAGGATGATAAGATGAGCTATGAGCTAATTGAGTACCCAAACAAGAAAATAACTCCGTCCAAAAATTTCCAGTAAAAATGGGATCTCTTTCGCTCACAATAACCCTTGGGTTTCCATGTAGCTTTTGAATAGTGTCCATAAATGTAGTAGCAACTGTACTTGCTTTAAATGGATGAGATAATGCACAAAAGTGTGCATACTTGGTAAGTCTATCAACTACCACCATGATGACACTCTTTCCTTTAGACTTAGGTAAAATTGTGATAAAATCCATTGAAATCTCCTCCCAACGTTGACTTGGAATGGATAAGGTTGTAGAAGTCCCGGGGTCTTAATTGTTTCCACTTTATTCTGCTGGCAAACCAAACATTCCGCCACAAACTTTTGAATATCAGATTTAAGGCCATCCCAAAAAAAATTCTTTCTTCACCCTGTGGTAAGTTTTTAAAAATCCTGAGTGTCCTCCTAAAGGAGAAGTGTGCAATTCCAGAAGAATCTTTTGTTTTAGTTGGGAATTCTTCCAAAGATATAAGCGATCTTTGTACCATAAGGAATCATTTTTCCAACTAAATGTATCAGATGTACTAGGATCTTGCTGCAACTTTTGAATGAGTGTCCATACATCTTTGTCCTTCTTCCATTCATCTCTTGCTTCGGTTATCCAATACGGTTGGATAATAGAAATGGCACAAAGCAATGCTTCCACCTCTTCATTCTTTCTTGAGAGTGCATCTGCAACAACATTAAGCTTTCCTTTTTTGTAGATTATTTCAAAGTCATAACCCAGCATCTTTGTGACCCATTTTTGCTACTCTTCTGATGATAGTCTTTGTTCCAAAAAGTGTTTAAGACTATCATGATCAGTTTTTACCTTGAAGTGTCTTCCCATTAGGTAAGTTCGCCATTTCTTTAGTGCATGCGGTATTGCTAACATTTCTTTCTCATAAATAGGTTTCTGTAAATACTTTCCTTTGATTGGACGACTTTCAAAAGCAATGGGTCTTCCTTCTTGCATTAAAACCGCACCAATTCCATTTCCTGAGGCATCACATTCCACAATAAAGGTTTTCGTGAAGTCTGGCGTAGCTAAGACCGGTGCTAAGCACATTGCCTCTTTAAGACGTTCAAAGGCCTTAGTTGCTTCAGGAGTCCATGAAAATGCATCTTTCTTCAATAATGTTGTTAGAGGTGCTGCTATTCTCATAATTCTTAACAAACTTGCGATAATACCCTGTTAACCCGAGAAATCCTCGCAACTGCTTTATGGTTGTGGGAACTTTCCATTCCTTAATGGCTTTAATTTTGTTAGGGTCCACTTTAACACCCTCGTGAGATACAATATGACCCAGATATTCCACCTATTGTACTCCAAAGAAACATTTGGACTTTTTTGCATATAATTGTTTCTCCTGCAATAGTTTGAGCACCCTGTCAACATGTTCAACATGATCCTTCCAAGACCTGCTGTAGATTAGTATATCATCAACAAATACTAGCACAAATTTTCTAAGGAAGGGTTTGAAAATGGAATTCATCAACCCTTGAAATGTAGAAGGTGCATTGGTAAGGCCAAAAGGCATGACCAAAAATTCATAATGACCTCATGAGTTCAAAATGTTGTTTTTGGAATATCTTCAGTCTTCATTCTAATTTGATGATATCCTGAACGAAGATCCAACTTGGTAAAATAAATTGCTCCATGTAATTCATCCAATAATTCATCAATAATAGGAATGGGAAATTTATCTTTAATGGTGAGCTTATTGAGCTCCCTATAATCCGGACACATTCGCCATGATCCATCCTTCTTGTGTACCAATACTACAGGAGCAGAGAAAGAACTTTGACTGGTTGAATTATACCCGCCTCTAACATTTCTGCAATCATACGTTCAATTTCGCTCTTTTGGAAGTAAGGATATCTATAAGGCCTGATGTTTGGAGGAACACTTCCTGGAATCAAATGAATAGCATGATCATGATCACGAATAGGTGGGAGTCCTTCGGGAGTTTCAAACACCTTGGAATGATTGTCCAAGACTTGTTGGAGATCTGCAGAAATAGATGATTTTGATGTCGGAACTTCTAGTGAGCATAATTGTGCAATTACGCCTCGTTGTTGTTTCTTTAGAAGCTTTGTCATGACATTAGAGCTTATTATCCTTCCCGGATTCCCTTCAATACCACGTAATTCGACTTCCTTTCCTTCTGAAAAAAATTTCAAGAAAAGTTCTTGAAAATTAAAAGCTACCGTCCCCAAAGATTGTAACCACTGTACTCGTAGTACAACATCAGCACCTCCCATAGGAATGGAAAGCATTGGACTAGTGAATACATATTCCCCCATGGTTAGCTTGATATTATGGCATTTTCCAGAGCAATTTATAGTTCCTCCATTTGCAACCATCACTTGACATTCTGGTGCTGGGTATAGGAAACAATTTAATTCCTTGGCTACCTTACAATGAATAAAATTATGGGTGCTACCTGAATCAATCAACACTATTACCTTTTCTTCTTGATCTGTCCTGCTATCTTGAGAGTTTGAGGAGTGGTAATTCCTGCCAGTGCATTACATGATATGGTCGGATTCATTTCTTCCTCTTCTATCGCTGGTTCCTGGTGTATATCCTCTTCTTTTTCATTTTCTTCTTCTTCTTCACAATCTATGTAAAATAATTTATTTTCAGCACACTTATGACCTTTAGTGTATTTTCTATCACAACTGTAGCAAAGCCCTTTTGCTCTTTTTTCTTCCAATTGTTGTGGTGTCAACCTTGTAGGTTGTGGAAATATAGGCGTAGAAACACTTCCTTCTTTATAGAATTGAGTGGTAGGCTTCCTTGTCGCCATAATTTTACATTCAACTTTTCTTGCCAACTTGAATGCCTTCTCCAATGAATCAGGTTCCAAAACACGAACTTCATGTTGGATGTTATCCTTTAGAGTACCTAAGAAGAGATCAATCATGTGTTCCTCTGGAATATTAGTTACCCTTATATTCAATTTTTGGAAGTCCTCAATGTGCTGCCCCACTAAGCCCTTTTGTTTGAGATTTATCAATTGGCTAAAGAAGGTGTTGCTCTTTGTATCCTCATAATGTGCTATCATTTCCTCCATAAAAATTGACCAAGTGACAATTTTTTTACGGGAGCAAAGCCGTCGATACCATACAAATGTATTTTGTTCTAAATGTAAAGTTGCAATGCGTACCTTTTGTGTGTTTTGCACGTTATGGAGATCAAAATATTGCTCCATCTGTAGTATCCATGTTACAGGATCCTTTCCATCAAACTTCCTCATATCCATCTTTGGAATATGGTGGTTCTTCCCGCCAACATTAGAGTTTATGAAATCACATTTAACATTTATTTTGTTCTCATCATGAGGTTCTTCTACTATCTTTTCACCATTAGGAAACCTTTCTTGTATCAACTTTGTCAAACCTTCCATGTCTGCTTTTAGAAACTTCTTCATGTTTTCCATTTTCTCATCGATCTTAGCTTCCATGTCATCCATCTTAGATTCCATGCTAGCCTCCATGCCATCCATCTTAGCTTCCACGCCATCCATATTAGCTTCCATGTCTTTCTTCAAAACTTCCATTTCATTTTTTGTTGCTCTTTGCGAGAGTGAAATTTGTTGCACTTGCTCTTGTAATTTTGATAGATCATGTTGCAATTCTTCGTCTTCATGAGTCATAGTAGAGCTTTCCAAAGGCTTAATGGGTTTTGAATTCTTTTTTGGGGCCATTTTATAATCCAATACTGATATCTATACTACAATATGCCCTTGCAATCAATTCAACTTGATTCTTCAAACAAGACTTATGCAATTCGGAAAATAAAATACACACCTTTTACTTGCTTTTGAGGAGCTCGATATTGAAATTGTATTATCTCTGTGATTGTGGCTCTTCTATATCTAAAATTCAGCACTGAAGTAGCCCTATGAATTATATTTTGAATGCCACAGGTCTGACCTGATTTGGATTCTCCAAGACAAAGTTGTGTCCAATCTCCCACAATGACCTAATTATGGACTGGTTCAGTAGAGCGAACTTGTACGACTTGCCACGTGTCACTGTTTTGTCCCATCTTGAAATTGATATCCAAAAATACAGTATGTTTAATTACAACCACTTTTACCGGCCTCCAATCCCGATGCTCAGAGAGAGAGTTATTGAACTTTTCCCATGATCACCTCTTTGAGATGAAATTCGGGAGCTTGAAAAAGCACTATCTTCCACAGATCATATCTTAAAAGATATTGCGAACGAAGCTCTGAAATTTTTTGAAAAGTTTCCTTAGGATTTCAGCTTCACACCATAAATATTTCAGATTCTTAACCTTCATAGAAAAACATTTATAGTGAAAATTCCACGATGAATTGTTTAGGAGCCTGAACAAAGACCTAACTTCCACAGATCATATCTTCGAAAATGTTGCGAACCAAGATCTATAATTTTTAGACAATCTTCCTCAGGATTTCAGCTTCGCACCCTAAAAATTTCAGCTTCTGAAACTTCGTAGAAAAAGAAAGTTATAAGCAAAAATTCCACGATGACCTATTTGGGCAGTGGGCTTCCCCTAGAATCCAATCAGCTCGTGCAAATGTTGTGCTTGTCTCCAAAAATAGAAGAAAAGAGAATGTCAACACCTTATAAATAAGCCACTTCGAGGGGGAAACCTCCAATACATTACATAAATGGACAATTCTTGGATGATACAATTTACAAAACCTCCTTTCTATATATAGGAGTCCATGGGGCCATAATGTAATCCTAGTGGGCCACAATGTAATCCTAGCCAACCTAACATTAATAATTTAAGGGCACAATAATAATAAAATGGGGGTTACAAGGGTACAATAATAACAATAAGGGGGTTACACTAACAACAATAAGGGACTATACTAGTAATATAGGGACCTAACATCTAGCCATGGCTATAAAACAACTAAGAAACATAGCTTACACATGCAATATTTCATATGCATGTTTAGTTCATATAAACAATAGAACATTAACTGAGAGTTTGCAAGAACCACAAGATTCACAAGGCACACAAGATATAAGTTGACACAAGCTGAGTGCCCCAAAAATTATACACAACAATGTACAATATGAAATTATCTAAAATAGTTTAAAACATGAGCATGTATCCAAAGTGTGCCACATCTCATATAAAAAAAATAACTAAAGGAAAAACAATGTTGTGCCTAGCACAAAGTGATCTCCCTTTGTCTAAAATTGCTATGTCGAACCCCTTATGACAACCGTAGGCTTGCCTCCTGTAAATCCTATTCTAAACTTCTCCTAACACACTTCGTTCTTAGCACATTTGAATTCGCTAACACTCCCTTGCACACACTCTTATTTGTTCCTTTCCATGAATTTTGACCTAGTTATCCCTTGATATGCTCCAACACTCCCTAAAACTCTAGTTCAACATGCATCGGCATTGTCCGACATGTGTTAGCATGCATTTTCATTCCTTTGCATGCCCTAACCCTCCCTATATATCATGCCCTCACAACTACCCTTACTTAATTTTCAACTTGGGAACCCAACCAAGCCCTCACTTGCCTACAAGAGCTTGACCAAGTTATAGTTACTACAACTAGAGTATATTGTTGAATTGTGTAGCTTGGGAGGTACTCCACAAGCCTAGTGAGATGGCTTTGTGTGAGTTTGGTCACAAAACACTTTGTGGAAATAGAAGCAAAGAAAAGGGATTTTGGACCCAAGACAGGCTTTAAAATCTAAAAGAAAATTAAAAAGGAAAATTGATATTTCCTAAGGTCTAACTCGATAAAACCCATAAGTTCTAGAGGGTTCGTAAGAGGTCTAGGAAAAACTATTTAAGGAGTCCTTAGGATGAAGGAAATAACATCAAGTGAGAAGGAGCTCATTTGATAAGGGGGCGAAGAGACATGTAGTCCTAAAGAGGCCATGATCATTATCATGTATAGTATTCATTCAGACGCCTCAATATGCTTTCACATGGTATAATATTAAAGTTATTTGAGATCATTTATTGGAAAGTAGAAGAGAAGTAACAGAGGATGATTTGGCACTTAGAATGCACTAACACTTGGCACTTGACACTCATTTCCACCTAGTGTTGGTGTGCATAGCATGCCCCTCTTGGAAAATGTAAATTGATGACTTATTAACCCTATGATGTGCTCATTTCCTTGTATTTTAACTTGTTTCTCCTTTTTGTTTCCTTGATAATCCCTGGCATGTATTGTCACACCATTGCAGATATTGGCATGCCTTAACATTTGACACATCTTAGAATATTTTACATGCCTTTGAACTATCTGGCACATGTTAGCAATCCCTAGCATGCCTTGGCACTCATTCCCTCACAAAAATCCTTACATTTTTTCATGACTTGGTTACCCAATCAAGTCCTTAGCTACTCCAGTTCATGTGACATTGGTCTGCTTTAGCCGTAACAACTTGATCAATTACACCTACTACAAGTAGATTGTGCCTTGTTCACCTAAGAACTTTCTATACCTCATCTTAGGCCAGTCATGTCCAAGCTAAACTTTTCCCACTTAAGAACTTACCAAGACAAGGATCACATCTAGCCATGGCCATAAAACAACTAAGAAACATAGCTTACATAGGCAATATTTCACATGTATGTCTAGTTCATATAAATAGTGGAGCATTAACTTAGAGTTTGCAAGAACCACGGGATACACAAGACACAAGATATAGGTCGGCACAAGTCGAGTTCCCCAAAAATTATACATAACAATGTACAATATTGAATTGTCTAAAATAGTTTAAAACATGATCATTCAGCCAAAGTGTGTCACATTTCATATAAAAATAATAGATAAAGGAAAACTAGTGTTGTGCCCAACACACAGTCTCCCTATGTTTAAAATTTCTTTTTCGAGCCTGTTTGCACTCTATAATTTAGAAGATTGGCAAAACTAAACTATAAAGAACAACATAAAACCGCTTTGGAGTCTTGGACCTAGCCTTCTTAGATTCAGAGAGGGCTCTCTTTGTTTTATGATTTAAATTGATTTAACTTGTTGGTTATACGTACTGATATTAGGCTAGTTAGAGTGATGGGGGTTGTTTTTTTGATTGATTGTGTGGTTGGATAGATAGGGTTGCAGAAGCTATTCCATTGGGCGATGGAGTCAAAGGCTGGAATGGCACATCAAAATCAAGAGAAAATCACAGGGCAAGCTAACTATGCTAAATGGATTTTAAGAGCTGTATGAATTATGAGGTGAAAGAAACAGTAAGGTTCGGTAGTGGCTAAAGAGTAATTAAGAATTCTTTAATCAGACTTCAACAGAAAACATTCAGATTGTAAATGCAGACAGAATTAAGACACTCTGACAGCGAATCTTAATCTAAAATTTCTGATTTACAATTAGATGAGGAGATACACAACAGAGAAAATAATGGAAACATTTAAACAAAGATGAAAAAAATCACCACTTTGAAACAACTCAAGAATCTTGTAAACGGTCTTTGGTTATTGATGTCCAACTCCAAAAATTAAAGTGCTTCAATAGTAGTTCTTACAATACAGGTGCTAAAATATCCAACCTTTTATAATGATAATTCTAGTGGTATTTAACTAACAACTAAGTTGGTTTTACCTAATCTACCCTGGAAAACTTTCATTGATTACAATTTAAGCAGAAAATGGACAAGTATGGCCATGCAAGGCTATGATGAGGTGAATTTTTTAGCTACTGTTGGTTTTATTAACTTCAATTACCTTTATTTAATTATAAGGTGAACGCAATTGGGCTTTTAAAATTCCAAAAAGACAAAGTGAGGCAAAATTGATGTCTGTCCCAGCCTTTCTTGCACCACCTTGGCTGGATCATTAACTCCAGTGCGGCACTGATTGATTTTTTGTCCTAATGTCATATTGTCTGGCACTATTTTTATGGAAAACGATTGCCGAAATATATTATCCTTGTTCACATCTAAGAACCATCATCAAAAAACAAATTCCTGAAAATCTTGGGATGTTTGTCATGCCATGAAAAATGGGCGAAATTGCTGAAAATAGAGGTCAAATCAGACATTTTTTTGTCCCCAACGGTGACACCTATAAAAAATATGAGATATTTTATTGTTCTTTGCCTCATTCTGGTCAAAAACCTCTCTCGTATTTTCAAAATTCATCTCCAGCGCTCCACAACAATCGCCACAAAATCATGACCAACACAGAAAAAACGGAAATCCGAAAAATAGGGCTGAGAGATGGCTTTTGATTATCCCAACTGAAGACACCTGTTCAAAATCTGGGAGAGGATTTTTTTCTTCAACCTGTGCTGAATAAAAAATTCTCTCTTTTTGTCAAAATTCGTTCCCATCTGCCTGGAATCTCCCTCGAAAACGAACCGGTAAAACTGGCTAAAAAATGGTTTTTCATTTGGCGAAAACGGTTTTGCAGGAGAAAAGTGGTATTTCGAACCCTTATGAAGTGGTAAGTGGTAATATAAAGGCGGGCTTGGGGGGGTGTGAATTCATGAGATATTGACACATAAGGGGGTCCCTTTCTTGAAAACCATTCGTTCCGGACCCCCCCTTCAAGGATAAAGTAAGGAATATTGTAAAGGGGGGTCAGAATGAAACATAGGCCGTTGGATTTAAAGATGACGATGGCATAATGAGGTGGAAATCCTTTTCTTATTGTCGGGTATTTTGGCCTATTTATTCATGAAATGAGCTATAAACCTCGTAGTCCCTAATTGACCTGTTATACACACAAAACATAGTGACAACTCGTTCACCCAGACCTAAAATTATGTAGAATTTAGTTATGAAGTGGCATTGCATCCGCGCACTTCGAAACCTTTATAGTTAATTAGTTTATAAATAATATGATCAGCAAAGTGATGCGATGGGGTGGTGACATGGAGGGTAAATGACGTGGAGGGTAAGTGGGATGGGACCGCAGTGCACATCACAATTCGTAGCGTTTAGTTATAAGCATGGAAAATGTAAACTCTAAAATCTGCAAAGTACGATGCGCAGGGGAGGAGATGAGTGATGTGGTAGGGAAGAAGTGGGACTGGATCGCAGGCGTACTTCAAAATTTTAAGTTTTATTTATAATATGCGGGGTTAACTCCTTAAATTTGCGAAGTGCGGGGAAGAGGGGCCCACTGGCATTTGGCGGAGTGTTGTGAATCGACGGAAGGATTTTAAGCGGTCAGTGTTATGAATTTTTATATGATATAAAAATGTATTGCAATGGCTATGTAATGGGGCGGAGTTGCTGAGGTGCGACCGACTTACCACCTCACAAACTAAATAAAATAGATTGCAGGCGCTCACAAGGTAAAACAATGCGATGCGATATCGCAAATCAGTGATCGCATTATTTAAATTTTAGTTCCAATGCCAAATACATAAAGTCTGCGAAATGCGATGAGGGCCCCACTTTGATCACGAAAGGCTAAAGAAAGGTAAGGTAATGTATATTTCAAAATGGAAGATGAAATGGAAGAGAAGCATGGAAAGGTATGGGTTTCAGAGCATGGGAGAATATGGAGGAAACCAGGGGGACAAAGAGGGTGAATGAAATGAAATAGAACGAGGGTAGAAATGAAGTTTGATCCCCATCACACCTTTCCAGCAACAATTTTTCTCCTTTCCACTGAAATATAAGGAAAATTTATTCATTTGATGCTCTTTGATAGTTAGGGTCTCCCTTTCTTCTCTGAAAATAAATGACAACCATAAAATATTATTTTCAATATATGAACAATATTCTAATCAGTGATCAGTCACCTTGTGATACTATGGAATACATGAGTCTAACAGAGCCCCTTATCACAACCGTAGGCTAGTCTCTTACAAATCCTATTATGAACTTTTTCTAACACACTTCATCCTTGGCACACTTGAATTCACTGAGACACCCTGGAACACACTCTTATTTGTTCATTTCCATGCATTTTGACCTAGTTCTCCCTTGTGATACCTTGACACGCCTTAACACTCCTCAACATGCATTGACATTGTTCAGCATGTGTTAGCACGCCTTTTCATTCCTTGGCATTCCCTAACCCTTCCTAGTTATCATGCCCTCACAACTACCCTTACTTAATTTTAACTTGGGAACCCAACCAAGTCCTCGCTTGACTATAGGAGCTTGACCAAGTTACGATTACT